>ML661885.1:16186457-16293222 GCA_007570785.1 Antilocapra americana | reverse complement strand
TGCTTTGGTCACAGTTTTCTGGTTACATTACCTGAAAATGAAAGTTTCCTATATATTGCTTCCTGTTTTATAGAAAAGGAGGAAACGGAAACTTGTATTCCTATTTTCTTGTATATCTTTTAAAAATAACTGCAGAAAAATCTTTTTAAAAAACACGAACACTGCTCTGCTGGATTAATATCAGGGTGAGTAAGGAATGAGGGAAGAGGGAGACTTCCCTAGTTTTATTAGATTTTATTGACCCATTTGAATATGTTGCTTATTTGGGAACTTAATAATCTCTTTAAATTATTCAGTTAACTAAATGCACAGATGTTATCTATAATGGTGTTGAGTATTCTATGCCCAGCTTTGTCTGCGCCTTCTGTTGTTAGCACTTTACGTGTGTCATCTGTAGTCCTCATAATAACTCTGCAAGGTTGGTCGACCACTCTTCTGGGTTTACGTAAGAAGAAACAGAGATGTCTCAAAGGTGTAGGTAACTTGCCCTGGATTCCAGGCTGGCAAGCAGTGAGAGCTGATTCACATCCCGGCAGTCTGATTGGAGAACTCATGCTAGTAACCACTATAGGAAAGGCTTAGACAAACAGCAAGAAACTCAACTTTATTTTTAGTTTGGCACTTTTGAAGTCTGTGAATCCTAAATAATACATCTACATTTATAGAGTAAGCCCAGGGAGACCATGCAGTTTCCATTATGCTCATTTAATCCAAGGATTACATTTATGCCATGGTTGTAACAATATGCTGTTGATGGAGGTGTCGGGCTGTAAGTGCCAACAGATTGTCACAAATGCTGAGACACCTAAGGACACATCGAGGGTTTTGGGGGGTGTCACCCACTGAAATCCCAGGGAAAGACAGCAACACCTCAGCATCTTACCAGGGAGATGTTGTTAGGGGAAAAAAAAATCCATTATCTTGGAGCAAAATCACAGGGAAAGCTAGTGCAGCCAATAATCACTTGTTGCTTGACAGTGTCAGTTCTTCATTTATTTAAGCCAAGAGTTGTTTATCACTAAACGGTTATTATATACACGAACCCACTCATGCAAAAGAGAAATGTATATGTCAATTTAATCATAACTGGGAGAGAATGTTCATCTTTTAGTAATTCAGATGATGAGAAAAAACCCAGTGTTCAGGGAGAGAATGAAAATAAAGACCATCATAGAAAAAGTCTACTGCTCAATTAAGATGGAGTTGGGGGAGTACAGTTCTTGCCTTTGATGCAGATTGCTTCCCACCACTCACTAGCTAGTAATCCCCCGGGGCTTGCAAAGCTATTGCACAGGAAGTTCTTGGAACAGATAATGCAGGTTTAACCTGGAGTATAAAAAATCACTCAGTAAATGTCAACAGTAATCATCACTCTCATCATATGGATACTTGTTGACTTAACTTGCCAGGCTAAGTCGCTCCGTCGTGTCCAGCTCTTTGCGACCCAATGGATTGTATAGCCCACGAAGCTCTTCTGTCCATGGCATTCTCCAGGCAAGAATACTGGAGTGGGTTGCCATGCCCTCCTCCAGGGGATCTTCCCAACCCAGAGATTGAACCCAGGCCTCTCGCATTGCAGGTGAATTCTTTACCATCTAAGCCACCAGGGAAACCTGTAAATTGGGATGGCTTAACTGAATATAGAATATATCTCCCAGATGTTTATATTTTCCCAGTGGCCATACTGTGTAGCTTATGAGTCATTGAATCAACTAAGAGGAGCCTACATACTGTATGTTGTCCTATCAAATTGTGTAATGACCCAAGGCAGAGACTGACTTCCAGGCCACAGAGGGCAGAGTTCACAGGTCACCACCCTGTTCACACCCTCCCAGCCTCAGTGTTTCACCACCGTGACCCAAGCGGTGTGAAGCATGCCCATTGCTGGTGTACACTTCTGGGACGTGTCCCGTTCATTCAACCGCTTCTCCTCCAAACCCAGACGTTGGCCTGTGCCCCCCCCTTTCTTTTGCTCACAGACCTATGGTTTTGTCTGCTAATGTTCCTTTCTTTCATAGTCTCCTCAAGAAATGTGGTAGAATTTCTCTCAACTTTACTCTCTCATTCCTAGAAATAATGTATCCATATTGTAATCTTCCCAACCCAAAGATCGAACCACACCTCCTGCATTGCAGGCGTATTCTTTAGTGCTGAGCCAACCAGGGAAGCATGAACAGAGAAGCCTAGAGGGCTATAGTCCATGGGATCCCAAAAGAATCAGACACAACTGAGCAACTGAACCACCACCACCATTGTAATCTTGAGTTGTATGAGATAAATGTGTGTTTTAGTTGGTAACAATCAGAGAAACACACAATGTGATAGAAGTTACTAAAGTAACTAATATTTAGAAAGTTACTAAAAAGAGGTCTTCAGAAGTGCTAATAATCATTTACACCATTTCTTTAACGTCAGATTGGTCTCTCCTGCCTCGATTCTGACCTAAGAAGGTATCTCATCAAGAGCTTTTTTGCTTCTCTCTGTTTTCAGAGCAGGGAGAGCTGGTTATGTGAAGAAAGTCCTAATGACTGTAAGAGCCAGCACATTAAAGGCTTTGAGGGTCCTTTAGGGACATTATGCTCCCATTATCTGTTGTGATGTAGCCAAAATTATACTCCCCTTGGCAGCGTTTCCATGGCAGGTCCTTGATCCTGACTCATAAATGCATGATTTATTCTGAGTAGTTGTGTGTAGTTGTGGTGAAGAGTCCCTCACATTTTTTTTTTCTGTTGTTGTATTGCCTTTAAGAATGAGTTTGAACATTATTTTAGGAAAAGGGGGAAAAGTAAGAAGATATTCGGTTATTTTATTACCTGAAAGAATACCAGGTAGCCTGGGGAGGTCATTTGAGAATTCATTTGTCTATTGTAATTGGGAACTAGCGCTCCAGAAGTTTAGAGCACTCAGGGTAATATGGGAGTTATTTTGAGTTGTGTTTCCATGATATTCAGAACATAATGGTATTCAGTAACACTTGTGTGCCTTCTAGTAAAAACAAGCATCTCTTGTTTTGATCCGTTTTCTTTTTCTCTGTTTTGCTACTGTGTAGATAAATTTGAAAGCTTGTAGCCCTGACTACATGTAACCAAATAGTCTACTAGAGGGCCCCTCCTTTGTTAGGGACATTTAAAAATGGTTTCGTATTAATTCACTAGTCTCTGTGGGTGAATGCTCTTCTAACATGACATTTCTAAGATGGTTTTCTTGCTTATTCCAGAAAAGAGAGGCCAAGTCTGTTATTTACTACCTGATTGGATAGTCAAGTTTGTTCAGCGAAAAAATCAAGTAGAATCTCGGCTGACCACAGGTGAAGTCTAATGGCCCAAGTGGTTAAAGTAAACATCTCAAAAGTAAATAGGCAGAAATTCTGGTTTCTGTACTTCATCTAGACCATCTAGATGAAGAGGCTCTTTTAACTAGTCTGGATTTTAATTCCACTGTCAGCAAAATGAGTATGTTCGTACATCACTGGTACATGAAGGTCTCAAGGCAGATGTTCTAGACTTGTAAAAATATTCCCTTAAAAGTTAACTGTCTTCAGAGTCTTCATAGTAGATTCTGGCTTTCAGGTAGTTTTGAGCTGTGAAAGTTAACAGAACCTCAAGAGCAGTTCTCTTACATTTTATTTAATTTTCAATGATTTTAAGGGGGCTTTTCTGGCTTGTTCTTCTCTGAAGCAAGAGCTTGACTCCAGTAAAGGACATACGCCTTCTGTCTAGCCTAGAAGTACATAGACAGTTGACAGAGGACGGGAATGGGGCCAGTCCAAAGGGACAGGTTAGAACTAAGTGTTTCTTAGAATGTCCACTGGGCTTCCCTAAAAGCTCAGAAACCTGAGAAAGCTGGCTCTTTATGGGCATGCAGTTTCTCTTAAGGCTCTTTGAGTAGATCTATTTTGTTTTATAAAAATTCATATCTGCAGCTTGGCCTTTGAGAAATAACTCTGCATGCAGGCAGGAGCTGGAGGCCTCTTTCCTTTTTCTTCCGTTATTGTTCGTGTGTCTCAATTAAGAGTTTTGGGTGACTGTTCCTTGGGTCCTGGCCAACTCTCCTCCCTTCCCGCAGAAGCTCCCTGCTCCCCCCAACTTTCTGGTGGTAAACACCTGGGACGCTGGGAGCGGGAGTGCAGCCAGTGTGTAGGACACAGACTCATGCAGCTAGTTTGGAGCCAAAGCACAATTGGAGTATGTCGAGAAGGGAAAAGGTTCCACGTGAATTTGCCATGTTTCTGCACAGAGCAGGCCAATTTAAATATAGCCTACTACCACAGCTTGTCCAAAATTAAAATAGCCCAGAACAAGTGGCAAATGGCAGGGCGCGGGGCTCTCTGCCAGGAGATGGCTAAGGGACGGGAAAATGGGCTTTCGAGATGGATTGTGCGGGCTCAGATAACAACAGCAGACAGGACACCCTGGGATCCTACTTCAAAACTTCAATTTCAGGTCAACGTAAATGTGCAGAGTCCAAAAGAAAGGGCTGATGAAAACATTCAGCGGCCTAGAAGACTGTTCCAAATGTGCTATATTATTATTTCAGAATTAAAATCTGGTCCCTGAATTCCCCTATAGCAACATCTTATCAAAAGTCAAGGACAATACCATTGCAGCCAGGCTTTCCAGGCATAGATGTTTTTAGCCCATGAATTGAATTACATAATAACTGTATAATAAAGCCTTATTTGAGCCTGGTGCTGCACATAATGACATTATAACTTGAAAATATGATGAACAACCCTGCCTGTACTGGTTTACCAGAACAGTGATAGTGGTCAGTATTTCGGTTCAGTTATTCATTCCAGAAATTTTTTGTTTGGTTGGTTGATTTTTAGTCTGTCTTGATTCCACCTGTCATGTTCCCTGAGACTGAACAACACCAAAGACAAATTTCACTATAGGAGAGTAAATACAGTTCGATACTTGCTTTGAGAACAAGCCAAAGAAGATGTTCAGCAGCGGTTATCGTTTGCTGGTGCAGATAGACATTTCATAGCCCATGCAATCAGTATACACGTAACTAAAAAGTATGTATATTATATATTTGCATCTATTTTTGTATTCTTCCCCCCAAATTAACTGTCACATTAAACCTATCCAACAGACGTTTAATACTATTTCTTTAGTGATTTTCGTCATCTGATAGCATCTAAATTTCAGACCTTGAGAACCATGGTTCATAAGCTGGTTTCTGAAATTATGCCAGCACTATGGAAAAGAAATTTTAAAAATTAAATAGCAAGAAGTGATTTATCATATTAAAATGTGTGACTGTGGTGAGTTACTGTAGTGTCTCAGAGTTCAGGGGCTAACAGAGACCTTCTTTCTCTCTTATATGAGCATGTGACCCTTTTTAAAAATTTATTATTTTAATTATGAAAATATGATAACACATTTACATGGGACTTGGAAAATACAGAACAAGGTTAAATATAGTTCAGCTGTATATATTACAGTTTTTTAAGGTAGATAAGATTTTTAGTTGGAGTTTCAATATCAAACTCTCAAAAACTAATAGAATGAACATACAGAGAAGTAGAAGTAGAAACCTAAAAAGCACAGTGAACCAATTCAGCATAATTAAGATTTATGCATTTCTCACACAACAGCAGGATACAAATTCTTCTTAAGTTCCCCTAGACTATAATCTAGGAGACCCTAGAACATATCCAGGGACATAAGACCAGGTGCAAAAATTTGATGGTCTAAAGGTGTGGGACTCATACAGAGTCTGTTCTCTAAGCATGAGAACCTTTTTTATTTTGTCTGGCTGTACAGGCTCACCCGTTTGAGCTGCTGCTGTTGTGACGTCTAAGAAAAACATTGCAGAGAAGTTTCCTATTTACAATTAACTGTTGCCAACAGTGATCACCTGCCAGAGAGAAACTGAAGGGGGGAAAAAAGTTTTCATTTCACCACCAGAGTTACAGAAGGGTCAGAACAGGATGGTGACATGGACAGTATAATAAATAGGAGAAGAGAAATGAACAATGAATTTAGAGTTAAGTAGACTTGGTGGTGTTGCCTGGAATAGCAAATAATTTGAAGGCATTTCTGGACATTTGTAGATCATTGAGTACATTGAGGGTTTGTTTGCCGTAGCAGACATTAGGTGCTGATCATGAAATGAGAATTTGGACAGCCTTGAAAGGAGATGGGCCAGGAGCAGTTATTTTAGAGAGCACAAATTCACACGTGATCTGAAACCCAGACACATGTCAGTAGAAAGACATGGGACAGCAGGACATGAGTGTTGTCAGTAAAAGCTCCCAGGAGCGGAGTTGTGGAGCAGCAAGTCACTCACCAGCTTTAAGCTTCCTTGTCTTGTATGTAAAGAGGCTATTCCTTACCACTTCTTACTCTGGAACAGATGACACTTTCCAGACATTCCAGTTCTTCGTTGGAAGAAACTGGAGGGCAGAGGCATCCCCACATCCTTCTAAGGAATGGAGACCTCTTTGAGATGGGCTTGCTCTAGACCTGATGACTGGCTGTCATTAGTTTCTCCTTTCTTTGATGTCCTGTATGTTTTCAGGGTAACTGGTCAACCCAAAGGGACTGCATATGAAGCTGTAAAAAGGGTTTTTTTTTTTTTCCTTCTGCTCCATCTCATTCATGTCAGAGCAGAGTGAAGAATGGGAAGCCTCCTTCCTCCCCCACTGTGTCCATTACAGTCCTTTGGGGTCCAAAATTATACATACTTTACAGGTTTCCACGAGAGTCCTCCAGAGTCTCTCAAGGCTCCAGGGTTCTCGGCCTCAAGTACAAGTGGATTTCTCACGCTTCTGCACCCAAGCACCCCTAAGACAAGGGCACATCCTTCCGTCATCAAGTCTGTTGTCATTCTAAGGAGATTCTGTGATTCTACTAAAACTACTGAAAGGGAAGAAAGGACTGTCTGCAGTCCTGCCACTGCCTGACACTTAGCACATTCAGGAAGCCTGACCTGGAAAGTGTAGTCCGTGCTGGGAGGTAAACCTGGAGCCTTCAGCAACTGTCAGAGCTGAGAAGCAGCGGGGGAGGCCCAGGACCTTCATGCTGACACTGGACCACCGTCAGCCAGGGGGCGGGCAGACTTTAGGGTTTGGGGGGTAGTTCTTCCTATCCCTCCTGAGTTCATTCTGCTTTCTCCTTTACAAGATGACAGTAGACTTTGAATTCTTGGGCCTCAGAGGAAACCCCTTCCTAAGTGCTAAGTGAAGTGAAAGTTGCTCAGTCACTTCTGACCCTTTGTGACCCCATGGACCGTAGCCCACCAGGCTCCTCTGTCCATGGACTTCTCCAGGCAAGAATACTGAAACAGGTAGCCCTTCCCTTCTCCAGGATATCTTCCTAAACCCAGGGATCGAACCTGGATCCCCCACATTGCAGGCAGATTCTTTACCATCTGAGCCACCAGGGAAGCCCCAAATAGAGCTCAGAGCCTAAATTTTCTCCCTTGTTCTTAGCAAGTGCAGTGTGCATTCTGTGCTTGGAATTCTTCTTAACATTCTGGAGACTCAGTCTGAATTTCAGACTGGTGAGGGGTACTTCCGTTGGGATCAGTGCATCTGTCACTAAGGAATGGATCCAGGAAAGCAACCTCACATTCCCCGGTGACTGCAGCGGTTCATCCATCCCACCGACCTGCATGGCCTTGCCTCCCAGGCCCCACAGTCCATTAATTCCAATATGAAGAAAAGTAAAGGTTAAAAGTTCATCAGAAAGTGCCTAGAGCAGAAACTCGAGCCAACAGCAGTCGCTTGGTCAAGAATAACCCAAGTGTTATAATTTCCACAAGGATATTTTATTGAGGCAGCTCATTGACAGTCTATGAAGAATGAAGGAACAGATTACTGTTATTTGAGCCAGAATTTAACATGACCCTTTTACTTAATTTGTTTGAATTCTGCCTTGCATTTCCACCACCGTCTCTAATGTAGGAGAAGTGCACAGTTTTTTTTTCTCAACATACATGTGTTCATCTTCAAAATTGCCTTTGCCCCACCCCACCCCAACCCAGTGCAAATTATACCAAGTGTTATTTAAAGGTACTGAGCAGAAAAACAACCATCCTGGTTTATATATTTGTTTCAGCCACCATTTTTCTCAGTGTCCTGGGGTAAGTAAGCTATTATCTTATCCGTTGAGTATGGGATGAAAGTTTTCTGTTCTTGGTTTAACACAGCCAAATGCTTAAAAACAGATAAAATCACTTTTTTTTTTTTTAAGATTCCCACGAGGAAAAAGAAGAAAACTTTTTAAGAATTCAGGAGGAGCTAGATGATCTTCTGATATTTCCTTTTAAACTTGGAGGCGTTAATTACTAATTTGGTGGTTTGGGGAAGGCAACTATGAGTTAGATGAATCTGCAGTATTTTTAACACCACCTAAAATGTTCCTGCTGAAGAATAGCGTTGATGAAAACCAATTTTTTCCCCCAGCCTTTAGTAAGATATTTTCTAAGCTGCATTTTACTTGAAAGTCAGCCAAAACTGGTTTTAAAAATATGTAGAAGAAAGTGCCTTATCTTCATTTTTCAGTACAAGTTAAAAAGCTATTAATATTAAAGATAATAGAGAAATAAGGAGGGCACTAGACTCAATAAAGAGAAAGCATGACTACAAGAACTGTGGGTATGAAGGAATATTTATAGCAGAAAGTTTATAACTTGAAGATGGAATAGATCATGGCCATTTGCTACAACAAGATCTGTAGACAGCAGTACAGAAATCTCTCTTCACAGCATAGCTACTCAGCTTTGCCCTAAACCTTTGGAGACCTGGCCTCTGCCCTTTCATCCCACTGGATTGCTGTGTGACTTTGAGTTTGTTGCTTGGTCTCTCTGAGTTTTAAATGCCTACAGAAGGGAGAGTCATTATCTGACCACAGGGGGAGGACTTCATGGGCTCTCCGAGGCCCTTCCAGTTCTAATTGTGGTTTTTAATCTGTCTGGCAAAGCAGAACTGTCAAGAGTCATCTCCTCAAAACTAGAAGGTTAACGTAAGTCAGGTAAATCCTTTGTGCTCATTACATTAGTGTCCCCAATATCTGTTGCAGCAAAAGACTGAAAATTTGAAGTGAAAGAAGTCAAAGACTTTGTTTTTCTTTTTTTAAAAAATGTTATTGAAGTATAGATAATGTTGTGTTAGTTTCCTGTGTGCAGCACAGTGAATAAGTTACACATATATCCACTCTTTTTGAGATTCTTTTCCCGTATTGGCCATTACAGGGTATCATATAGAGTTCCCTGTGGCTTCCCAGGTGGCTCAGTGGTAAAGAATCCACCTGCCAAGGCAGGAGGCATGGGTTTGGTCCCTGGGTTGGGAAGATCCCTAGAGGAGAAAATGGAAACCCTCTCTGTCTATTGGGACAGAGGAGCTTGGCAGGCTACAGTGCATGGGGTCCCAAAGAGTCAGACACGACTTAGTGACTGAGAACACATTTGTTATATACAGCAAGTTCTTATTGGTTATTGTTCTGTACATAATAGTGTATATCCATCCTAGTCTTCCAATTTATCCCTCCCCCTACCTTACTCAGATAACACTCCGCTTGTTGTCTATATCTGTAACTCTGTTTTGTAGATAAGTTCATTTGTATCTTTTTTAAAAGGAAACTATGGACTGGTCCTTGTCACCCGATTAGGTGTGAAATCAGTGGAGTCGTGAATTACAGTTCCTGCAAATGTACCTACAAAGGAAGCATTCCTACTAGGAAAGGTTAAGTGAATTAAACTGGTTTGCTGAGAGAATAACTATACTCCTATCATTTTGCCATTCCTTGAAAAGCAGTGATGTCCTAAACCCAACAACTTCCAAACCCATATTTTGAATATAATAGAACTTCAGATGCAGAATGGCTTGCAGAGCCAGTCCCAAGCAAGTTCATATTCAGCGTCCCATGCCCGACAGAGGAGCCAGTGCCTTTACTGGTCACTATCTTGGCAGGTCTAGACAGATCAAAGTGTAACTGGTTGATTTGGGATCTTTAGAAAGCCATTTTAGGTAATTTACAAAATGGATATCTTACTACCTAAGAGACAGTGTTTAAGAGTTCTAGTTTGTGTCATTTTAAAGGCATGAATAATGTTTGCTTTTTTTTTTTAGTGATTAAGTATTTATGAAATGGGATCATGTTAGCATCAGCGAGTGCACACCCAGTGGGCGTCTGCCCCTTGAAGAGGAAATTAGGTCTGCCCGTGACCCTTCACTGGGGTCCATTAGTCACTCGGCTGAACACTGCTAGCTGCCAGCACGTGTTTCGACCACTAGATAGTCTTACATTGCTCTGATTCTTAGTCATATTTTTAATCTGTCGCCACAGTGACCATTGGTAAAGGACAAAAAGCACAACAACACTGACGTGGAAATACAAACAGACTTGACCTGACGGTTCTCATCACCACCCACAGGGTCTGCTTAGATCCCCAAGGTTTTGGAGTTCCTTTTAGGCACACCCAGATGTTTCTATTACAACACTAAAAAGAAATGTGGTTGTGATTATATCTGATTTCATTTTCCCGAATATGCATCCATTTTGAAATAGTTTGGCCCACCTTTTGTGACTAAAAGCCTGATAACTTGAACTAAAGATACACCTTTCAGTACATGCATGCCAAGTTACTTCAGTCATGTCCAGCTCTCTGCGATCCTAGGAGCCATAGCCCATGAGTCTCCTCCGTCCCTGGGATTCTCCAGGCAAGAATACTGGAGTGGGTTGCTGTGCCCTCCTCCAGGGGATCTTCCAAATCCAGGAATCTAGCCTATGCCTCTTAACATCTACCTGCGTTGGCAGATGAGTTCATTATCACTAGTGTCACCTGGGAAGCCCACCCCTTTCAGTAGTAAGTGAGATTTAGTCAAAATAAGGCCATTTCTATGAAATTGGCCATAGGAAAGAAGCCTTATTTTAAGCAACTAAAAAGCACCTAAAACTGTAATAATAGTCTGCATTTATATGACTTTACAGTTTTCTGATTGCCTTCACATTGGTCAGTGGTTCCTAACTTAACCCTCTGTATGTCATGTGGTCCAGAGTCTCCCACTGGCAGTGCGCCCTTCCCCCCTTCCCAGAACTCTGAGATGGGTTCATCTCCATCCTCCTTGCTCAGGTCTCTGCCCTGCATCAAGGGCCCCCTTCTTCCTTCTCTGTTTCTCCTAGAAAAGAGACCCCTGCCAGAGAGAGATGCAAAATCATGTCAGCCTAAAATCAGGTCCTCCCAGTCCTATGTTGCAATTTGTTTTCCTTTCTTAGAACTTTTATACAATGCTGATTCCAAATCTTCACCTCTTTAAGCACCCAGATTTTCCCTACCAGCCCTACATTTCAGCCAGAGACTAATAGTGGCAATTTATCAACTAAATACCCTCTCTGCATTAGTCTTCAGTACTTCATAGAACTCAGTTCTGACCCTCGCAGCTGTACAAGGTAATATTATCACCATTATACAGGTAAGGAAAGTGAGGCGAAAGTGACACAGCTAGGATGTGATCAGTGGGTTTAAACCCAGGTCTGTCTGGTTTCCAAAGTCCATGCTGTCTGTCTCTCTCAGGCTTGCTGTGCTGTGTGCTGTGCTCAGTCGTGTCCGACTCTTTGCCACCCCATGCACTCCCCTGCCAGGCTCCTCTGTCCATGGAATTTTCTAGGCAGGAATACTGGATCAGGCTGCAAGCTTAGGATCCTTTAATTTTAAAACACTGAATCAACCCATCATTTTTTTTTTCTGTTTCTTTTATTTTTCTTCATCTAAGACCCGACTCCAACAGTTGTCACTTTCTCAAAGCTTCTTCATTTTCTCCTGTTCTCTGAGCATCTTTCTTCCCAACTTCCAACAGGATCTGCTGTCATGGATACAAGTAAAGTGCCTTTTCCCTTAGCCCAGCTAATCCCCCTGGTTACTGTCCAAATTTCCTCCTTCCTTTCTGGGTCAGAAGTCACCAGCATGTGGCTCACACCTGCTTCCTCTCCTTCCTCTCTTCCTTCCTCACCGACCCTCTTTGGACTGGTTTCTGCAATGGTCTTCTCGTTAAAATTTTTTTGACCACACCGCTCAGCATGTGGGATCTTGGTTCCCCGACCAGGGATCAAACCTGCACCACTTGGAGTGGAAGCTAAGAGTCTTAACTGCTGGGGCAGCCAGGATGTCCCCTGGCCTTGCTGTTAGAACTGCCATCTCTGAGGTTCTCAACAAACCTACCATCAGCTTTCTCCAGCACAGAGCAAAATTGACAGACGACCCCTTTCTCAGACTCTAAACCATGCTGGCTCATTTCAACTGCCTCCAATCAGCCAGCCAGTGTAGCTGCCTCAGACAAATTCAGATGTGGCCTATTTCATTCCCAAGAGGAGCACAGGTCTTACCCAAGAACAGGAAATTTGAAAGGTTCTGTTAGAAGTTCACCTTCAACCTGTACACCAGTGCTTCTCACTTCATTTCCTCCATCAGGTCCCTGGGACATTTTGCCTCCATCCTTGGTTCTCTGCTTTTTTGATATACTCGTTTGATGGACTCCTCCACCATCTGTGATCACCGGACCCACATTGCTGTTGATCACCTTGACCCTCAACTTTGCATTGCAGCCCTTCCTTTCCAACTTGAAATGCTTAGGTCGTGTAAAGTTGTGCTTGAATGTATCCCCTTTCAAACTGTCTGTCCTTCCCACCTATACGTCTCTGTGTAGTAAAGCTGTTCATCTGCATACCAAGTTGGGAACCTTGGGGTTATCTTTTAGGTCTCTCTCCTCCTTACCTACTTTATTTATTTTTTAAAGTATATATGTATTTGTTTAGCTCTTTCAGGTCTTAGTTGCAACATGTGGGATCTGTCATTGCAGCCCACGGACTCCCTAGTTCTGGTGTGTGGGCTTAGTTGCTCTACGGCATGTTGGACCTTAGTTCCCTGTGAAAGTGAAAGTGTTAGTCAGAAGTGTGTCCGACTCCTTGTGACTCTAGGGAGTGTAGCCCGCCAGGCTCCTCTGTCCATAGGACTCTTTTTTTTTTTTAATTTATTGATTTTAATTGGAGGCTAATTACTTTACAGTATTGTAGTCACTTTGCCATACATTGACATGAATGTTCGTAGTCTCCAGGCAAGAATACTGGAGTGGGTTGCCACTTCCTTCTCCAGGGGATCTTCCCAACCCAGGGATCAAACCCAGGTCTCCCACATTGCAGGCAGATTCTTTACCATCTGAGCCACCAGCGAAGCCCAGGGATCAAACCCGAGTCCCCTGCAATCTGCATTGCAAGGCAGATTCTTAAGCACTAGACCACCAGGGAAGTCCCTCTACCTATTTATTTATTCCACCAATAATTGAGGATAGCCGCTGTGCCAGGCTTTATGGTAAGAGCTAGCAAAACAAATATGGAGGCTGCCTGCACGTTTCAAAGTTCTGACACTTCCTCCCTTAAAGATCCTTTGGCTCTTCCTTTTCTTAGCACCATTCCCCTCGCTTGACATAGCTTCCCCAGCACACCCCAGCCAGGATTAGTGAAGCAATGTCTCGTCTGATGACCCAACCTTTGGTCTTTTCTTCTCACTTCCTCTGGATACATAGAATGTTCTGGAAATACTTATTCATGGGTGATTTTTTTTTCATTGTAAAATACATATAAAATTTACTGTCTTAACCATTTTTGCGTGTACAATTCAGCCATCTACAGTTAAGTGCATTCACATTGCTATGCAGCCAATCTCCAGAACTTTTTCATTTTCTAGAACTAAACTCTATACCCATTAAATAACAACTCCCTATTCTCCCTCCTCCAGCCTCTGGCAACCACCCTTCTGCTTTGTGACTCTAGGATGTTGACTCTTCTAGGTTCCTCCTGGGAATGGAATCATATAAAGTTTGTCCTCTTGTAACTAGCTTATTTCATTTAGCGTTAAGTTCCATGGAAGGTTCATCCATGGTACAGCATGCATCAGAAATTCCTTCCTTTTTAAGGTTGACATTCTGACAACCCACTCCAGTATTCTTGCCAGGAGTATCCCATGGACAGAGGAGCCTGGCAGGCTACAGTCCATGAGGTCACAAAGACTCAGACATGATTAACACACATAGGCAACACACACACACAAGCAACGTTCCACTTGGGCTTCCCAGGTGGCTCAGTGTGAAGAATCCACCCACCAGTGCAGGAGACTCGGGTTTGATCCCTGGGTCAGGAAGATCCCCTGGAGTAGCAAGTGGCAACCCACTCCAATAATCTTAGCTGGAAAATTCCATAGACAGAGGATCCTGGCAGGCTGCAGTCCAGAGGGGTCACAAAGAGCTGGACATAACTGAGCCCCCACACACTACATTCCACGTACAATTAGGCTGTGTTTCATTTATCCCTTCTTTGATAGGTGCGCACTTGGGTTGTTTCTACCTTTTGGCTGTTGTGAATAATGCCTCTATGAATATGGGTGTACAGATATCTCTTTGAGACCCCACTTCCAGTTTTGGGGTGGTATATACCAAGGAGTTGAGTTGGTGGATCATATGGCAATTGTATTTTTCACTGTGGGAACAACCACTATACTATTTTCTACAGCAGTTGCACCATTTTGCGTCCCCACCAGCAGTGTACCAGGTTTATAAGTTCTCTACTTCCTTGCCAATATTGTTACCTTGAGTGGTTTTTTTTTCATTAGTAGCCATCCTAGTGGGTATGAGGTAGTATCTCATTGTGGTTTTGATTTATATCTCCCTTATGATTAGTGTTGTTGAACACCTTTTCATGTGCTTACTGGCCATTTGTATATCTTTGCAGAAATGTCTGTTCAGGTCCTTTGCCCATTTTTTAATTGTTCTTATTATATAAGTAGTAAGAGTTCTTTATGTATTCTGGGTACTATCCAAGTATCAGATAAATAATCAGCAAATATTTTCTCCCATAAAATGAAGTTTTAGTCTTAGTTAGTATAATGTGTTTGAACTGTAGAATAACACTCATTAAAAGGACTTCTCTATAAACATTATTTCAAGAACAAAACATCCCTTAAATTTGTTTTTACACCAGATTTTTCTTAATGTGTAAATTACACAGCAAGGTAAATTTTAGATAAATGTTATAAAAACCAGAATAAAGTAAAAGGTAGCCAATTATTTAGCTTATTCCGCTTATTCCAGCCGAAGATTAGAAATGTGCTTTTGGCCTGGCCTGGCCGGAGAATATAACCTTTAAGCTTATTAAGTTTGATAAAATGTTATGGAATAGAGCCTGTAATGTACTTATGAATGAGGACTTATTTTCCAAGCTTGAAAATGTTCTGGATACAGAAAAAAATCTGTAAAGGAGACTGCATGGTCAGCTGTTCTGTCCCCAAGTAAATCACATATGTCCCTAAGCATTCATACACTGTCAGATACTGGAGTTCAGAAAACTTAGGATAATAAGAGCTTATTGATCCAGTAATCTTTCTTTAATATCCGGCCAGTCTCCAAAAAGGATTTGCAGGGCATTATAAGTCACATACATAAGAGCATTCCTGACACCAGGGAATGTTAAGCCATGTCATTAGAGGAGGTAACTGTATACATAGATTGACGATAATTTTATTCCAGTTTTCCCAGTAGCTGTAACAAAAAGAGGAACAATAGGTAATGTGGTTCTCATTGTATGATGCAAGGAAGCACACCAGTATGTCATCAGAGACCAGATTTTTCCTGGCACTAAATTTAAGAGGAAATATATTGCCTAGATGTTTATTAACATGACAGTAATACATGTAATGGAAAACATTTCCCATTCTTCATATGAATCTTGGTTCATAGGCTATCTTGGGTATCTTGGTTCATCCTCCTATCTCTGCTTGATAAAAGGCCAAGGGCTTGATATGAATTATGCTTCTGTGGAGACATTTCTAAGGCCACTAATGTAATGTGGTTGAAAACTTCTGATCTCATGGGCAGGAACCATCTGTGACTAGATTGGCCTCAGCCTGGTCTCTGGCTACCCATGCTTTCAAAGCCCATGTCATCATACTTCTGTAAGACTTTGGGCCCTTGAAATATCAAATGCCACATTACAGTGGGGATAGCACACCCCTTAAGCTACATTTTATATCTATATAACTTGATAATGCCTTTAGAAAAGGAAGCAATGAACTGCCCTGGCAAAAGAGAACTATTTGCTGATGCTATCAGTTGTTCTAAACCAGGACCTGAGAACACAGTCTTGAAGTTACTATTCCTGGTCCTGCCTTTTACAAAAGAAAAAAGCAACTCTGGAAGGAAGTTAACATTCAAGAACTAATGAGTGTAAAGATTTGACTCATCAGAAGTAGTCTTTCCAAACCAAATTTACTGAGGCGCTTTTGCTGACTCTCTGCCCACTGCAGATTAAAATCATCAGCAGCTATGCCAATGAATAGGTCTGTATGTGAAAGACTGAAACTTAGAAGTCAGGAGGAGCAGCTCAGGGCCCCACCTGTGCCTTAGCAGGCATATATGCTGCATCCCATCAAGTTGGTCTGAGTGGAGAGGCACATCGACACTGCGAAAGCAGTTTCTTTCAGATACAGGAACTTAGACATCATGCCTTTGCTTTTTAGCTGAGAGCTGTGGAAACACTGATTTCTTGTTCATATCAAGAGTATTCCTTGCTTAACACACTGATTTCTTCTATAGAAGGACTACCACTGTATACACAGGATAACTGGATTTTGCAAGGCTAGCTTTCATAAGTGAATAATGTCACAGCCCAAAAGGAAGGCTCAGAAGGCAATGGCACCCCACTCCAGTACTCTTGCCTGAAAAATCCCATGGACCGGAAGAGCCTGGTGGGCTGCAGTCCATGGGGTCGCTACAAGTCGGGCACGACTGAGCAACTTCACTTTCACTTTTCACTTTCCTGCATTAGAGAAGGAAATGGCAGCCCACTCCAGTGTTCTTGCCTGGAGAATCCCATGGACAGGGGAGCCTGGTGGACTGCCATCTATGGGGTCGCACAGAGTCGGACATGAGTGAAGTGACTTAGCAGCAGCAGCAGCAGCAAAAGGAAAGCTAACAGGTCATTTGTTGGCATTTTCTTGCACGTGATGCCATAACCCAGGAAAGACTGGTGGTGGTTGTCAGGCAGTTTCAAGGGAACCAAAAGGGAAGTGGAATGGTGGACTGCACAGACAGACATAGGGAGATCAATTCTGCCTTTGCAGGAACCGGTGAGATGTGACCCAGCCAGGAGCAATGACAAGAAGTTGACGTGGTGGGGTCAGGCGTGTGTTGAAGGTCCTGCCAGCGGTCTTTGCTGACCTTGGATTGTGACCCGTGAGAGAAAGGGAAGTGACAGGGGTGACTTAGAGGGTCCAGGCTTGAGCAGCTGGAAAAAGAGAGTTGTGGATAAGTAAAAGCCAGAGTCTTACGAACAATTGCTTTTTTTTTTTTAACATTTAAAAAAATTTTGGCTGTACTGGGTCTTCGTTGAGGTGCACAGGGTCTTCATTGCTGCAGGCTTTCTCTAGTTGTGGCGAGCGGTGGCTGCTCACTAGTAGCGGCGCGCAGGCTTCTCATTGCAGCGGCTCCTCGTGTTGCGGGGCTTGGACTCTAGGGTGTGTGGGCTCAGTAGCTGCAGCGCACAGGCTTAGTTGCCCCATGGCATGTGGATCTTAGTTCCCAGACCAGGGATTGAACCCCTGTCTCCTGCACTGGTAGGTGGATTCCTAACCACTGGGCCACCAGAGAAGTCCCTCAGATTACTCTGGTTTTTAAATATTGCTAATAATTTTCTGTAAGTATGTGGAAATCAAAGCAGATTACATGTGTAGCTCCTGAACCAATCAAATGACAGCCTCTGCCATCAAATTTTCAGAGTCAGATCAGGAAACTTCATTTTGAACATAACAAATTTTAAGACACATCAAAATCAGCATTTTTTTCCAAAGCAGTTTATTGTTGGGAAGAAGATATAAACAGAAATAGAAAATTATAAGTACTGTATACAGTTTTACCTTTAGCCAAATCCTGGTTCATTCTAGATTAAAATCTTTATCTGCTACGTCAGTGAATAGGTGTATAAAAGATGGAAAGAAGTTGTAACAGTTGTCTAAGGGACATGCATGTACCTTAGTAGTAGTATGTACATGTGCTGGGCATGTTCCATGTATTGTTTATGTGCTTTTTTTTTTTGTAAAAACATTATAATGTTTAAGAAAAACTGAGAAAGCCAGATTGTTTTGTTCTGAGTAAGGCGACTTGAGAGTTCATGAAACATGTATTTTAGTCTCTAAAGAAAATGTCTCATCACATTCCTGGTGGCTGAGATGGTAAAGAATCCACCTGCAGTGCAGGAGACTCAGGTTCTATCCTTGAAGATCCCCTGGAGAAAGAAATGGCAAGCCGCTCCAGTATTGCCTGAAGAATTTTATGAGCCCAGTTGGCTGTGATCCATGGAGTCACTGAGAGTCGGACACGACTGAGCAACTAACACTACTGCTGGTTGGAAAGCAGCAAGTTGTAAGGTTTGAGTACAACGATGCCTGACATTCAGAACTTCCACTGTTACTGTTTGGGCTGTTCACAAATGACCTTTGCAGAGCTTATGTCTGGGTGAGGGTCACTTACCTGCTGTACCAATTTAGCCAGTAACCCAGAACTCTCCTTAGCTCTTCACCCCAAAATAGTAACTCTCTACATGTTAAAACTGGTTTATTGGTAAAAGTAGGGGCCTAAAAGAAAGTCAGCAGCTGAGAGATGGTGTTTTCCCCTTATTTTTTGCTGCATTTGATATGAAAAAGTATAGATGATGATGATGGCATTAGGAAACTCCTGAGGGTCTGAAGATTGATGGGTGTCGGCAGTCTTTGGAGTAAGCAAAAGCTTCTTGGGCATACGTGCATGCTCCTTCTTTATGTGTATATGTTCCACGTGACCAGCCACCTGGGAGCAGCCAGGGATCCACTTGGAGTAGTTTCTACCTACTCTCCCACCACCACCTCCCCAGCACTGACCCACGAACAATGGCATTTTGGTGTGTCTTACTGACTGAAAGGATCTTGTGTTGCTCGAGAACTGAGCCTGGGATTGGAACACATGAATCACATGAACCAGGGTCAAGCCCAGATTTTTCCCCGGGACAAAATCAAGACGTATCAATGGCCCAACCCCATAGCGCTTTTGATGACAGCAAACTCAGATAACTTTCTGTTCTTTTCTACTACTTTTTAAAGATTATTTATTTATGTATTTTTGGCTAAACTGGGTCTTGGTTGCTGTGTGTGGGCTTTCTCTAGTTGTGATTGGGTGGGGGCTGTCCTTCGTTATGGTGCAATGTGCAGTGGCTTCTCTCATTGCAGAGCATGGGCTCCAGGCACACGGTAGTTGTGATGCATGGGCTTAGTTGTTGATGGCATGTAGGATCTTCCCAGACCAGGGATTGAACCCGTGTCCCCTGCATTGGCAGGTGGATTCCTAACCCCTGGACCACCAGGGAAGTCCCTCTCTTCCATTTCTTGTTATCAGGTCCAGGATTTCAAGACTCTCCTGGGCACACACCTGGTTTCAGGCTTGACTTTGGTTTTGACCATCGTGGCAGTCGTGCCAGGGAGGGGCACTTGGCAGAAAAGTACCCCCCACACACCGTTGTCTGGTCTCACAGGAAAGAACAAGTAGTAAAGGGTTAAGGCTTCGCTGATGCAGTGCTTCCAAAATATATTTGCAGAAAGGTTAAGCTGTGTTTGTCTGTTTTCCAGTTTAGCATACTGTCAGAAGTGGTGGAAATACTTCCACCATTTATTTGACTCCATGGCAGTGGGTTGTGATTGAGTCAGAATAAATAGTACTTGAGTTTTGTAAGTTTATCATTGAAAGGCCAGCAGATTTTATCATAGGGCAGGATAACTGTACTCTTGTGGCTTCATTAATTATGGTACCTAGACATAATTAGGCTCAAGCTAAGTATAGCAGATAAAATGGCAAATAATTCTGGGGGGAAAAAAGAGTGGAGATTCTGAGAAACTGAAAGAACCTAAGAGGGGGCATCCACTGAGTTTCAGACCCAACACATAGAACTAAAGCCTCATCAGTGTTGGCTTCCTGAGAGGTTGGGGGTTTTTAGGAATACGTTCTAACTCTCTTGATCTTGTCTCCATACCCTGACAACAGAGATCACCTAAAATACGCTCTGTGATTCATAAATAATAATTCTGATGAATTCGATTTATTCAATTTTAATTCATACACTTTATTTTTTTAGAGTAGTTTTAAGTATACAGAAAAAATTGAACAGGAAGTACAGAGTTTCTGTATACCTCCTCTGCCCACATCCACACCCAATTCCCCTTGTTATTAACATCTTGCAGTAGTGGGTACATTTGATGCAATTGAGGAACCCATGTGGATACATTAGTACTAACTATAAAGCCCTTACTGTATGCTAGGGTTCACTCTTTGTACAGTTCGGTGGGTTATGACAAGAGCATGATGTCATGTATCCCCCCCATTAGAGGATTATCCAGAATAGTTTCAGTCCCCTAAATATTCCCTGTGATCCACTGTTCGTCCCTCACCTGCTTTCACCTTGAACCCGTAGAAACTGCTGATCTACTTACTGTCTGTGTAGTTTTGTCAATCCATTCATTTTCAAGTGACTACCCAGCTATTCCTAAGAAAACATCCTTCATTCCTTTATTTATGAAATGATTCCCTTAATAAATACTATGTGCCAAGCAGTGTTCTGTGCCTTGGGAATATAGTGTTGCTATTATTCAGTCTCTAAGTTGTGCCCAATTCTTTGCAACCCATGGAACATGTAGCACAACAGGCTCCTCTGTTCTCCACTGTCTCCTGGAGTTTGTTCACATTCATGTCCATTGAGCCAATGATGCTATGTAACCATCTTCATCCTCTGCCACCCCCTTCTCCTCCTGCCCTCAATCTTTCCCAGCATCAGGGTCTTTTCCAATAAGTCAGCTCCTCCCATCAGTTGGCCAAAATATCGGAGCTTCAGCCTCAGCAGTAGTTTTTCCAGTGAATATTCAGGATTGACTGGTTTGATCTCCTTACAGTCCATAGGATTCTTAAGAGTCTTCTCCAGCATCACAGTTTGAAAGCATCAGTTTGACACTCAGCTTCCTTTATTGTCCACCTCTTCACATCTGCCTTTTAATACACTGTCTAAGTTTGTCATAGCTTTCTTTCCAAGGAGCAATCGTGTTTTAATTCTGTGACTGCAGTCATGGTCCACAGTGATTTTGGAACCCAAGAAAAAAAATCTGTCATTGCTTCCACTTTTTCTCCTTCTCTTTGCCATGAAGTAATGGGACCTGATGTCAGGATCTTCATTTTTTAATGCTGAGTTTTAGGCCAGCTTTTTCACTCTCCTTTTTCACCCTCATCAAGAGGTTCTTTAGTTCCTCTTCATTTTCCACCATTAGAGTGGCATCATCTGCATATCTGAGGTTGTTGATATTTCTTCTGGCAGTCTGGATTCCAGCTTGTGATTCATCCACCTTGGCATTTTGCATGATATACTCTGAATATAAGTTAAACAAGCAGGGTGACATGACAGTATACAGCCTTGTCAAACTTCTTTCCCAATTTTGAACTAGTCCATTGTCTGGTTCTCACTGTTGGCTTTTGACCTGCTTACAGGTTCTTCAGGAGACAGATAGGGTCATGTGGTACTCACATCTCTTGAAGAATTTTCTGCAGTTTGTTGTGATCCACACAGTCAGTGCCTTTGGGGTAGTCAGTGAAGCAGAAATAGATTTTTTCTGAAACTGCTTTGCTTTCTCCATGATCCATTGAAAGTTGGCAGTTTAATTCTGTGGTTCCTCTGCCTCTTTGAAAATTAGCTTGTACATTTTTCATGTCTGACTCTTTGCAACCCCATAGACTGTACAGTCCATGGAATTCTGTAGGCCAGAATACTGAAGTGAGTAGCCTTTCCCTTCTCCAGTGGATCTTCCTGACCCAGGAATCAAACTGGGGTCTCCTACATTGCAGGGGAATTCTTTACCAACTGAGCTAGCAGGGAAGCCTTTCACTTTTCACTTTCACTTGTACATTTGGAAGTTCTCTGTTCACACACTGCTGAAGCCTAGCTTGAAGCCATTTCTTCTAAGGAATTCTTGATCACACAAGTAGATATAATGGCCATCTGAATTAAATTTGCCCATTCCTGTCCATTTTAGTTCACTGATTCCTAAGATGTCAATGTTCAGTCTTTGCCATCTCCTGCCTGACCATGTCCAATTTACCTTGATCCATGGACCAGCCATTCCAGGTTCCTATGCAATACCATTCTTCACAGCATCGGACTTCACTTTCACCACCAGATACATCCACAGCTGAGTGTCATTTCCATTTTGGCCCAGCCGATTCATTCTTACTGAAGCTATTAGTAATTGCCTTCCACTCTTCCCCTGTAGCAAATTGGACACTTTACAGCCTGGAAGCTCATCATCTGGTGTCATATCTTCTTGCATTTTCCTAATGCCTGTGGTGTTCTCCAGGCAAGAATATTGGGGTAGGTTGTCGTTTCCTCCTCCAATAGACCACATGTTTTCAGAACTCTTCACTATGACCTGTCCATCTGGGGTGGCTCTGCCCAGCATGGCTCATAGCATCATTGAGTTACTCAATCCCCTTCCCCACAACAAGGCTGTGATACTTGAAGGAGTGGGAATATAGTAGAGGACCAAAACTAAGAAAAAAAAATCCCTAAAATGAAAATCTCCATGACACTTAACGTTCTAGTATAACAAGCCTCCAACCTCAGCTAGATCCTAAATAGGAGTGAAATGGGTCTCTGCCTGAGAGCACAGGATGAAAGCAGGGAGTTAGAGAAAGTAGCTGGAGAATGAGGCCTCTGGCATTTAACTCCAAGTCCACAGGTCAGACCCTGTCCTCCCCGGCTAGGACACAATGCCTTTTCCCAACATTTCCTCTCCTGTTCTCTCTGAAATGAGTGCAGTCACCTCTTTTAGACTCTTCCTAAGCTTTTACTACTAGTTATTATAGCCCTGCCTAACACTAATAAAAGAAAGTAGGAAGTTTATAAAATTATAAGAAGTAGGTGCCAAGGGTCGTCATCTAAATACCAGCTGGACAAGATCTTCTTCGGAAGTGGATGATCCAATCTCAGTGTCCAAGCCCCTCTTCCTGGACAGGCAAATGTCAGTCTTGTCATAGGGAGGCCCACTTTCACCCCTGCTTCCTTCCTCCCAGCCGTAGTCCTCTAGAGAGAGCAGTGGTTTCAGTGGGTAAGGAGACGGGGCAGGGAGAAGATGGTAGACTGAAAGAGACCCCTTTCCTCCTCTGCAGCTCCACTTCTCTCCTTCCTTTTTTGTTTTCACACAAGAAATGTGCTTAAAGAGCAACTAAATGGACTTCTTGGAACCCTCCTGAGCACATTGTCCCAGCAGACCCAGAGGGGAGCCCACGGCTCCCAACTACACATTCAGCAAATCACACTGGTAGCATGACCTGACCGTAGTGGGAGCATGTCTTCAATACACCACAGAAATCAGCTAGTGCTGGCACTTCCCTGATGATCCAGTGGTTAAGACTCCTCACTTCTGGTGCAGGGGGCCCCAGTTTGATCTCTGGTCAAGGAGCAGATCCCCCATGGTGTGTAGCATGGCCAAAAAAAGAAAAAAAAATTTTTTTTTTTTATAAAAAGCAGTCAATTGGTGCTCCAGATCAGAGTTTTACTATTTTTTACCCCCAAGAGCTTCTTTACTAGCACTCCACTGGGCAGATCTTTCTTACTCAAATCCTTATATTGACTCTACCAGAGAAATGAAATCCATGAGCTCTGTACTAATTCTTATGATCCAGTCCTGCTCTCCATGGTTGGGGGGCAGAAAAGGAGAGCCCCACCCTCCACCCCCGGCCAAAGTCAACAGGGGATTTGATCTTGTACGTTTTGAACAGTAAGTTTTGCTTTAAGCTGTGCATGACTTCCATATACATTCGTCAACCTTGCAAGAAAGAACGAGGCAACTCACAGGTGTTCATCAGCCTTTTTTATCATTGACATCTCACAGCAGAAGGAGTGCAGAACTTCCTGTGGCAGGTATCCGGCCAGGGTCGCTATGAGCAGTTCTTCCCTGCCCCGTAGACCACTGCAGGTCCTGGGTAATTCCCAGGGTGCCGCCCTTGCTGACCCACCCTCTGTGCTCCCGTAGGACCGCCCATGCGAGAGCCAAAGCCGATGCAGCAGACCAGGCCGCGCTGGCCGCCCGCCAGGAGTGTGACATCGCGAGAGCCGTGGCCCGAGAGCTGTCGCCTGACTTCTACCAGCCAGGTGGGACCTGCGATGCTGTTGGTCCGGGGGTCGGGGAGTAGGAGCAGGTAGGACCTGCAATGGGTGGGGCAGGTAGGAGCAGGTAGGACCTGCTAAGACAGGAGAGGGGTGGGGGGCTAAGAACGTGGCCTCTGGTTTCCTTTCGCCTGCTTTTCTTTATAATCTGAAGATCTGTGCCCCCTGAACTTCAGCAGGACTACAGAAAAATTGGGAGCTTAGAGTAACACATGTCTGAAGTCTTGAGTGTTAGTGCTGGAGTTCTGGCTGTTTCTTCCCCAGTGCGTCTCCCTCACCTTTTCCTCTTCCACCCAGTAGCAAACTTCCAACTGATAGCATAAACAAGATGTGAATCTAAAAGAAGCATCTAAGAAATTGTGTTAGTGTGTTGAGGTCCATCACAGGTGCTAAAACAAATACCCCAAAATCAGACACCTGTAACAATCACATTGGCAAAGAAAAAAAAACCAGGACGTACTGAACTATTTTTTTTTAATATACCTCCAAGGAATGTTGGGATATAGAGAAATGCACCACTTAAAGACAGTTGCCTCTGCACAGACTGAGAGGAGAAGGTTTGTCATGATAGAAGAAATGAAAGTGACAACCACCCACACACAAAATCAACCCAGATCATCTGCCTCTCAGACGTTATACTGTAGCAGTAAACAGGTGTTTACAGTAGATTTAAATGTTTAACTCACTCCTTGGAGCTTTCCTAGTAAACTGTTTCCATCCCTTTCTTTCATATAGGATGTTATAGGAATATGTTTAATATGTGTTATAGGAAAAGGTGGCGATTGCCATGTTATTGTTTCTCCATTGTTTTAGAAACAACTTCCTGTTGATTCAAGGGATCAACAGATTTCCAGGCAGAGACTAAAAGAAATATTCTTAATTTCTAAGTATCGAAATTTATGTTTTCTTGCTGAAGAGTTTTTCCACATTGGTTTCTGTTAATCAAGCTGGATAACTAGCACCCTGCACAACACACATGTCCAATACCTGTTTGGTTCCAGTGAGGGTGATAAAATACTGGAACCCGCAGGGCATCCGTGTGACTACGTGAACAAGGTAAGTCACAGTGTACAGAAGAGCAAGCTTCCATGTAAAAGCTAGAAAATTGACTGTAATATAGTATGGGAGAATGAGAAAGAAAGGACAGGATTTTTTTTTTTTTTCTGTAAAGGGTGAGGACAGTAAAAGGCCATGTTAATAAGACTCAGTTTTTATGAGAGCGCTTCGGGACAGGGCTGAGTTCGGTTGCAAAGTGCTTGAGTTACTATAGAGTGACTAGTTCTATACTAGTTCAGGGGAGAAAACCAGTGGCCATAGATGTTTTCGTTCATGCTCATCCTTTGTGTTGTGTTTTATTTTCATTTGTGTCCCATCTCTGGGTCAACTGAGATCATTTAATGCATACTTGTTTTATTAGGAAAGGGAAATTTTCCATTTTGCGGGGTAGGAATAAATGCTTCTCTGGAAATTCTCACATCCCTGGACCTAAGCACCTTGGGAACTACTTGTTGTAGGGTGTAAGAGCTGAAGAAGGGGGTTCAGCCACCCAGGAGGGACACTGTTGTCCCTTTGCAGGAGTGATGCTCTTGGGAGCAGCTGGGCAGTCAGGAGACAAAGCAGCTTCATGAAGCATCCTTGGCCTTGAGCTGCTGTGGAAGCAAACAAACTCGCTCTTGTCTGCAGATGGTAATTTCTCAGTTCTGTTGTTACGCCACTGGGGATGGGGTCGCTGAGATTGCCAGTCTGTGTTAACAGGAGGTAAACGATAGGGGAGGTCATCTCAATTTTTCAGACTAAAAGGTTTTTAAAAGCCTTTTGTGACGTGAACACATTGGAGGAGGGGGGAAAATATTGTGGGAAAATGCCATTCCACCCTTTCATAGCTAAAACATCATCACACAAGCCAGTTGTCCCTCAGTAATAAATACATCAGAGTAGCACAAGATGACAAGGGGTCTATTTGAGACAGGAGCTAAGGGGGGATGACAGCGATCCCCTTTGACCCACAGCCAACACTACCTTCAGAAACTGTATAGAAAGCCTTTTCTGTACTGAGTATTATTGATCTTCTCAAGGGAGCAAAACTCATGCTTTCCACTGTGCATTCTTCACAGGGTGATCAAATCGGATAGACATTTCTGAAAGGGCTTTCAAGTACTTTTTCTGAGTCAGACTGCGCTTTTCATTTACATATCCCAGATACAAATGTTTCCTTTGTTGGGAATGGATGTGTCGTGCATAGAAGCCATTAACCCTTGGAAAAAAGGATGTCTGTCATAGCTAATATTTTGAACTTTCATGGTAAATTACCTCTTTTCAGGAGCTGGCAGTATTTTCAGAAGTTTCCTGCCTTAATTCAATCTTACACTTTTTAGCTCAAATCTGTATTATTCTACAGTGCAATTAACAACTACAGAAAAGGGACTTCCCTGGTGGTCCAGTGGTTAAGACTCTGTGCTCCCAATGCAGGCGGCCTGGGTTCGATCCTGGTCAAGGAACTAGATCCCACATCCCACAATTAAGACCTGGCATAGGCAAATAAATATTTTAAAATGTGGTCATATGAGATAGCTTTATCATTCAAAGTGCTTGGTTATAACAAACAAAAGCATTCAAGTAGATGTATATGAACGTGTATGTAGATGATTGCATTCGTGTGTGTAATTGAATTCATGTATGTAGATAATTGCAGTCACACACAGAAACCTACATTGCCATGAGTAAGAGTGATGCAGTGAGTCATACCCCCAGAACTTAGAAATAAGGTTGCCCTCTGAGAGTTAAATGGACATGAACTTGGGCGAACTCTGGGAAGTGGCTGAAGGACAGGGAGGCCTGGCGTGCTGCTCTCCATGGGGTAGCAAAGAGTCAGACACAACTTAGCAACTGAACAGCAACAACCGAGTGTTAAAATAAGCCCATGAGACAGCACAGGAATGTATAAAGTGATCATACGTGATAGGTAGTATGTCTGTAGTTCAGCAAGATTTCCTTGTAACCTGATTTAGTGTATTAGAACTTACCAAGACTTGGTCACCCAAAGTAGTATTAAAAAAAAATAAGTCACAGAGGCAAAAATAGGCAGTGTCCATTCGAACCCCATCCAGAGGAGAGCAGTGCTGTGGCCAGAACCTTGGAGTATTGTAGTTGCACTGGCAGGACGCTTGTTATGGGGAAGGACGCAGGGAGAGGTAGCCAGCCGTATGTGGCTTTATTGGCAAGATCATCCGAGTGAGGAAATGGATGCAACAGGCACGCTCAGCCTGATGCCATTGGATACTTGATTCATCTCATGCCTCTGTCTCGATTCCGCTGTCACCAGTAACCTTCTAATTTTGGTCAAGCTTCTCGTGGAGGTCTGCCAGTGGGGAGAGCGTGCCCTGGTGGCATCAGTGCTGGTCCCGGCCTTTGTGACATTTACCTCGCTCATTGTGGACTGATGAATTGGTCTTCTGGTGTCACACGTCAGTCTTGTGAGCTTCGGCCATGGGAGTCGGCCCTGAGGGATGGCGCGGCTTCAGAGGGCTGATGCAACAGGCTTTCTGAGCCAGGAAAGCTGAGACAGGACTTGGGATGGTCACGGAGGAGGTGGTGGGGACCTGGACGTGGTGAAGGGTAATTGGGAAACTCTGTGTGTGGCTCTTTTCCCCTACTGCTTCAGTTTGCTTTCCATCAAGATGCCTTATTTCGTTTTTTATTTCAAGTGATGTTTCTCAGTTGTGGGGGTGACTGGTCATGGGTGGAAAAAGCGAATGTGACTACATTATATAGACCATACTTACATAGAATATATTAAGTATACATCGTACAGGTGACTGTATTACGTAGAGCCCTCTTGGGAAGTGACCCAGGCGACAGCCTCGCAAGCTTCATCTTCCCGGATTTAAGCGTGTGTATTAGTCGGCTTGGGCTGCTACAACAAAATACCGTGCACGTGATGGCTTACGTAACATTTATTTGTCTTAGTTCTGGAAGCTGGAATTCCAGGATCTGGATGCTAACGCGATTGGGTTCAGGTGATTCTTCCGGGCTGACAGATGGCCTTTCTCCAGTCCATGAACCTGGAGGATGAGAACTCTGGTGTCTCTTCCAGTTTTTATAAGAACATTAAGCCCATGAGACTCAAAAGAGTCTCCCCTCGTGAGCTAGAGTATCTCCCCAAGGCCCCACCACCGAGTAACATAACACTAGGGGCTAGGGCCTCAACATCTGAGCTTGTGAGGGCAAGGAGACTCCAGGGCTCAAAGTATAAGAGCCTGTATGTTGCACACACATATGCATAGAATATGTTGATTACTTCAAGTGAAGTCTTTTGGTATAGGTTATTTTGAGACAGTGTCAACTAAGCTCACACCTCTAATTCATACCAGAAGTCCTAAGAATTGTCTATGCCTTGGAGTAGGAAATCGCAACCCATTCCATATTCTTTTGCCTGTAGAACCCCATGAACAGAGGAGCCTGGCAGGCTACAGTCCATAGGGTCACCAAGAATCAGACACACTAACACACGTTATTAGTATATACTTTTTGTTAAGAAAAATTTCCTGGAATAGATAACATCTTAACTCACTTTACAGACCCAAAATTTGAAATAACTTTTTTTCATAGAGAAAGGGAAATGGAGTAATCTAATTGATGAGAAATTAGTAATTCATGGGACTTCTGGTTATTACCACCTGTGTATCCCCATTCGACACACAGGTATACTGAAAGCCTGCCATGTGTACAGCTCTTGGCTGAGCGTCATACAACTTGCAGACCGGAGTGCTGTGGTTGCGTTCCCAGAAGTTGCAGTACAGTAATGGATGGGACCCTAAAAGTCCTATGGGAAAGGGGCATTCTTTCCACATAGAATCGTGATTTGCCATCACTATAATTTTTTAAAAACCTTTTAATCTGGTCTTCTTTTAGCGATTGACAGTCCCCATCACAAATACCTAATTTCCATGCAGTGACTTCTGATGTTGCTACAAAGCATGGGCACTGCCCTGAGGGGTCTGGTGGTGCCCCCCGCCGTCTCACGGACGCTCACCTGTGAAGAACTAGCTGAACGCCCCGCTGTTCTCCATCTGCTGTATCTGTTCAGAGCCTTCATGCCAGCTGCACCGCATCACCTCTCCGTGTGGGGGCCTGACACGTGCTCAGCGTTGTGGTTTTGTGTTGTGTGGCGCGTCAGTGAGCAGGTGACCCGTCTCTGACTTCCTCCCAGAAACATCCCTTGAGGACTCAGGAGTACTGTCTGTAAAAGCAGACCAAAATGCTGACTGCAACAACTCAACACTTCTCATCATTCCCTCCCTGGCGATATTCTGACCTGTCTTTTTAATGAACCGCTGCGCCTAATTGGCTTTGCTGTGCTGGCATCGCAGCGCGGACGCACGCTACTACACAGAACCAGTAGCAGGCACACCGTGTGCCTTCCAAGGAAATTGTCCAGGGAAGGCTTCTGTCCTCCACATTATGATAAATGTTTTGTTTTAAAAGCACTTAATCTTACCCTGGAAAATCTAAGTCTATATCCCCATTTAGCTGGCCAATCCCCAGTTGACTATGCCATGTTGGAACCTTTTCCAGCTGGATACAGGTGAGGAAGGCTGGAGTTAGGTCTGGCTCTGGTCAGCATACTTCTTGCCATACTATTTGTGTGTGTGTGTGTGTGTGTGTGTGTGTGGAATCAGAGGTCTTTATTTCAGGGTCTCTCACCGTGATGTCTTTTTTTCCCCGTTTATTTTTAATTTATATTGGAGTATAGTTGATTAACAATGTGTTAGTTTCAAGTGCACACCTGAGTCAGTTATACATATGTCTGTTCTTTTTCAAATTCTTTTCCCAAGTAGGTTATTACAGAATATTGAGCAGAGTTGCCTGTGCTCTACAGTAGTTACTTGTTGGTTATCTATTGTAAATATAGCTGTGTGTACACGTCCATCCCAAACTTGCCATGCTTTTAAATGCAAGTTAAAATGTATCTCTGGATACATTAAAGTTACCTGGAGCACTTATTAAACCTCAAGATTTCTAGGCTTCAGTTAATACTTACTAAATTCTCTGGGAATCGCACCCCACATACCTCTGCTAGGCAGCACCCTGAGAAACACTGCTTTGAAGTACATTTATTCACTCATCTAGCCAATTTTTAACGGGTAATAAAGCTGGGAGGTGGTTTTTTTTTTTTTTTAATCTGAAAGGTGGTGCTAGTAAATTCTTTGAGCTCAACAGATTCTGAGTATCATCAGAAGCCCTGTAGATAAAACTGAATGAATATGCCTGAAAACCATGTCTGAGGAGATGGGCACAAGTGAAAAAAAAAAAAAATGCCTTTCTGAAGACATTTAAGATAAGAAGCAATGCATGAGAGGTCCACAGATCTAAAGGAGTTGGCTAGACTGGTATTTAAGAGTTAATAAACACGGTAAATACCTTCAGCAGAATCCAGAATATGGCTTTGAGGGCCATTAGTGCAGAATCCTCCAGGGGCCAGATCAGTCTTAGCCTGGCCTATTCACAATGGCATAAATTAAGAGGTAGAGGGAGATCTCTTTACTCTTTACAAAGAGCATTTGAAACTAGGCTTTATATTCAGGTATTATAGGTCTTTGTTCTCTTTCCAGATAGCTAAAGCATATCCCTTTTTTAAAAAAATTCTTTTTCTGGGACCCACTATCACTGAATTGACTGGGTTTCCCCCCAAATAAACAACCTCTTGCCGCTGTTAGCATTTTAGCAGTCTCATCCTTTGCTGGCAGCTGTCACGTTGCTGGGACCTGTCAAAGCAGCTCCCATTTCAGCTTCGCATCTGCTTTCCGCAGTAGACGCAGGTGAGACCAGTGGTTACCCAGATAAACCCTAAACTCTTTGAGCGTCGCCGTTCCAGTCTCACATTTTCAAACTGAAGCACGCGGGCTTTGTGACAGCTTTATTTCCTGTGGTTCAGTGACCCTTCTTCCAAATTTAAGAATGTATAACTAGCCACATCTGCCAGAGTCTATTTTGTTCCTGTTCTTTTCGGTGTGTGTATTTAAGTCAGACAATTAGCTTTTCATATGCCTTAATCTTAAGATAGAAAGGTCTGCAAAAATAGTTTGGCACTTACCCCTTAGATTGAAGACATTGAAAGTACTTTGTAATTTGTGTTTCAGAGTTAGATGACTTTAAGAGGAAAATCCATTGGCTTTAAGAACCTTGACTATTAATTACCTTTGCACGGAACACTTACTACCATGTCTAGATGGGTATTTCAGTCATGCTCTTAAATTGGATGAAAGTGAAGCATAAGTGAAACCAAAGTCTGATGAAATGTGGCGTTGACGGGTGGGAGAAAATATGCCATCAGCATACTGCGGAGGGGGTGTTGTGTAAAAATAAGTCTGCAGTAGATGAGGGACTTTTCTGTGAAAAACCAGGATAGATTCTCTTCATGGGTTTTTGAAAGTCAGGGCAAGCCTGTTGATGAAAAACATCTCCTTCCAGGGCTGCTATTAATGCTTCTTTCTCTTGGTGGTAATGGTCTAGTCAGAGCCCCAAGGAAGGAGCTGGAAAGAAAAGTAGCACCTTTTGAATAATTGCAGTTGCCTCTCTTTCTTCGGGCTTCCCTGATAGCTCAGCTGGTAAAGAATCCACCTGCAGTGCAGGAGACCCTGGTTCGATTCCTGGGTCGGGAAGATTCGCCTGGAGAAGGGATAGGCTAGCCAACTCGCCAAGCGAGATACCTTTCTCTGTGCCAAGAATTCATACTGCAATATTTAGTGGATTTAAAAGAAAATTGCTAATTTTTGTAAAGAGGCTACTTAACATGCGATCTTGACCTGTTTGGGAAGTTTGAGCACTGGTGGCTTGATCCTCTGCAGGACGGACTGTGAGATACAACTCTTATGCTTTTGTCCCTTACTGCAACCTATGAATGTGGGCCCTCGGGAATTCTCGTTTCTGGGCTTAATATGTTACATGTTGCATAATATTTTATCTTAAGGATCCACAGGAGCTGTGTGACTTTGGGTTTTTCAGCCACTGCAGCTGTTTCCATATCAGTAAAATCAGGACAATGCCCACTTGCTAGGATTTTGGTGAGGCTTAACACTATGGAAAACACCTCGTATAGTAAATGGCTATTTCACAATAAATAATTATTCAGATCATTACAGGAAGAGCAGTGACTAGTCAGTAGTATTTTTTTATACAATTTTAAGGGTTATTTTCCATTTACAGTTATTCCAGGATGTTAGCTATGTTCTCCTTCTTGTACAGTGCATCCTTGAGCCTGTCTTACCACCCCCACCCTGCCAGTCCCTCCCTCCCCACTGGTAACCACAAGATTGTGAGTCTGCTAGTTTCACATATTCATGATGCTAAGTGAAGTCAGTCAGAGAAAGACAAATGCTATCCCTTATATGTAAAAATTTTTTATTCCACATATAAGGGATAACACATGGTATTTATCTTTCTCTGACTTATTTCACTTAGCATCATGCCCTCCAAGTCCATCCATGTGGCCATAAATGGCAAAATTTCATTCTTTTGTATGTCAGTTTTGTGTGTCTAAACCTCTCCTTATCCATTCATCTGTTGATGGAGGTAGTATGCATTTTTAATAATAAAGGATAACTGTCTTTCAGCCCCACCTGGGGTGAGGGCTGGGTGTGGAGGCAGGAAGGGAAGTTAATAGAGGCAATGCTCTGGAGTTGACAAGAGCAGGTCAGTTCCTATAAGCAAGTTGGTGGGTGAGTTCTCCCTTGGATACTCCAGCGATGATACAGTCAGCTACCTCCCATTTGCAGAGAAGAGGGACAGTTGGACTGGGTGACCTTGATTTGATATTTCCTTTGATGAGAAATGGTGGCTGGGTGAAGCAATGGCCAAAGGCTGTATGGAGGAGGCTACTGGGGAAGGGCAGAGTGCCTGGGCAGCAGGGCGCTGCCTTGGAGCACATCTGAGGTCTGCAGAGACTCCCTTCTCTGGATGCTGACCTCCTGAATCGCTCACAGCTGGTGGGACAGTCTTGTGGTGCAAGTTCTCCTTACTTTCCCCCAAACCTGCCCATAAAATAACAATGCACCAGGGTCTCTTTTTAAAAACAGGATTCTTATTTATAAAAATAACATGATTGTTAAACAATTCTAAAGTACTCAGAAAAAAAGTCTTGAGACTGCAGAGCCAAAGACAGCTGGCTTGTCTTAACTCTGACGCCTGCAGAAACGCGGCCGATGCAAAGCCAGACTCGGAAGGGCCTCTGAGTAAGTTATCCTGTGAAGTGGAACCTGCACTTCGGTGTTTGTCTCTAACTGGGCGGTTTACATGCTCCTTAGATGAAGGATCATTAAAAAATAGGTTATTTGCATGTTCTCCTCCTCCAGTGTAGATGCTTTATTAAACATTCTTTTAATATATTTAAGTGTTCTAATGTATTAAATATTAAGCATACAAGTCAGTTTACTTTTGTATATGACCGTATACTTTGTATTTCAGTTATACCATGTAATTTGAACATGCAGATTAATTATGGTGCTGTCAGCAGGAGGGAACAGTACAATTACATGGGAAATCAGGACTGTTTCACTTTTATGGCTATCAAAATAGTGTAAATTAATGGTGTGTGCTAAGCAGTGTCTGAATCTGTGCGACCCTGTGGACCATAGCCTGCCAGGCTCCTCGGTCCATGGGATTCTCCAGGCAAGTACATATCACCTTAATCTTTCTCCCAGGGCATGAAACATTCTTGTGCTTAGTCAAAGCCTTATAAATACATTTTAAAGAAAAAGAGGAAAGGCTAAGTTGATTTAGTAAATATGTATATGTTTGTAGCCATGAGAGGAATAAGCCTTTAATGCCTTATTTTCATTTTATCACTGCCCCTTCTGTTGTCCACTGTCTCCCCAGGCCCAGATTATATCAAACAGAGATTTCAGGAAGGTGTAGATGCTAAAGAAAATCCCGAAGACAAGGTCCCGGAAAAGCCCCCCACACCAAAGGAATCGCCTCACTTCTACCGCAAAGGCACCACACCCCCAGAGTCTCCAGAGCCAAGTCCCAGACCAGGCCGCTCTCCCTCCCCAAAGCCTGCAAGGAAGCAGAACCCCAGTTCAGGGGCGAGACTCAACCAGGACAAACGCAGTGCAGCCGAGGAGCAGGTGACGGCCACCGTCAACAAGCCCTTGACCTCCAAGGCCCCCCCGAAGGAGGTGGGGGCGGTCGTGCCCTCCTCCAAGTACTCTGGCCGCCACCACATCCCCAACCCCAGTAATGGGGAGCTGCACTCTCAGTACCACGGCTACTACGTGAAACTGAACGCCCCCCAGCACCCTCCGGAGGACGCGGAGGAGGAGGGGTCGAGCCAGTCCTCCTCGGCACTGGTGCACAAGCCGTCACCCAACAAGTGGAGTCCCCCTAGATCTGTGACAAAACCAGTTGCCAAAGAAAGCAAAGCTGAGCCAAAAGCTAAGAAGTCTGAACTTGCTATACCAAAGAACCCAGCAAGCAGTGATGCGCGCCCTGCTTTGGAAAAAGAAGCCAATTCAGTAAGTTGTACGAGATGTGGTTCCCTATCCCTCTGCTCCTCTGGGCTCTTCTGGGGGGCATCAGGGGAGATCAACGCCTTGATGACGACAAGGAGCCCAGAGCTGTGAAGGGTAGCGCTTATTAGCACCAGTAGCCTAGCCACCAGGGGCTGTCCGGGCAGCATTTCCTCCATGCTCACGCGGCCTCCCTCAGGCTCCTACAGGTGGGCTCACGTGACCACCTTGTCCCAGCTCCACTTTCACAAGCCTTCACCAGCATGTGGTGATAAGCTTCGTGGAGCTTTCTTATCAGCTCCAGGTGTGGTAACAAAAAACTATACCTTGAACTGGGGGCTTTAAAAAGCAAACGCTTATTTCTCACAGTTCTGGAGGCTGAAGGGTCCCAGGATCAAGGCAGCAGCAGATCTGAGGTCTGGTCCATGGACCACCTTCTCCCTGAGTCCTCACAGGGCTGAGAAAGGGGAAACAAGCTCTCTGGCCTCTGTTCCAGGAAGGGCACTAATACCGTCAAAGGGCTCCAACCTCATGACCTGATCACCTCCCAAAGGTCCATCCTCCAGGGCTTAGGGCCTCACTGTGTGCATCTGGGGGCAGGGGACAAACAGCTGACTGCTGGGGCTGGCGAGGGGTCATGGACCTGGGCCAGAGGCCGGTCATTGTGCTCTAACCAGAAGGAGAGTGCCACTGCGTTTGCTAAGTTCTTAACTTGCCTAATTTAGACTCCACCTCCACAATAGTCAGCATCTTTAGACAAAACATCTTTTATGTCTATTGTGAATTATTCTCATAAATGTTTAGTTTGGATTTTATTTAATAGCCAGGCTTTTCAGAACTACTACTTTCCTGTATAAGAAGTGAAAATTTTCAGTTGGTTAAGAAGGTTACTTTGGTTTTCTAATTCCTCAGAGTATAAATCTTCCTAAAATTTCAGTTTTCTCATAGTTTTTATTATTCAACCAGAAAGCGCTCATTGATAGAATTTTAAATCTTAGTAAGGATATTGATATCTATTAAATTGTTGACCTGGTCATAGGGCTTTGGAAAAGATTGTAATTTAGGGAAGAAGCCACAGTTGACCCAGTATTGACTAGTCATTTCTGAGACATATTTGCATAAAGGTGTAGATTAATATTTGGCCAACAAGAATATAACCATCAGTTTACTTTTGTCTGTTCAGTCTGCTCATAGGGTTAACACTGAAATTCATTTTTCAACTAACTTTTATGTTTGAATTTTCTTAGGTTTATTTTGCTAATATCTATTAACACCTTTAAATTCTCACCTTTTAATTATCTAAATATAAATTAATCAAATTAACATGATTAACTTTCCAAGAGTCAAGCTTTTATATAGATATGTGGTTTTCAAAACAGTAACTTTGAGACTCATTGTTCAGTAAGCATTTTTTTTTAACATTGATATATCAGTATCCTGACACTAAATATGTGTTAATGTTATCACTACTGAATTTGTTAAATGTGATAACTTCTCTTTTGGCTTTCAGCATTTATCCATAGGGTTAGTCAAGCTTCCCACTTAAGTTGATATTAGTTTGCTTGATTTACAAGAGAAAAATTCAGACAATACAAGGCTATATCATTTATAGCTTTTGGGTACCCATTAGTGGGGTTCAGTTGATTTTCCAAACTCCCTAAGGGAAAATATATGCCCCAGTATCCCTCACGTTAGGTGAGTTACCTAGTTCTTACCTGTAATAAACTGTTACTGATTTGTATGTTTGGTGAATTAGCGCCTTCTTGTTTAGAAACAGCATCTGTTTCGTGGATGTGCAGAACATTCGGATTCTGGGAGTTAGCCAAGCATTGGGCATCTCTGCAGGCTGGTCTCTAGGGTACCCTTGGACACCCCAGGATAGGAGGCAGCCAGCAGCTCTGTACCTCTGTTAGGAGCTGAAAGTCAGGGCTGAATTGGTGCCTGCTTGTGAAGAGTTTAACAATTAACCTTCCCTTCTTTGATAACAGAAAGCTGCCTTTCACACCCGTGATAACTGTTTTCTTCACAAGCAGTTTGGAAAGTGACAGAATCATCCTCAAGGTAGTCAGTGACTGACCTTTAAAACAGAAGAGTGCTACATACAGTTTTAAAAGTAAGACAGTGTATAAGTTAGAAGTTTACAGATAACTTGGAAGCTCGTAGAAGCATTCACACTAAAGCAGACACTAGAGGGGAAACCAGACTGAGTTCCTCTTGGTGAGACAGTGTGAGAGGTCCACCTTGAGTCAGAATCACCAAACAATTTGCAGAATTGTAGTCAGCCAACTTACTGAGAGTCTAGGCTACTAGCTAAGGGTGTGGCCTCTTATGCCAGACACCAAGGTTCAGATCCCAGCTGTGTTACTTACCAGCTCTTTGAATTTTAGGCAAGTTTCTTAACCTGCTCTGTGACTTAGTTTCTTGATCTGTACCTATATCAAGGGTTGTGAAGATTAATATCAGTGGTTGTGAGTTGATGCTTGTAAAGGTCTTAGTTCCTCGCATAGGGTAAAGTATTCAGAAAGCACTATTATTAAGCTCCCAACACTAGCTGGAGCATAAACAGTCCATAAATATTTTCCTGTAGATTTTGATCCATCCTCAGGATCACCCTGGGTATTGATTCCTAGAAATAGAATCTTCGGGGACACAGGCTAACACTTGGGAGAAGGGGAGCCACAGCAAGGATCACTTTACAACCTTCCTCCAGTCTGTGACTCCTGTGGGCAGTGGTTGCATGTGGACTCATGTCCTAGGAAAGTACATTCTATGTGGTGCCAAGATTTTTGTAGGAATTTTGCAATATGGCAACTTGGGTAGAAGGCAGTAAGGAGATATCTTGAGAACCTTATGCTCAAAGAGACCAGAGAGGGGTCTTCCAGTTAGGAGACTCAACTCCTGAAAACAACCCACACTTTTCTCTCAGCAGTTACGCTGATCAGCTTCCAAGTTTGAGATTTACCCATCCTTTCTTCCGAATTGTTATAAAACCTAAGGCAGCCATGTTAGATCAAATTTGAACCCCACACAGTAAACAGATATAATTAACTTTTGCTCTTTTCATGTTTTTGGAGAAGCTTGAAGTTTAGCAAATTGTACTAACTCTTCAGAAAATTCTTCATAATTTTAAATGAGTGATAGTGTCTTGAAGAAAAAAATTCTTGAGTTAGAATTTCTTTCCACAGTTTGACTTCCTGCACTTTAGTTTCTAACTGCCTGAAAGTTTCTTCTAATCAAGACTTGCACTCTTCCCTGCCACAGCTTCTTGTATTACACCTGTCTCAATCAGTCTTTAAAAGCAAGATTGACTTTTTTTCTTTTTGCTATTTTAAGCTACAACTGGTCACTACAGTCATATTTATGAGACTTCACCTTAAAGCTTTCCACTCTGTACCCAGCCCAGGTGTCTGACAAGCACAGAGGTCCTGTCTTGATATCTACCTGTTGAACATAGCCTCCCAGAATTTACTTTTTTTAACCTAGCTGTTTGAGCCTTTTATTGCCACTTTACTCTTATCTAAACTGAGTCATCTTTAAAAATAGCTTTATAAGTGGAGCTATACTGGTTGGGTAAATACATGTGTATATTAGAATATATATGGGAGAAATACTTATTCAGTAGAAATTATGTCTGTATAAATATACACAAACCCAAAATACTAACCAATTCAAAAAGTTAGATAAATTCGTGGACCCTTTTAAGGACTCACAGAGTGGGAGTGAAAGGTCCAGGCATACCTTTACTGAAGGCGTTTTCTTTATCATTCTGCCTCCTCAGGGTCCCCTGTAAGTCACTGAACTTTGTATCAGATTGCTTTGACGTTACTTTCCCTTGTCTTCTTTCATTATCACTCACTGTCTTAAGGAATTATAAAGTGAAATCCACTAATCCAAAAGAGTTGAAAGGATCCCAGAATTCTTAACACATTCCTAAGAAAATCTAAACACATTCAGTGAGCAAAGTCTATTCAGTATGTATATTAATAGCATTTCTGTAATCTCCGGCCTGAGTAATAATGTTGAAAGATCATCAATTATTTTCTGAGTTCTAAGAGTTTCCCTACATTATTTATGTGTTCTAAGTTAACCATAATTGAGGACTTACATAGGTTAGTTCTCTCCTATTAATTTAGAACACAGCTATTCTAAAAGACCCATTGGTCATTATCAAGAACTGATGTTTTTCTGATACTATAGGATGTAGATGAAAATGCCCTTTTAAAGAAGTTGATGGTAACTTATTTTTAAACTAAGGCCTGTGACTTTAATAGAGATGAAGAACATGTAGTTCTGAAGTGAACAGACTAAAGTTGTTTAATCTCAGTTCTAATTTATTCAAACTGGCTGAGTAACCTTGGGCAAGACACTTACCTTTTCGGAGATTTGTAAAACGGAACTAATAATCATTGTGAAGAATTATTTTCCTCCTGTTTCCTTGGAGTTTAAGAACTAAGCTTTTTCTTCTAAGCATCCTTCTCTAAAGTGCACCCATTTTTATTCCTCCTGTCACCCTGTTCATTTAATGCAGTAAGTATATCTGCTCTGCCACCACATCCACAGTACTTAGAAAAGTGGGAGGTGGGTCATCATTAAGTACCGGTTGTCTGGATGAACTGGACAGCCTTATGTGTGGGTACGTGGTGGGGAGCAAGGGGGACCCCTGTGGGACTCAGTCTAGGGGAGAAGATGGCAGCTAACAAGAAAGAACAGTAGGTGTGAAGTGTTAGGACACAGAGAGAGGAGGCCCTCTGACCTCTACCAGGGAGGATGTGGCCTCACCCAGAAAGGAGGCCTCCTTGAAGGACATGGGACTCAAGCCCTGGACCCCGTGAGATGAGCACTAACCAGTGGCAGTTCCAACCTCCCTGACTCACCATCCCCGCAAATCACATCATTACAGCACCTGAAGACTGACACCGTTTCACTGTAGGATAACTGTTTCCTCTTCTGTAAAATGAAAATAAAACTACCTACCCCACCTCCCTTATAAGGCAAGTTTTAGAGCACTTTTAATGCTACTTAAGAATTAGACACTATTTTAATAGTTAATACCAAGAATGCCTCTTTATAGTAAAGATAGCCAAGCACAACCAGATCTAAACAGATGGGTCATACAACGGTTTTGTTTTGTATTTAAAAAAAAAAAAAAAGTAAATTTGGGGCACCTTAGACTGTGTGGTATTTATTATAGTGGTACTTACCAAAATAGGATTCTGTGATTCATTAAAATATAACTTGATTCCTAAAATCCTGTGGCTATGAGTAGAGAAATTAAAAATTAGATCTTGCACAGTAATTTACAAAAGGGCTCAATTTCCCACTTGTAGTTTTTACCTTAAGGAAGGGATGGTATCCAAAAAGATGACCAGGAAAAATAAGAGTCAGAGAACCTCCTCCTGAGTTTTTCCTGAACTTTGCCGGAGCAGCCTCACCATCCTTCAGATTTCACTCTCCTGTTTCCAGCTGTCTTCATGAGGAAATGATTTCTTCCTAGTCCAAATTACACCCTACCTAACAAAAATGCATCTCTAATTCCCATCAGTTTTAAACCCATTGTGGTGAGCTGTTTCTTACGCAGACTGTTGCCCAGTGTTTTAAGGTGAAGTCAGTTATTTTTTAAGTCATTTTTTAGGTTTAATCAATACTAGATTCATTTTTCTGTGAAAGTTCAGAGGTGACTCCATCTAAATACAGCATAGCTATTTTTACTTTATACCTTTTAGAACTGTTGTCATTATTCATGCTTTATTTACTGCAACTGTGGTGGTGGTGTTCACACACTATGTCCAATTCTTTGCAACCCCTTTAGATGGCAGCATGCCAGGCTTCCTTGTCCTTCACTGTCTGCTGGAGTTTGCTCAGACTCATGTCCATTGAGTTAGTGATGCTATCTAACCATCTCATCCTCTCCCAGCCTCTTTTCCTCCTGCCCTCAATCTTTCCCAACATGAGGGCCTTTTCTTCTAACAAGTCAACTCTTCCTATCAGGTAGCCAAAGTATTGAAACTTCAACATCAGTCCTTCCAATGAATAGTCAGGGCTGATTTCCTTTAGGATTGACTAGTTTGATCTCCTTGCTGTCCAAGGGATTTCTCAAGCATCTTCTCCAGCACCACAATTTGAAAGCATGAATTCTTTGGCACTCAGCCTTCTTTATGGTCCAACTCACACCTGTACCTGACTACTGGAAAAACCGTAACTTTGACTATATGGACCTGCAACTGTGTTGTGTCTCTTTAAGTATTTTTGGTAATTGGTTTTTTGAGCTAATTTAACTATTGCTATTAACATGGGAAAGTGACACTTAGAATTTTCTGTTTTGTTCTGTTTCATCCCCAGGGCCCTAATTCAATCATGATCATCCTCGTCATGCTGTTGAATATCGGGTTGGCCATTCTTTTTGTTCACTTTCTAACTTGATTGGAATTAGGAAAGGTAAGAATAGCCTTAATTTCTACATAAAATCACAATCTATCACATTCTTTTCCCCTATTCAGATTTACATTTTTTTTTTAACAACCGTGCATTGTCCTTCAATTTAATTTTGGCTGCGCCTGAATGTGATCCAGCATAGTTACTTAATGATATCACTGTTGTGACCCTTCGGCGAAATCATGACAGCTAGTGGTGTGAGCCCACGGTCCTCTGCAGTGGTGTCATCAGCCCTTTAAACGGCACACTCCAGGCAGACTCGACACCGGCAAGGAGGCTTGCAATTAGGATGGGCTCACGAGAGAGAGAGAAAGATGGAAAATTCAACTGGAGGACCTGTCCGGTCCCCCTGGGAAGGCGTTGTGGCTGTGGGGTCCTCTGGGAGCTGAAGCAGGCAACCATGTTGGAGAGCAAAACTTAATAATCCTTCTTTCTTAACATCTGCTGAAGCAGCCCCATCCGGCGACGTTCTTGGCATTGGCTACTCCATCTGTCCTAGCAGAGTGTGACTAAACTGGAGATGTATGGAGCTGCTTTTTTTTTTTTTTTTTTGATGGAAGTCAACAGCTGCCTTCCTATTTTACCATCTGACGTTGCTAGTAGGGAGCTGGGGAAACAAACGACCGCCCTAGGAATGCGGTCGGAGGATTGTGTTGCTGCGGCCATGGTTCCAACATTCACTCCTGTCTCAGTAGAGGAAGTAGGCAGCAGCATCACTCACCAGTCTGATGCCACGACCTGCTGCTTTCTCATCTCCTGGAACGTCCCGGGAGAGAAGGTTTTGTCGGCTTGTGCACGGTTCTGTTCATTTCTGCTGTTTACTTAAATCTGATGTGTGGTCACCTACAGCGTGCGGTCCTAGCCGGAGGAAGTACACGTGTCGCATCTCAAGGAAAAGAAAACAACAGAATTCTAGAGAAAATGTGTTTATTTTGATAGCAATACATCATTCTTCATGTCATTTTTAGTCTTCCTAAACCTGTAAAAAGCTATTTAAAATTTAGCAGTTTGAAGGCATTATACCTAAGAAATCACTTAAACATTTTTAATGCTACTGAGATGAATTTATTTATGCACTTCGGAGGTGCTAAATTTTAAAAGCTGAAAGACAACAGAATTCTAAGAAGTATAGTCAAAATGTTGCATGGGTTGCAGTAATCAGTGTTTAAAGGATTCAGTTTCATTGCTGACGTACTTTACCAACCAAATAAAATCTTGTCAGTGGCTATGTTAATTCCCATGAAAGTTAAGCAAGATGCTATTAATAACTGCTCTTCTCTCTTTTTTTTTTCCCTAACTTACAAATTTTCATTGACTACATTCAGGTAGAGCATAAAGCTTTGTTCAATCAGTGCTTCTAAATTTTATGCCTTTCGTGTTTTTCAAAGTCCTTTTGTAATTTTATTTCACACTTTAAAGGCCTAGACAATTTTTAAGTATCTGTCTTTTGCAGTCCTTTGTCATTCTGACAAACTGATTTTTTTGCTGTTTTATAATTTATTCTTTATTACTCAGAAGCATGCTTATTTAGAGAAACTATGTGGGCTTTATATAATTATTTAAAAAGAAAATCAGGGGAGGAAAGTTATCCATTCAATCTTAGTAAAACATTGAGGAGAGGGAGCTATTCCTAAGTATTTTCATGATCTGCATGGTTTAATCAGATTCTTCTTACCTTATTTGCTACCGTTTTGATGCAGAAGAGAAAAGTCACATGTTAGCACAGATGTGGACTAAATGTCACCTGAGGGTAGTAACCCAGTGGTGTTTTTTGCAGAAGTACAATATGTTGAAACTCCTGGGTGTGACCAATATGGAATAAAGAAGAAAGCAGAAAGAGAGCAAATGAAAATTACAACTTGTATATTTATTTTTTACATTTTGCTTTGACTTTTAAATCTAGGAAGTACGTTTTTACCCAAGAAACGTTTCAGTTCCTGTGTCGGTCTCCATACTCTCACTGCTCCTTCCTAACCCCATAGCTCTTGATGCTGGGAAAGCTAATTTTTTTAAAAAATGAAATAAAATATTTAATCTTAAGTGTTTATTTCAAATGTGTAATGCTTTGGAAATAATGGGTAACAGATAATAAAGAATATGTTTATAAAGTGAGCATGTTGGTTCCATTTATAAATATATGTATGATTTATAAGCTTTTTTAAAACAAAGCTCAAATTGTTGGTATTTTTCTAAAATGTGCACAGCTGTATTTTACATGAAAGGCTCTTTCTAATGGGTTGTTATACTGTACTCTACATTTTGGACAGCACATGAAGTCTGCCAATGTACTTAATAAAACATGACTTTGTTTATTTAAAGTTTCTTGCTGTGAAAAAGAACTCCCTACCTGCGAGTTCCGTTATTTATAATCCTTGAAACCAAAATGTATAATGTACAGTTTTCACAACTGTATCTGCTCTAATAAAAAAAAAAAAGTTGGTTATTAATAAAGTTGCAGGTGTGTTTCCTTTAAGAGTAAATTACTGTCTTGAGTTATGTGGAATTTTTTGGTGGTGATGGTGTTGAAAGAAAGATCTGCTGAAAAATTAATACTAGAAATGGGGGGAGGGGGCAGCACAATGCTCAAAGAATCGACCTGGCAAAAGGTCACAGTGCTGCACCATTATTTTTTTCGATGTTTCTTTCACCTTGGGCCTTTCAAGTCATTTTGTAAAATAAGATTCTTGGCTCTGTTTCATTGTCTTCATTGTGTATGCGCTCAGTCGTGTCCAACTCTGCAACCCTATGGATTGTAGCCCACCAGGCTCCTCTGTCCATGGGATTTTCCAGGCAGGAATACTGGAATGGGTTGCCATTTCCTTCTCTAAGGGATCTTCCCGACTCAGGGACCAAACCCACGTCTCCTGCATCTCCTGCATTGGCAGGCGGACTCTATCAGCTGAGCCACCAGCCAGAGTCATTAACTGTATCAGTGCCTTATCCCAGGTTTTAAGTCCACTCCTGTTTTCAAGGAAAACGTCAAGTTGAAATAAATCTTTTGCACGAGCACTTTGCAGTTCGTTTTTTGATAATTGTGGGCCAGAGACATCGACTTGTTACTCTAGCCTCTGCTGCTTAGGTACAAGCAGCTTGAATAAACTTGTACTTGAACAAACTTGCTGCCACTACAACTTGCAGACTTTGGAGCCATCCTGGCTGTTAGCCTCACTGGCTTGCTGCATCAGCAAGCAGCCTGGGAGGAATGATGAAAAGGACTTCTCCAGCACAGCTTCCCAGGAAGGTCACTCCTATGGCGAGCTAACGTATCAAAGACCCCCACAAACATAATGCGCAGAGTTAGTGGCTCTAGGTATTAACAGATTTATCAACTCAAATGATTCCTCTCCTAGCAAATCCTCCAGGAACAGAACACAGGACAGACTACTTTGGAGCAGGCAGGAGAAGCACAGGGTGCTAGAATGATTACCGATTCCAGATTCGTGTCCAAACCACACATTTTGGAGGCTGAAGCCAAAAGCTAGGTTGAAGACTGTGGTTGGGAAATCTGGAAAATATTCGATGTGCCTTTTTCACACAATAACTATTTCAAGAGTCGTGAGCGCTCCCTGGGCTTCTGCTTACACGCACAGCCCCTACCACCCACCCACCCCAGACTTTGGAAAAACGTGTAGACTCATGTCTGCAATATCACAGGCACTGTGGACATAGCATATCTGCCAGGAGAGTGTAACAAGTCATCAGGCTGTGTTCGATTATCCCAGGTTTATGAATTATCTGTGTCCACCAGATACTGGAGAAGTACATAGGAGTCTCACAGGAGTCTGAAATATCGGAGTAGGGGTTTATATTCTCTCGATAGGGGTCTGATATATGGGAGTAAAAGAAAATATCAAAATGTATAGAATGCAGTGAATACTGATTAACACAATAGTATGAATGAAATTTTGGCTGTGGTTGGGATTGATTGTGGATTCTTCGCTCATCTGTGGTCCCTGTAAAATGGGCAAAACCATAGCACTGACCTCATAGGGTGGATCTGAGGAGGAAGTGAACTTATTTACATTAAGTGCTTAGGATGGTATCTGGCACAGTAAGATCCCACTAAAGGCCTCTTTATAAAGGTTAATCATGCCATAGGGTCATAGGATGTTCTTCAGTGGTAACCATTGAGTCTCTCTCTCTCTGAAAATCAAAGACCACACTTTCAGACCTCCTTCTCTACACTGAAATGTGATTTTTTTGTAGAGAACGTGACATTTGCTTTACAAAGAACTTCCTTATCTCATTAGAGTCTTTTAAGGTCCCTGTGAAAGATTTCCTGCAGGTAGACTTGCCTAAGGTTACATAGCCGAAAAGTTGTTAATATTTGTAACAGAGTCCCAGGTATGACTCTGCATACTATGCTTTTTCATTTAAGTATATTGACTAGCATTACTCCACACTGTCGTACTTATCAGCCATGAAAAGGCAGACAATATGATGAAATTCAAGGAAACAGTGTGGGTTCCATGAGCCCATTTCCATAAGTTCCTGAGTCCTACTCAGTTTATGTAACTATAGAAGCCTATCAGAAGTTCTGAATAATGTATTTAAAGTCCTAAATGTTAAATGTATTTAAAAGTTACATAACTTTTAGTAGTATTTATATATTTATTTTTAAACCTTAAAAATACTATTTATTTATACCATATTCTTGAATTGGGAGAATCAATATTGTGAAAAGACTCCACTACCCAAAGCAATCTACAGATTCAATGCAATTCCTATCAAATTACCAATGGCATCCTTCATAAGAATTAGAACAAAAAATTTTACCATTTGTATGGAAACACGAAAAACCCCAAATAGCCAAAAGGATCTTGAGAAAGAAAAACTGAACTGGAGGAAATCAGGCACCCCGACTTCAAACTATACTACAAAGCTACAGTAATCAAGACAGTGTAACTGGCACAGAAACAGAAATATAGCTCAATGGTACAGGATGGAAAGCCCAGAGATAAGCCCACGCACCTATGACAAAGGAGGCAAGAATATATAATGGAGAAAAGACAGCCTCTTCAATAAGCGGTGCTGGGGAAACTGGAACACTAAATGTGAAAGGATGAAATTAGAACACTACCTAACACCATACGCAAAATAAACTCAAATGGATTAAAGACCTAAACGTAAGACTGGACACTATAATAAAACTCTTAGAGGAAAAACACTCTGACATAAACCACAGCAAGATCTTTTTCAACTCACCTCCTAGAGGGATGAAAATAAAAACAAAAATAAATGCGATCTAATTAAAAGATTTTTCCAAAGCAAAGGAAGCCATAAACAAGATGAAAAGACAACCTTCAGAATGGGAGAAAATATTTGCAAACAAAGCAATTGACAAAGGATTAATCTCCAAAATATATAAAGAGCTCATGCAGGTCAATATCAAAAAACAACCAACTCAAATAATAACAGGCGGAAGACCTAAATAGATATCTCTCCAAAGAAGACATACAGATCACCAAGAGGTACATAAAAAGATGCTCAGCATCCCTAATTATTAGAAAAATGCAAATCAAAACTACAAGGTGTCACCTCTTACCAGTCAGAATGAGGATCATCAAAAAATCTACCAACAAATGCTGGAGAGGGTGTAGAGGAAAGGGAACCCTTATGTGCTGTTGGTGGGAATGTAAACTGATACAGTCACTGTGGAAAACAGTATGGGGGGGTTCCTTAAAAAAACTAAAACTAGAACTACAACATAACCCAGCAATCCCATATATACCCTGAGAAAACCATAATTCAAAAGGACACATATACCTCAATTTTCATTTGTAGCACTACTTAAAACAGCCAGGATATGGAAACAACCTAAATGTCCAACAATAGATGAATTGATAAAGAAGATGTGGGGGTGGGTGTGATGGAATATTACTCAACCGTAAAAAGAAATGAAGTAAGGTCACTTATAGAGATGTGGATAGACCTAGAGTCTGTCATACAAAATGAAGTCAGTCAGAAAGAGAAACATAAACATATTAATGCATATATGTGGAATCTAGAAAATGGTGCCCCAGGGCAGGAATAGAGACGCAGATGTAGAGAATGGACTTGTGGACACAGATGGGGTAAGGGGAGGATGGGACGAACTGGGAGATTGGGATGGACCACCATGTGTAGAACAGTGCAGGGAGCTCAGTGCTATGTGATGATCCAGAGGGCTGAGATTGGGGATTGGGAGGGAGGTCTTAAGAGGGAATGGATTTATGTATCTATGTAGCTGATTCACTTCACTGTACAGCTGGAACTAACACAACATTGTAAAGCAACTATACTCCCAATTTTTTAAAAAAGTTCTGGAAAATATACTTAGAATCCTAAATGTTAAGTGTATGTAAACATTTCATAACTTTTAGTGAGGTATTTATATATTTCTTTGTGAATCTTAAAAAAATACTAAATCATAAATGTTTAGCTCTTAAATGCAAAGTTGCTTGGTATTTTGGAGTAAGAGGCACATTATAAATGAAGTTGGTGTGGATGTATGTTTGAACCTGATGTCTAGGATTAACCCAGAAATTGCAAATAGAAGCCTAGAAGATTTAGATATAAATCATCATGTTCTTTTGACACTTGACCTCAGTATCCCATAAAAATGCCTTGGTATTCTCTTGAATCCCAAGTCTGATTTAGGTCAACTATTAGTAGAATTAACACAAAAAATGAGAGCCTGAGGTTTGGTCAGCCAGTGATTGATAATGCTGTTCCCTTACTGTGGTGATGAGTATTGGCCACCTTTGAGAAGAATTTGGGAGAAGGCAGAGAGGAATTCAGTGGAAGATGACTACAGTGGTGATGTATTGGGTTGGCCAAAAAGATCGTTCAGGTTTTTCCATTCCATAGCTTACAGAAAAAAACCCAAGTGAACTTTTTAGCTAACCCAATACAAGTCTTTTCTTACCCCAAGCAAATTCACTCATGAAGTATCAAGAACAATGCTGAATATTCAATGGAATTCATGATGTTATTTGGTTACAGAAAAGCAATGAAGGGTTTTAGTTCAGTCCTGCCACTTAGGGCACGTATTTAAAGGGAAAGAATCTGGTAAGTATCATGACCCCAGTGCTGGAAAAGTGGACAAGTAGAGGCAAAGGTGAGAAGAAGCCGAAAGTCTAGTTTTCTCATGTTTTGTTGTTCAGTCGCGTCTGACTCTTTGCAACCCCATGGACTGCAGCACCCCACACTTCCCTGTCTTTCACCGTCTACCAGAGCTTGCTCAAATTCATGTCCATTGAGTCGGTGATGCCATCCAACCATCTCACCCTCTGTCTCAGGTTCTAGGCACATCTTAACACTCGCTTCTGACCACTAGAACAAATGCCTAGAGATCAGGTAGCTGCTTATGAGGTGATAAAAGCCAAGATGTTCAAACATAGCATCATCGTGGAGCTAACAGCTGGTCAGCCCCATTACCTGAGAACTAGATGTGACACTTGAAAAGGAGTTTTACATCAGAGAATTGGGCCAAATAGAAGTTAGGATAGGTTAACTAAGATCCCACATGGTGCCCAGCGAGGCCTTAAAAAAAATAATTTGGGACTTCCCAGGTGGTCCTGGGGTTGAGAATCCACCTTCCACTGCAGGGAATGCAGGTTTGATCTCCAGTCATGGAACTGGAATCCTACAGGCCTCAGGGCAATTAACCCACAACTATAGAAGCCCATGGGCTCCAGAGCCCACATACCACAACCACAGAGAAGCCTACCGCAATGAAGATCCTGCATGCCGCAACCAAGACCCGACACAGCCAAAAGTAAATAATTTAAGTTAGGAGAGGTTAGACACCTACAAGCCCACACATTATTCAAAAGGAAAAACGCGTATCACTTCCGTCTATCATCACTCATAGATCCAAACAAGAATTTGGGGAATAATCTCAATATAGGAAAGCACTAAAGAATGAAATGTATTTGCACTTCAAATAAAAGATCTGGTGGTGTTTTGTTTTAGTTGCTCAGTTGTGTCCAACTCTTTGTGGCACTATGGACTATATAGTTCACAGGTTCCTCTGTCCACAGGATCCTCCAGGCAAGAATACTGGCATAGATTGCCATTCCCTTCTCCAGGGGAATCTTGACCAAGGTGTTAACTACATCCAACTGGTTTTGTCAGGATACAAGTAATGTGAGGAACTCATAAATTTTTTTTTTATTTCTCAGTGTGCACTATGAGTGCCCATTGTACTTTTACAATTTGACTTTCTTCCATTGAAAGTGAAAGTGTTAGTCATTCAGTCATGTCCAACTCTGCGACCCCATGGACCACATTCCACCAGGCTCTTCTGTCCATGGAATTCTCCAGGCAAGAATACTACTGGAGTGGGTAGCCATTCCCTTCTCCAGGGTACCTTCCTGACTCAGAGATCGAACTCAGGTCTCCTGCATTGCAGGCAGATTCTTTACCATTTGAGCCACCACAGCTTTGAATATTTCTAAGATCTTTCCATTTTTTCCCCTAATAATCATGTCCATTTTTTCCTTCACAAAAGGGGTAGTACTAGCCAGAAAAGATCCTAGCAGATGGTATTTTTAAGTCTTCATTGCTTCACTCAAGCTATCCATCTACCCATATCTGTGTTGACTTCCAAGGACTACCTCAGTAAATTATAAAGGAAGCACTCAAAACTACTAATATTGCTCTTCTACTCCAAGCTCTCAGGAATTTTCCTGCTGCCTGTGCCTTCAGCACACTGACCAGTGCCCTGTGCCCTGGGAAACCCTAGCTCTCCTTTCACCTCACTGCAGCAGTTTCCTGCCCATCTCCCCATACCAGGGGCGAGCTTCAACACACACTGTGCGCCAGTGCAGTGTGACAACAGCTCAACTGAGGGTTTGAAGCCAGAAGGAGAAACTTAGGAAGGCTTTACATCAGCCCTGCCGCCTGCTCAGATGCGGTTTTATGAAGCCAGCCACACACTTTCTTTTGGGTCATCCCTGTATTCCTTGGCTATGCCAGCACCAAATAGCATATGTCCATTTGGGACCCTCAAGGATAGTTTTGGTGTCTGTAAAGTGAGAACAATAAAATCTGCCCCATAATGTTTTTCTGCAAATCAAAGTAGGTGAGTCCTGTCAGCTCCCTAGCACCTTCTAGACTCAGTGTATCGTAAGTAATATTAACTTAATAGTCTCACCTTTGTTAGCAATTTGCACTTACTCCATCGATAAACTTCTTGGCCCAAGATGGAGCCCCTCCTGCCAGGAATACCAAGTCAGGAAACCAAAACCAGATACTTTCTTGTCCCTGTAAATGCTCCATTTGACCAGAAATGCGATATATACTCATCCCAGGACTTCTTGGTGGCTCAGTGGATATAAATCTGCCTGCCAATGCAGGCGACACAGGTTTGATCCCTAGTTTGGGAAGAGTCCACATGCCTCAGAGCAACTGAGCCCGTGTGCCACAACTATTGAGCCTGTGCTCTAGAGCCCAGGAGCCACACTACTGAGCCCGTGTGCCACAACCAGTGAAGCCTGCTCTGCAATGAGAAGCCTGCACATCACAACTAGAGAGTAGCCTCCGCTTCCTGCAACTAGAGAAAAGCCTGCACAGCAGCGAAGACCCAACACAGCAAAAGAAAATAACAAATATACACACTCAGTCCACCAACCACCAGGCCAACCTGAGTCTATCTCATCCCAAACAGGGGTGACTCTATGGCCCCAGCCAACTAGATATTTTCTATTTTTCTGTCCCTTTATTCTTTATCTGACAAAAGATTCCTCCCTTCTGTCCCATTTTGCAATTATCTAAAAAGGAAGCTATCTACTTCTTCAAGTGTAAAATGAAGTTTGTATCCCTTAAATTGTTTTATTCTTAATGATCATTGATGTTTCAGTGTGTAGAAATTCTTTGATCCTTAAGTATCAGGTCCTGCCCTAAGGAATGTATTTGGCATATAGAATCAGTTGTACTTTAAACAATTAAATGAGTTCCTTCCCAAAAACAAAGGGCACTCAAAAATCAAATCTCATAATGACCATCAAATGGTACAGTGATGAGTACTGACTCATTTCTCATAAGAAGCTTAAGAATATTTAATAACATGAAACACTCATATACAGTAGGTATTACAATTACTCATTAATGTCTGCTATTGTATAATAAAAAGATATAATTAAGATGTATGAGAAACAAGCTTGAAAAAGGCTGACCACAATGATTACACTCTTGGTTGTAGGAGCGAGCTTCCTGGTGCATGTAGATTATCAAGATTTTCATTGAAACCCAGAAGTATGTTAATGTGCCTATTATGTTTAATCATTGTGGTTATGAACACAGGCAAATGGCTGTGCCTTTAAATTAAAATATATTTAATCAGAAATAATAGCATGGCAAAATACCAGGTTGCATCTCCCAGAGCTGAATAGTTAGTGTAGCAACCATTAGTTTATAAGTTCTGTCATTCATATTTATAAGAAAAAGAACAGAAAAGAGGACAAGAAGTCATCTGCTCCAGTTAAGTGATCATCCAAATCCAGAGGGCTTATCTCATGTCCTGCATTAAGCTTAACCTGGGTGCTTTCCTCCAAAGGGTAATAGGAAACAGCGTTCCTGCTTGTAACATTTTATTCACTATTTTAAAGACAATCTGACATTAGATGAAAGTCACCTTTGGGGACTTTAAATAGCTTTTATATTATTAAAACACACACACTATTTTTTCCCTTTTCCCAAATCTCATACTATAATGACTGCGGCAGGCAGGAGACTTTCAGTGGTTCTCAAATTTTAATGAGCATTAGTCAAACACTGCTGAGCCCACAACAGTTTCTGATGGAGCAGGTCTGGGTTTTTGCATGTCTAACAAGTGATAGGATGTTGCTGGCCAGGGGACTATACTTTGAGAACAACTGCTGTATGGAATCAAGCAGTACACAAGTATCAAGCACCAATCACTGCCAAAGCCCTTTGCTTGGCTGTATGTATGGTGTCCTCAAGAGAAGAAAGAAGAGTGAAAAAGAATACTTGCATACTTAACGTGTAATGCAATCATGTTGCCCCTGCTCAGTCAGTCATGTCTAACTCTGCGACCCTACGGCTCCTCTGTCCATGGGATTCTCCAGGCAAGAATACTGGAGTGAGTTGCCACTCCTTTCTCCAGGGGATCTTCCTGATCCAGGGATCGAACCTACATCTCCTACACTGGCAGGTGGATTCTTTACCACTAAGCCACCTGGGAAGCCCCAGCAATCATGTTATTTGATCCTTAAACACCTACAACAAACTTTTGTAGATCCACAACCTACAAAAAACTCTCCATGTTTTGCGCATAAGAAAACCAAGGTCCAGAGGGTTGAAGAGAATTGTTTAACAAAACACAGCTGATAAAGAGCAGAGCCAAGCCTCCCACCCAAGTGCCTCTGACTCCAAGTCCTGGACACTCCTTCCCCTCCATGTCAGAGGCTTTGCCCTCTGGCCATCAAGAGGTGAGAGCACCAGACGCAGTCCTTCTGGCTGCCATCAGGCAAGAAGACCACAGAATGGTTGAGTCCCCAGGGTTAACTGGGATGAACACTGACTTCTGAGGTTGAAGGCAGTGCACTTTCTAGTACATGAATGAGAGCATTCTAAAAATCCATACACTATTTTATCTATAGATATTTCCCACAAACCAGATATAAAATTGGACCTCATTTTCTAAGACTTGCACACTCAAATACTTGCATTTTATCAGACAGCACTCACATTTGCAAGCCTACACATAACTCCCTCTGCCCATCTGTGTAGACTCTCTCCCCTCATTTTGATAGAGCAGAAACTATGTAGTTAAAGACGACAGTGTCTGCACAAACAGATTCCATCATGTCCAGCTGACCTTCTTCAGCAGCTACCAGGCTAGAAGAGGAAACCTAGTTATCAGAGAGAAGGCAGATACTGGCAGGAAGCAGCAAGGAGGGTGGTTAGGAAAACATCCTGACCCTAATTTTTGTCAGGACATGAGTGTAGGACTTACAAAATCCATCCTACAATCAGCATCAGACAAGTCCCCTATCTGTCACAGAGTTTATTTGCAACATTAAGATTTCTCACAAATGGTAAAAAAAATACATAGAAAAAATACACATTGTCAATAAATATAAAAAGGTGCTCAACCTGACTGACAGCCAGGGAAATGCAAATTAAAATAAGGAGATTTTTAAAAATTCAGTGCCTGCCACACTGATTACATTCTTAGCTGAAATGGAAAAAAGGGCTTGATTTGCAGGCAGCTCTGGATCTCAAATCCAGATCTTTACATTCCAGCTCTGGGAAGCCTTCCCAGGCTCCACAGAATGTCCCTTCTCAATGTCTCCAGACCACCTTGCTTGATTCTTAGCACTTCACTGCCTAAATCATCTGGTTTTCAAATCTGTCTCTACTACAAGGCTGTGTGCTCCTCATTGGTGGTGTATTTGTCCCATGTCTCTACCCCAATGGTGCCTGGTATACACATATGTTCAGTAAGATTAATGAGTGAATAAAACTGAAATAACTGCCTACTTGGGCAAGCTACTCACGAACATAAAGTAGCCATCTTCCACAACTTGCCATGAGGATATGACCTCGCCCAATTTTTTTTTTTTGTCTTACAGTGTTAATATTACTATGCTAAATTAGGGGTATGAATATTCTGTGAAAGAGTAAGAAGTCTTCAATAGTTTTAGAAGCTTAGATATCAGTCATTTTCATTTGGCAAAAATTAGGGCTGAGTGCCTTTGTAAAAATTGCCAAGCAATTTGACAATGGATCCAAGAAAGCCAAGAGATCATCTATCTGGGTTAAGAAAATGATTCATAATCAACAGGTGTGACGTTTCAGTAAAACAAGACCTTCTAGGTACCGATGAATCTATTGACAGGGCAGCAGTGGAGATGCAAACATTCAGAAGAGACTGCATCAGAATGGATGCAGGAGAGAAGCAGAAGGTGGGACAAATGGAGAGAGTAGCATGGAAACATATACACTACCGTATGTAAAATGGATAGCCAGTGGAAATTTGCTGGATGACTCAGGAAACTCAAATCATGACTCTGTGATGATCTAGAGGGATGGAGTAGAGTGGGAGGTGGGTGGGAGGTTCGAGAGGGAGGGTACATATGTAATGTATACTTATGGCTGATGCATGTTGATGTATGGCGGAAACCAAGACAATATTATAAAGCAATTATCCTTCAATTAAAAATAAATTATTCTTTTAAAAAATACAATACTATCACACATACAAACAAGATGATCTACACAATCTGCTGCATAACATTTTGCCTGGAGATGACAATACTCTATTTTACACTTAAAATCTATTAAGAGGGATGATCTTAAGTGGTCTTACCACAACAAAACTATTTGTATCTTAACACATTGAATGTTTTTCAGACATTTAGGATAAGTGATGGCAGAATGAATGCTAGGAGCTCCTTCGAAGAGTTCCTGATTCCTTATATACCTTAGAATGGCAACTGTAGAAGTGAAGAGAACTGGACAGATCAGAGCAACACCCAGGAGACAGGATTAACTGGAAGTAGAGTTTGATTGGGTGTGGAGGGTAAGAGAAAAGATGGATTCAGGAATAACCCCAGTATACACCAATGTCCAAACTCATCAAATTATGTACCTTAAATATGTGAATTAAAAAACATTAAAATGATATAAAACTGAGAAAAATAGTGGTATAGTAGAATAGAAATGGACAAAAGTGGAATTATGTTCTTAATAAATATTCCCTTAGCAAATTTCTACAAAGGAAAAACAAGAATGACACCCAGGTTTCAGGATCCAGCAACTGGGTGCTTGTTAGGGCCTTTAACTAAAACAGAGAAGGTGGGAGGAGGAACAGATGTACACAGGTGAACTGAAGAGACTGAATTCGGTTTGAGACCTGAGGTGTTGGTAAGATGGGCCCAACGGAGAGGATGGGATTGGGTATACAGGACCAAAGTGCAAGAGAACACTTTGTAATCAAGTTACGGACTGAGTGTAAAGAGAAGACACCCACTGATGTGCGACTATTCGCTCTTCTCTTTACAGATTATTCAGGGCTTCCCTGGTGGCTCAGATGGTAAACAATCTGCCCACTCTGCAAGAGATGTGGGTTCAATTCCTGGGTCAGGAAGATCCCCTGGAGAAGGGAATGGCTACCCACTCCAGTATTCTTGCCTGGAGAATTTCATGGACAGAAACGCCTGGCGGATTACAGTCCATGGGATCGCAAGGAGCTGCACACGACTGAGTGACCAACACACATACACTTACAAATTATTCTACCTATTCATTAGAGCAGGTCCCTCAACAAAACCACATTGAGAGTTTTTTCTTGCAGCAAAATATAAATTTACCATTTTAGCCATTTTTAAGTATACAATTTAGCAGCATTAAGTACATTCACTCTGTACATCCATCCCCACTGTCCATCTTCAGAAGATTTTTTGAGATATGTGAAATTTTCCTCTCTTCAAAAAAATAGCTATTTTGTCACTCATTTCACCAATTGTTTTTTTTTTTAATACAGAGGTGTTTGAAGTTACTCTAATAACTTGTTTTATCACTGAGTCTGAGGTCCCTGAATATCACATCAAATGCACAATTTTTAAATTCATTTTATAACAAGGAACTTGATAAACTACTGTAACTATCTCTGAATGCTTAAATTGTCTTCCATGAATGGTCAAGAAAGGTTTTCTTTACAAGGAGAAGCCTAGGCTTTGCCATCAGGCCCAAAGGCAGTCAAGGAGCAGCTGCTAATCACTACTGCACAAGCCCCTTCCTGCACGAGGTGGAATGGGCCTCTTTGTCCTCCTTCCTGTTGTTCCAGCTTCCTGTGCAACTGAGCCCACTGCTGCTCTCAGATAAATTTAAAAAGCAACAACAAAGTCTAATACTGGAGTCCACCAGTCATTTTCAGTCATTATCTAGAGAAATCTACTATTTACTGAAATTTTTAAAAAACGAAAAGAAAGGGAATTAAAGCTTCTGTAGGCCCTAGGAAACCAAAAAGGCAAAAAATATCTTTCATTTCTCTTATGCCCTAGAAAACAGGGAGACTATCTACTTAACCACAAGACTATCTACTGATATACAGGTAAATGATAACTCACTGGATAAACCAGAACTTTTAGTTGCCAAAAATCTTATTCCAAAACCTCAGCTGCTTAAAAACCTCCCCACTAGTGTAGGGAGTGATTATCAGGCAATCTTGCTCCTCTCTGCCAAATTTTTACATTTTTGGTCTTTTTTATCCCCTGGAGGTGACCATGTGATCTAATTCTGGCCAATGAAACTCTGCTGAATTTTCTAGAAAATCCTTGCTTCCCTAGTTAAAAAAAAAAAAAAAAAAAGATACAGAGCACAGAACTCAATGGTGCTGCAACATGCCCTTTAGTTCAGTCTTGAATGTAGATGTGATGCTTTATGCTAAGGCAACCATACTGTAAACATGAAGCAACAAGTTTAAGAATAAAAACCCAACAATTTCTTGGATCCTTAATAATATTGTTGAACTTTCTAGTTAAGTAAACAGTAAGTTTTAATTATCACTTAATTCCCATTAAAAAATCTCAGTCACTATTAAATGGTAACAAAAAATTATTTCAACCTGGCATATATGAAAAGATAAAGTTGACAAAGCTTTAGCTAGACTCACCAAGAAAGAGGACTTAAAATCACAAATGAAAGAAGAGATTGACTGATACCACAGAAATACAAAGGATCACATTTATATGCCAACTATGAAAATCATATGCCAACAAATTTGACACCCTAGAAGAAATGGATAAATTCCTAGAAAATACAACCTACCAAGACTGAATCACATACAGTTCAAAAATTTGGTAACACTGATTACTAGTAACAAGATTGAATCTGTAATGAAAAACTTTTCAACAAACAAAAGTCCAGGAACAGGCAGCTTCACAAGGGAATTCTATCAAACCTTCAGAGAAAGATTAATATCAATTTTTCTCAAACTTTTCCAAAGAACAGAGGAGGGAAGAGTGGGCAAAATGAGGGAAGGGGGGTTAAAACACAAATTTCCAGTTATAAAGTAATTCATAGGGACTATTATGTACAGCATGGTGAACACAGTTAAGAATACTGTCTCACATATTTGAAAGTTGTAAGGAGTAAATCTTCAAAATTCTCAAAAGAAAAAAAAAAGTTAACTATCAATGGTGATGAATACTAACTAGATATATTGTGGTGATGAGTCCACAGTTCAGATAAATATCAAATCATGACACTGTACACCTGAAACTAACATTACGTGTCAATGATACCTCAATAAATAGCTGAATGAAAATCTTGGCTGTTCTTATAATGGTAATAAAATAATTGCAACCCTATGTAAGTATGAAAGAGATTATCACCAGTATTCATGCTTGCCATTTCCATCGACTCTGCAAAATAAGAGACTGCTTCCTAAATAAGTTCATCTCTGTACTTGGGAAAGTTGAACTTCGTAAACATCAAAGGCCTGAGGAAACCCCAGTATAAACCCTTGAGTCCTCCCTGAGTCGTCCCTTCCCTGAGCAGCTCAACCAGAACTGTCCTCTGAAAGATGTCTCCCCCCTACAATGTCATCAACTGTGCTAATCAGACCCTATCCAGTCAGTCCCATCCGAGTGTGATGTGTGCTGACCGACTGTAAATGCTTCCTGATATTTGCTCACTCAGTGTATTCTTGGCAAAAAAAAAAAAAAAAAAAACCTCTGGTTATTATTGGTATCCTAGATTTTACAATTAAAAAACAACAGGGACTTCCCTGGTGGTCCAGTGGCTAAGACTCCAAGCTCCCAATGCACGGGGCCCAGGTTCCATCCCCAGTCAGAAAACTAGATCCCACATGCCACAGTTAAAGATCCCATACACCATAATGAAGATCAAAGATCCCACGTGCTATAGCTAAGACATGGCACAGTTAGCTAGCTATAAATAAGTAAACACATGTTTTTGAAAGAAACCGTTCCTTTATTAAAAAACAAATCGGTCTCCTCGAGGTGACTTGTCTATGCAATGGCTCCCACACAGCTAGTATTATAGCAACAGAGATAGAATTTGAAACCAGATCTATTTTTGAAGCCTGTCTCATAGGCTTGTGAGAGCTGATTTCCTAGTTCCCTTCCGTGGCTTTATCAGCCATCCTTCCCCCAGGGCTGACCCCGGACTTCTGTCTGCTGACCCCACTGCCACCACCCACACAACCTGCCCCCCATGTGTCTCAGATGATCCCCTCTTTCCCAGTCCCACTGCCACCAGCTTGGCTGCTCGTGACCACTGGTTGGTCAGATGGATCACAGAGTATCCAAACCAGTCTCTCTGCCCGCAGCCTGCCCTGTCTATCGCTGCTGCTAGGACTTGCCAGAGATGCGAAACCAGTGCTTTCTCAGACTTAGCTCCTGAGCCTGTGACCTCCTTAAAGAATGTACACCAGCTCCTTTGCTGCCCTAAAGACTAGAGGAAACAGGGAAATTGGCCCTCATGGGGCCAATTGGAGTTCATGGGGCCAGATCAGACCCTTTCAGTTTCAAGGTTCTCGGGGTACACCCCGCCTGATGGGAGCCAGTCTCCTTCTGGGTCTTCATCTTCCAACTGGCCAATTCCATGAAAACTCGACCAGAAAGCCCCCAGAAAACTCACTGGAGACTGAGTGTGCATATATGGTGTGTGTACTGCTATAGACAAGCCAGGTGTATATGTGTGTGTGTGTGTGTGTGTGTGTATACAGTCACAGGCAAGTGAGGCAGCCCAAAGATTTTGTCAGGTGTGAACCCTCCTGTCACTGGTGTGCACGATGGTTCCCGGAGTCCCCTGAGCTGCCAACCAGACATTCCAGGTTCCACATCAACACAGCCTCAGGCTGCTGTGCTCAGTGCTAAGACAGCACTTCCAGTGGGGAGTCTGTTTTATAAATTAGAATTTTGTAGGCACAGAGCTGCTTTCATCATCCAAACTACAGAAAATCAATCCTAATGGAACTCCCTTGCTTGGAGATTTGCAGGCGTTGGGCTCTGTCCTGCACATAGGTGATCCTTTTGAACAAGGTATCTCTACATCCATCAAAAGTGGGCACAGGTTAGAAACACTGAGACTACTTAGGTGTCCCTCCCATACTTAATTCCCCTTCCCACTCAACGGTGGACCTCATTCTCAGCTAGTCCCTCCCAACTTGCCTCTCCATGCTCTGCTCCTCTATCTAGGCAGCCACAAAGGCATTTAGAAGATGGTGCTTCCTCCACCTCTCTGGGCACCACTGCCAGCCACTGCCCCACCATACCCCTACACAAGTACACACACACACTCAGCTCTAAGCCAACAACCCACATTAATGAACGGGTTCCTCCCAGACAAGAATTTTAAGGGGGTAGAATCAAGGTGGTGGCAGGGGACAGACCCAGGTCCTGTAAGAGCATACACTGGCGGACTCTTGTGTGTGTGCTTAGTCACTTCAGTCGTGTCCAACTCTTTGTGACCCTATGGACTGTAACCCATCAGGCTCCTCTGTCCATAGGATTCTCCAGACAAGAATACTGGGGTGGTTGCCATGCCCTCCTCCAGGGAATATTCCCAACCCAGGGATCGAACCTGTGTCTCTTACATTTCTTACATTGGCAGGCAGGTTCTTTACTACTAGTACCACTGGGGGCTACTAACTAATCCATCCCCATTCCACACTGATCTCTGCCCTCTCACCACACAACATCCAGGGAATGGTCTGAATCATGTAGACTCAGCTGCAGTCAGAGCTATGAGTTACCATCTGAACCTAGATGTCACAAGTGAGGTTCTCCAAGAAGCCAATTAAGACAAATCCCTTGGGGAAGGATGAAGAGAAGGGGAACAGGAGGGGAAAAGACTGAGCTGTGCTTAGCCCCAAGGAGGAGCTGAGCCGACCCTACAGAGAACTTGAGGGCTAAGCTAACCTGAGTTGTCCCAAGTTGGGGAAAATGACCAGGCCTATCACTCAGCCATGGTCAGTCACTGGGTCTGAACTTACCCTGGAAGGAGATGGGCCCCATGAGTCAGTGAGAGACACAGTTCTCTTCAGCTGAGGCAATAGCTAGCGGGCGGCAACTGAGGGCCATCTTCATATAGCACACCCAACAGTTGAGAGAGTAAGTCCCTCATTCCTAAAAGGGTTCCAGGCATCACCTCACAGCACCCACCACCCTGGAATTCCCTCTCTTCAGCCAAGTCCACAGGAGGTCAGCTTCTTCCAAGAAGCCCCCCATCACCACAGCCTCTCTCAGGGTTGGCTCCTCCCTGGCCCACTAGCACCACAGCCCTGAGGCAGCTTGTGCCTCAAAGGCCGACTTCCCATGCTAAAGCAGCCAGATGGTAAACTCCTTGAAGGCAGAGACACAGACTGGGTTATACAAGCCCACTGCATTAGCCCTTCTCTCTATGGAGCAGAGCTGTTCAAGGTGAACAATGTGGGCTCTGGGCTCAAATCCGGACTGGAATTCTGCCTGGCTCAGACAGTTTCGATAAGCTACTTTCAGCCTCAACGACATTAGCTACAACCTGGCTCTATAATATCCAAGCCTCTCTGGGGTTGTTTACTTAGGCAGCAGACCCACACCAAGAGACCATGCTCTGTCACTCAGTCATGTCTCTTTGCAACCTCTTTGCCCACCAGGCTCCTCCATCCACGGGATTTCCCAGTCAAGAATACTGAAGTGGGTTGCCATGTCCTCCACCAGGGGATAGTCCCAATCCACGGATGAACCCACCTTTCCTGCACTGGCAGGAGGATTCTTTACACTGAGCCTCCTGGAAGCCCCTCAGGCTCCTGGGCAACTATACAATGTCAGTGTTTGTCCCTGGCCCAAAGGTACAGCAGGCTCTCCCCTCATCAGCTGGTCCCTCAGTCCTCCCTAGATACCAAGGAGAAGGCAGTCCTGTGTCCACTCTGTCTAGAGTTCCTGGGAAAGTGGTCACCCAATGGCTGTCCTAAGCCCTGCAAGCTCACCTGAGGGTGAGCTGGAAAAGAGAGGGTCCACTACCCTCCTAGGAGACACTTGGGTGAATGATGTGAACTACCTTTTCTCCTGGAATAATGCTGCTAAGTGCTGTAGAAAATACAAAATTAAATCCCCCTCCCCAGCCTGAAACAGCTTGCATGGGACTGACATGAACTGATTCTCCTGCTCCCCTGGGTTTCTTGGGCCTGAGGATGAAGCCCAGGGGTCTGTAATCTTGCCACTGAAAACTGGGGACACAGAAAGCAAAAACATCAGCAAAAACCTCAATCATCACCCTGACAGCCCCACCGAATGAATGGTCAGATGACATATGCAATTAGACTGTTTTTAGCCATCAGCTCTTACAGCTCCGATCAATGTGTTTCTAGTTCCCAAAGAACAGACTGCGGGCTGGGAGCCACAGCTGCACTGCGGAAGAGCTGCGCTCTGTGAAGGCTTGTTTTCAGGGCAGCGTTGGCAGATGAAGGAAGCATGCCAATTATCCACATTTCCTATTCGAACAGCAGCTTTTCCTCCTTATGAGGCATCTGCTTGTTCCATGTGGCGCTCTAACTAGGGGAACCAGCAGGAAAGCAAATTCCTTTGTATCCACTGGGATCTGGCGAGCTACCCAGCAAACAGAGGAACCACAACCCAGGGAGCAAAAAAGCAGTGCTGGGAAGTTCTGCCTTTTTTCTTTCCTTCCCCATTGCAATAGCACAAATTTGATGCTTTCGAACTGTGGTGCTGGAGAAGACTCTTGGGAGTCCCTTGGACTGCAAGATCAAACCAGTCCATCCTAAAGGAAATCAACCCTGAATATTCATTGGAAGGACTGATGCTGAAGCTGAAGCTCCAATACTTTGGCCACCTCATGCAAAGAGCTGACAAACTAGAAAAGACACTGATCATGGAAAAGACTGAGGGCAGGAGGAGAAGGGGCCAACAGAAGATGAGGTGATTAGATGGCATCATTGACTCAGTGAACATGGGTTTGAGCAAACTCCAGAAGATAGTGAAGAACAGGGAAGCCTGGTGTATTGCAGTCCATGGAGCTGCAGAGTCAGACAAGACTTAGGGACTGAACAACAACAAACTGAAGGGAAAGACAGAGGGAGGGAGGAAAGGAAAGGAACCCACACAAGTGTGATTCAGCAACATGTTAGCATAAGAAATAGTATAAGAAACTCCTTATTCAAGAGCTCAAATGGAAGAAATTGAATAGGGCTTTGTAGGAAGAGTAGAGCACATAAGCTTATTTGAAGCCTTCTCAAAGTTTTGAACCTGATCCAAGTTTACTTCAAAATGTAGTACATGCATGCTAAGTTGCTGTATTCGTGTCCAGCTCTTTGCAGCCCTACAGACTGTAGCCTACTAGGCTCCTCTGTCCATGGGATTCTCCAGGCAAGAATATGGGAGTGGGCTGCCGTTCCCTTCTCCAGGGGATCTTTCCAAACCCACATCTCATAGGTCTCCTGCATTGGCAGGCAGATTCTTTACTACTAGCACCTCCAGGGAAGCTCAAAAATGTAGATGTTTACAAACCATATTTCAGTCCCTAACTAAATTCATCATTTCAGTGAATTAACTACACCCTGTACATCCCTCAGGTTCCCCAAAGCTATAATCCTGGGCCTCTCTTTTCATTAGTTGGCCAAACCTCACCCACCATCAACTCTCATTAATTTAACAGTCTGAAATATTCCTTGAATCTACCTCTTGCTTCATATCTGATTTAGTTGAGCTGCTCATAACTGTATAATAGCAAAGGTCTCCAGGAACAAGGTCTACTCACCTTTGTTTTTTTGCTGCCAGAATTGCAACATAGACCCCTAATATGGTATTTCACATAATAACAACCTCATGTTCATGGCTACACACATACCACAGTTCCTCATGGGCACCATGACTTTCTTTGCATGTGCTTTGATTCCACCTGGAATGTCATCTCTCTCCCTCAGCACTTGTCCACCTGACAAACCTGACCTCATTCTTCAATGCTCAAGTCAATCATTATTCCTTCAAAGAAACATCCCCTGAACCTTCTCAAGATGAATTAAGTGCCCCTCCTGTTGCCATAGCATCCACTAACTGTTGGTTATCTTGTCTGTGTTCTTTCTCCACTGTTAGTTCATCAGAAATAGAGACTAGTCCTTACTCCCCTTTGCATTCTTCTATACTGGAGCCTGGCACAAAGCAGCTGCTCAATAAGTATTAGTTGAAAATGGGAATGAAGAACTCTCTATTAAAGGAAAATTAGCTTATGACCCAGCAATCCCACTGCTGGGCATACACACCGAGGAAACCAGAATTGAAAGAGAACACGTGTACCCCAGTGTTCATCGCCACATTGTTTACAATAGCCAGGACATGGAAGCAACCTAGATGCCCATCAACTGACGAATGGATAAGAAAGCTGTAGTACATATACACCATGGAATATTACTCAGCATTAAAAAAAAATTCATTTGAAGCAATTCTACTCAGGTGGACAGAACTGGAGCCTATTATCCAGAGTGAAGTAAGCCAGAAGGAAAAACAACAATACAGTATACTAACACATATATATGGAATTTAGAAAGATGGCAGAGAGAACCCTGCATGCAAGACAGCAAAAGGAACGCAGACGTATAGAACAGACTTGTGGACTCTGTGGATGAGGGCAAGGGTGGGATGATATGGGAGAATGGCATTGAAACATGTTAATTATCATATGTGAAATCAATCGCCAGCCCAGGATTGATGCTCGGGGATGGTGCATCGAGATTTCCCGGGGGGAGGGAGGAGGAAGGGAGAAGGGAGGGGGGTTCTGGAGGGGGAGCATATGTAAACCCATGGCGGTTTCATGTCATTGTATGGCAAAACCAATAAAAATAAATAAATAAATAAAGGAAAATGAGCTAAAGCTAAAAGAGGATATACACCATTTAAGTGTAATGAAAAACTTCTTGTTTTATAAAAATGGTTTTTTAAAATGTTTCACCCTAACCTCACATCATATATAAAAGTTTACTCAAAATAAATCAGAGACTTAATATAAGGCCCAAAACTATAAATTTTGGAATAAAACATATAAATTTTAATGATCTTAGATGAATCAATCAATGGTTTCTTAAATATGATAGCACAAGCAACAAAAGAAAAAATAACTTGGACTTCATCAAAATTTAAAACTTTAATTCTTCAAGGACACCAGTCGAGAAAGTTGGGAAAAGAATGGGAGAAAATATTTGCAAATCATACAGTTTGCAAATGACTTCTATCTACAAAGGTAAAGAACAGTTACAACTCAACAGTTAAAAAACAACCCAATTTTAAATGTGCAACAGATCTGAACACTTCTTCAAAGAAGATACACAAGCAACCAATAAGCACATGACAAGATCTCAAATCATTAAGTCATTAAGAAAATACACACCTCAATTCACACATCTACTTACTTAGAATGGCTGTAATTTTTTAATGGAAAATAACAAACATTGGTGAGAATGTGGAGAGGTTATAACCTTTGTGAACTGCTTATGGGAATATAAAATGGTGTGACCACTGTGGAAAACAGTTTGTGGTTTCTAAGAAAGTAAAGCATAGAACTACCTTATAACACCACTCCTAGGTATATATCCGAAAGGATTGAAAACAGGAACTCAAACAGACATCTTTAAACCAATGTTCATAACAGCACTATTCACAATAGCCAAAAGCTGAAACAATCTCAGTGTCTAACAACAGATTCATGGCAAACTGTGTTATATACACACAAGGGATACTATTCAGCCACAGAAAGGAAAAGAATTTTGATATATGCTGTAAAAGGATGAACTTGGGGGGTGGAAAGGAGGTTTAAGAAGGAGGGGACATATGTATACCTATGGCTGATTCATGTTGATGTATGGCAGAAACCAAGACAATATTGTAAAGCAATTAACTTTTAATTAAAATAAATAAATTTTAAAGAGAAGGATGAACTTTGAAAAATCATGCTTCGTGAAACAGACACAAAAGGACAACGACAGCATAACTCTATTTATATGGGGTACCTAAAATAAGCAATTCACAGAGCCAGAAAGTAGAACAGAGGTTACCAGCTGCTGGGGGAGGTAAAAATAGGAGTTACTGTTAAACGGCTACAGAACTGATATTGGGGATGATGAAAAAGTTTAGGGTATAGATAGTAGTGAACGCATTAAATATGCTATTAATGTATTTAATACAATTGTATATGCACAGATGATTAAAATGATAAGTATTATGTGTAATTTACAACAGAGAAGGAGATGGCACCCCACTCCAGTACTCTTGCCTGGAAAATCCCATGGATGGAGGAGCCTGGTAGGCTGCAGTCCACGGGGTCGCTAAGAGTCAGACATGACTGAGCGACTTCACTTTCACTTTTCACTTTCATGCATTGGAGAAGGAAATGGCAACCCACTCCAGTGTTCTTGCCTGGAGAATCCCAGGGACGGGGGAGCCTGGTGGGCTGCCGTCTATGGGGTTGCACAGAGTCGGACATGACTGAAGCGACTTAGCAGCAACAGCATATTTTACAAAAAATAAAGCATGAAACATACGCCATCATGGATGAACTTTGAAAACATTTATGCCTGGTGGAAGTATCAGGTCACAAAAGCCCACATACTGTGTTATTCCACTTACACCAAGTGTCCAGAATAGACAAATAGACCAATCTACAGAAACAGAAAGTAGATGAGTGACTGTGGGTGGTAAGGAGTGAGGAGTGACTGTTAAGGGGTCCAGGGTTCCTTTCTTTATTTTAATTTTTGTTGGAGTATAGTTGCTTCACAATGTTGTGCCAGTTTCTGCCGAACAGCAACATGAATCAGCCAGAGGTATATGTATATCCCCTCGTTTTTGAGTTTCCTGCCCGTTTAGGTCACCACAGAGCACTGAGTTCCTTGCGCTAGACAGTAGGTTCTCATAAGCTATTTATTTTATACATAGTATAAATAGTGTGTATATGCCAATCCCAATTTCCCAATGTATCCCACCTCCCCTTTCTCCCTTAGTATCCATAAGGGTCCAGGGTTTCTTTTGGGGATGGAGAAAATCTGATATTAGATCATAGAGGTGGTTGCACAATTCTGTGACTATACTAAAACCCACCAAATTTTACACTTTAAAGGAGTGAATTTTGTCATTATATGAATTATATATCAATAAAGCTGTTATTTTTTAACATGTAAAAATTTTTAATCCACTAGAATGGATTGCAAATTGAAAATGTAAAGCTTTGTTCTTTGAAAATATAAATCTTTTTTTCTGAATCTTAAGAGTTATACAAATACCCATTCATGGTATTTATGACCTAAACTACTTTAGAACAAGGAAGTAGGTAGAAATGACCATTTACACTGTCACTTAAAAAGTTAATGTCACAATGAGTGAAATTTAAATTGATAGGATACCATTTTTACATCAAGTTGGAGGAAGTCATAAATACAGTGTTATCTGTATTATTTTCACAGTGCTTATCTGAAAGGCAGTAAGCACTCACACATTGTTGGGTAGAAGGTAAATTAACGCCAACACTTTAGAAAGCTATGTGACAAAGCTATATGGTAAAATGTAAAATACACTTACCCTTTTAACTCAGCCATTCCTCATTTGTAAATCTATCCTGGGGACATAGATTCAAATAATGAGTAAATACATATGTATACATACAAATGTTAACTGCAGCACTGTTTAAAATAGCTAAAATACAGGAAGTAACTTAAATGTCTAGCCACGGAGGCATGTTACATAAATTTTAGTATTTCCACACAATAGAATACAATACAGGTACTCAAAGCAATGAAGCTCACAAGATGCATTACATTTTTACATGCAAGGTATTGAATTTGTGTAAAATGAAGCTGCCAGATGTCTACCCGGTACTCGTTCTTTCCTTCATTCTTACTAAATGAAACATGATTTTATTCCGGGCTGCAGGGTTCCCACTAAAAGGCCTCATTTCTCAGCCTCCGCTGCAGTCTAAGGATGGCCAATGAGATAAGTGGACACCATAAGGCTAGGAGAGCACATCTTTTTGTTCTTTCTTTTTTCCTTTTGGCCTGGAAATGGCTGGAGCTCCAGTAACTATTTTGAAAATGTAAAGCAACTCTGAGGACAGAAGCCATGCTAAACACAGTGGGACAGAGTGCTCGCTAGGAAGCCACTGCTCTGCCTTCCTCCTACCTTCTCAGCTTCCTCTGATGCTTATAAGACAGAGAACAATAAATCTCTATCTCCCTTAAGCCATGTATTTGGAAGGTTTACTATAAGCAGCAAAATCTTATTCTGATAAAATCTCATCAACACAGATGAAGACTGTGCACACAGGATGTTGCAGCAAACTACAGACAGTGACTTGAAGGTCTGCATTGGAAGGGAAACTTCATTGCCTCCTCTTTAGCATTGCTTTGGTGTTTACGGCATCTGTGGTGACAGGTCTAGGGGCTTCCTGGAGCCCTCCAGCTTCATCTCCCTCCCAGATCTCTGGTGCTTGCCCCACTCACCTACTGTCCTTGTGACACACTGGTTCCCCGGGTGAAGTGAAGGGCCAGCATCGCTGGCTCCTCCCCCCTCTTCAGATGAAGTACCACACCCTGGGGACTCATTTCTCTGCAACTGCTAAGGGGTCAGAGGGAAGCAACCAAGGAATAAGAAGAAATAATGTCCTGAAGGTGAGCTTCCCCTTGCGGAAGGACAAGAAAAGGGAAAGAGTCAACAAATCTATTTATTCCTCATTCGTCCCCCAAGGGACTGCCCCAGGGTGTGAGGTTTCTGCACATCTCGTCCAGAGCTACCACTTGGGGCTGAGAAACTGGCTAGACCCATCTGTGTCCATGAGTACACTGCCTTATATCTGCTCCCCATTCCTCCCAGGCTCCACAAGCCAATTCCCTCATTCCGGCCACCTTGGCATAGTACCTCCCAAGGAACCAGAGGCACTTAAGCTTTTCTTTAAGCTCTTATTTCCTAGGCTAAGGCAATATGCATATATTTCTTTTGCAACTAAAAAAGAGAGGTGGCGGGGGAGGGGACTTCCTTGTGGTCCAGTGGGTAAGAATCCATTTTCCAATGCAGGCAATGCGGGTTTGAACCCTGGTTGGGGAACTAAGCTCCCATATGTCACAAGGCAACTAAGCCTGCACACCACAACTAGAGAGAAGCCCATGCTGCAAATAAGACCAGATGCAGCCAAATAAATTTTTTTTAAAAAAGAGAATATGAGAGAGGCAAGTGGGGGGGCAATGTAGGAGTATGGGATTAAGGGGTACAAACCGTTAGGTACAAAATAAGCTACAAGGACATATTGTACAACATGGAGAATATAACCAATATTTTATAATAACTATAAATGGAGTATAACCTTTAAAAATTGTGAATCACCATATTGTACTCCTGTTAACTTACATAATACTGTACATAAACTATAATTTTAAAAAGAAAAAGCTAATTAATTTTTTAGAAACCCAGCAAGCAAAACAAAACTGCAGCCCAGGCACTGGGTTTGGAGCTATAATGTTCCATAAACTCTTGTATTTCTACAGTTAACCAAAAAAATGAAAATTAAGTCCTTTTTTTCCTAATAGGCAAACATCCTTATTTTTCTTAGTGTATCTTACTAGGCCTTTTACACAGTCTAACAAGCCATAAACACAGTTTACAACCACGACACATAAAAGGATCTGAATTTTTACTGAATGACTGAAACCCAAAGAGACAGATCCCAAAACCAAGGTCATACAGGAACACCTGCTTGTTCTGTCCTCAGCTGACTCTGTCTGAGGCTCAGAGACGTTGAAAATCCCATCATCCCGGAATCTGATCCCACAGACACCAGGATCAACATGAGAGACTTCAGGGCCATGCAGCACTTTCTCTGTTGACACGGATTAGAGAAACCGCTGGCAGCTGGTATAAAACCTGCAGGCCTGGGGAGTTGTGTCTTTGGAGCTCTGTGACCTAAGTGAGAATCCTCCTGATGGCATTTCTCAAGAACCAGAGTAATGGCCACCTTCCCCAGGCATTCATCTGCTGTCACAAGGCTTCAGGGTCATCAGTTTGCTTCTACACCAGCCAGCCAACCACCAAAGGATTATCAACCAAACACGTGCAGCACTTACTGTTCCAGGATACGGAAGGCTGACCTAGAGCTCGGTCACCAACGTCTGACTCTTCGGTAAACTGAGCCCCTCGCCCGCTTCATCCAGTCTGCCAAGATCAGTTTGGACCTGTCATACCGGGAATGGACAGGGGGAGATGCACTGGCACCAACACGTTTTGTGCCCAGCTACGCTAACATCACCCTCCCTGTGTTTTCTCTATTGCTCAGAGTCCCTCCATACAAAGTGCGGAGACGGCCGAACACTGTGAACATTCACACAGCTGTGCCAGGGGTGAGATGTTGTGTCTAGGCATCCACAAAACTCTGTCAATATCCCAGGCAAGCCTCCAGCAAGAACACTGGAGCCAGTCCCAGTCCTGTCCCACCCCAGAGAAACATGGGTGTCCACTCCAGATGTGAAGTCCAAGTTGTTGCTTTAACATCAAATGAAGGGACTTCCCTGGTGGTCCAGTGGTTAAGAAGCCACGAGCGGACACAGGTTCAATCCCTGGTCCGGGAAGAAGCCATATGCCTCTGGGTAACTAAGCCTGCACAACCACTGAAGCCCTCGTACCTAGAGCATGAGCTCCCCAATAAGACGAGCCACCACAATGAGAAGCCTGCTCTCCATGACTAGAGAAAACCCACGAGCAGCAACGAACACCCAGCAAAGCCAAAAAAAAAAAAAAAAAAATCAAATTAAGACTTGCACACGCATGTTCACAGCAGTATTATTCACAACAGCCAAACTGGTCCAGTTGTGTGGAAGCAACCAAAGTGTACATCAGTGGGGAAACACAATGTGGCATCTACATGCAATAGAATATTACTCTGAATGAGATTCTTTCATGTGCTCTGTCACTGATCAAACTTTGAGATAACTATGCTGAGTGAAATAAGGCAGACGCAAAAGGACAAATGCTGCATGACCCCTCTTGCATGGGGTACCTAGAATAGGCAATTTCATAGATACAGAAAGTATAGTAGTTCCCCAGGGGCTTGGAGGAGGAGAGAGATGAGGGGTGATTGTTTAGTGGGTATTTAGTTTCTACTTAGAATGGTGGAGAAATTCTGGAAATGGATGGTAGTGATGGTTACACAGTATGAATGGATTTAAAGCCACCGAACTGTATACTTAAAATGATAAAAATGGCCAATTTTGTTATGTATATTAACAGCAAAAAAATTTTAAATCAAGATAAAATGTCACTCTGTGGATAAAAGTATTCCCACTTAAAGATAAGCTATGCCTTCAACACATTCATTAAGTATCTATTATGTGCTCAGTTTTGAACTAGGTCCCCAACCTCTGGGATCTAATGCCTAATGATTTGAGGTGAAGCTGATGTAATAGAAGTAAAGTGCACACTAAATTTAATGCATTTGAATCATCCCCAAACCACCTCCCACCCTATCCTGGTCCGTGGAAAAACTATCTTCCACAGAACTGGTTTGTGGTGCCAAAAAGGTTGGGGACTGCTGTTTGGGGGGATTCAAAGCCTCAGAGAGGTCAAGGCCCATAAGTAGCTAAAGTAAACAAGAAATTAGAGCAGGAAAAATCAAATAATAATGCTTATAGATATATAATCCATATTATGTTTACTTAAGACCTCTTAGCTTTACATAATCCAGACGTGTGGCACCTGAACCAAGCTATTGGCTCAATTTAAAACATAAGAAAGCGATACCATTATGTCTGTTTTTATTTTTACTGATGAGGAAACCATTACAGAGGTTTATAACATCCCCCAAAATTATCACATGGCAGTGCAAAAGTAGCCCTTCCATGTCAGCATCTGAGCTTATTCCATGAAATTAAAACAACCTCATCAAGTGGTTCCCATGGTGTATGGAAGTGTCTGTCTTTACCAGGGCACAGAATACCCTTTCTCACTGGATTAAGAGACAGTTACTGTAGCAAATGCGAAAATAACAGAGGCTTAAACAAATTAGGACATATATCTCCCTCGTGTGACAGGTAAGTACTTCATTACTAATCGCATTGGCCCTATGGTGTTGGGAACACTGGCTCTTTTGATCTGCCATTCTCCGCAGGCAGCTTCTGTCTTACTGTCCAAGCTCCCACTGCTACTCCAGCTATGACGTCAACCTTCCAGCCTACAGAAAGGGGAGGAGACTAAGTAAAGACCTTGTCCCTTTAAGGGCACAATCCAGAAGCTGCACACAGCATTGCTTCTGCTCACATCACAGAACTCATTTGCACAGCTATCACCTAAGTGTAACAGAGCTTGGCGGCCATGGGCTCAGCTCAAACCGAGCACTCTCTGAATACTGGAGGAAGCAAGGTTGCTATGAGCGGCCAATGGCCCATCTCTGCCACACTCACCCCTTACACCTGGGTGGAGGTAGTTGAGCTTCCCGGCTCCTCTTCTGCCCTGAGCCAAGCCACCCCGGGGGGCATCTCCCAGTCAGCAGTCCACACCAGTGTCCACTCGAGTGTGCTTCTCTACTGAGCCCTCAGTTACTGACAAATCTGCTATTAGGAAAACCTACACTAGGAGACTGGAGTTTTGCATGGGAGAAAAGAAGATATTCCTTTAAATCAACTCAGTGTGCTCTTCGTGTAACATTAAACAAGGGAGGTAAGAGAAACAGGAAACTAGGTGACCTGCATTACCTAGACAGTGGTCCCCAACCTACTTCGGCACCAGGATTCAATTCGTAGAAGACAGTTTTTCCATGGACTGGGGCAGGGGGGATGGTTTCAGGATGACTCAAGCATATTACATGTATTGTGCACTTTATTTCTATTATTATTACATCAGCTGCACCTCAGATCATCAGGTATTAGATCCTGAAGGTTGGGAACCCTGATCCTAGAACACTCATGTCATCCACCCAGCCACAACCACAAGGGCATCAAGAAAAGAGCAATTTACAGGCCAGCCATGTGTCCTCTTTCTTATATTCCCAGCAACTAGGATGGCATAATGTCCATCAAGGTAACAAACATTTGTCTGGCACTTTACTGTTTACAAAGTGTTTACATAAATAATATCTAATCTTGACCAAAACCCCAGGAAGTTGTTTATTGTGCCCATTTTAGAGGTAATGAAACTGCAGGGCAGTGGGCTGGAGGAATCACTGCCCAAGAACACACAATCAGGAAAGGTGAGAGCTAGCATGAGGGTAACTTAAGAGAGGAAGTTGAATGTAAAAATTTTCCTATTGTGGCCAAGTCTTTTTCTAAAAAGACCAGTGCTTAGCTTGAACTTTAAAACCCAATCCTAATCGTACTTATGTAACAACTGACTGTTCTTCACTGACATGTTGTTGTTCAGTCACTAAGTTTTGTCTGATTCTTTGCAACCCCATGGACTGTAGCATGTCAGCTTCCCTGTCTTTCACTCTCTCCTGGAGGTCACTCAAACTCATGTCCATTGAGTCAGTGATGGACTACTTCATCTTCTGTTGCCCTTCTTTTGTCTTCAATCTTTCCCAGCATCAAGGTCTTTTCCAGTGAGTCAGTTCTTCACATCAGGTGGCCAAAGTACTGGTGCTTCAGCTTCAGCATCAGTCCTTCCAGTGAATATTCAGGGTTGATTTCCTTTAGGGTTGACTGGTTTGACCTCCTTGCAGTCCAAGGGACTCTCAAGAGTCTTTACCAGCACCACAGTTCAAACTATTACGCCAGTCACTGAGTGTCAGATTCGCTTACATGAAATCCTGTTGCCACTTGCTCAGAGTTCCCATCTGGGCTCTCCTTCTCCCTTGATGCTCTGACTCACTGGTACCAGCATGGAATAAGTTGCATGGACAGGCATTGAAAACAGGATGGCTCTAAGAGTCTTGTAGCCAATTCTGATGGGATTTCCCTCCACTTCTACTTTCTGGCTCCCTCCAGTGCTACCCACCTTGAGGTCCCTGATGACAGCAGGCACAGGGGTGGGGTGAGAAACAGATGTAATGATGGGGCAAGGGCCGCAAGATGGAGCAGGGTCAGCTGTGCTGATGACAAAGAGCACTGAATGTAGAGTCCAGTCCAATGAGTCTAATCCTGACTCTGACACCAATTTGCTAAGTGACTTTAAGTAAGTAACCTCACTTCTCTGGCTTCAGTTCCCTCATCTATAAATCAAGGACATCAGATTTGCAGAGAAATTAATGAGAAAATGAACTCCACTGAGACCACGAAGGCACCCAGCACATAGTCAGCAACAGTAGCAATAGCAGTGTTAGTCACTGTCGTGTCCAGCTCTTTGCGACCCTGTGAACTATAGCCCTCCAGGCTCCTCTGCCCATGGGGATTCTCCAGGCAAGAATACTGGAGTGGATTGCCATTCCCTTCTTCAGAGGATCTTCCTGACCCAGGGATCAAACCCAGGTCTCCTGCATTGCAGACAGATTCTTTACCATCTGAGCTACATGGAAGATCTGCACATAGTCAGAACCACAGTAAATGTATCCATAGAATTCTACAGCTATAGGCCATTGTTTCCAACCCTTCTGTTTCATAAAAGAGGAAGCTGGGGCTCAGAGAGGTGAAGTATAGTTCCCAAGGTGACCCAGCTGGGCCATACAGAGCACAGGATGGATACCAGCTCTTCTCATGCCTGGCCTCATGCTTGTCCCCAACACCATGCTGTTCTGACATATGGAAGGTAAGGTTGCAGAAATCCAGGTGAGAATGCATGTTTCAGGTGCAGATTTAGAGATCTGGGTTGCAAATATCAGGGTTGGATATGTGCACAGTCATGCGTGCACGCACGCACACACACACACACACACACACACACACACACACACAGATACGCCCTGGCATGCTTCTTAAAGGGGAGCTTTACCATGTCATTCACTGCTGTATACAAAGGGCCTAGAGAGTGAAAAAGTTGGCTTAAAACTCAACATTCACAAAACTAAGATCATGGCATCCGGTCCCATCACTTCATGGCAAATAGATGGGGAAACAATGGCTAACTTTATTTTTTCTGGGCTCCAAAATCTCTGCAGATGGTGATTGCAGCCATGAAATTAAAAGATGCTTATTCCTTGGAATGAAAATTATGACCAACCTAGACAGCATATTAAAAAGCAAAGACATCACTTTGTAAACAAAGATTCATCTAGTCAAGTCTATGACCATTTTCCAGTGGTCATGTATGCATGTGAGAATTGGACTATGAAGAAAGCTGAGTACCGAAGAATTGATGCTTTTGAACTGTGGTGTTGGAGACTCTTGAGAGTCCCTTGGACTGCAAGGAGATCCAACCAGTCCATCCTAAAGGAGATCAGTCCTGGGTGTTCATTGGAAGGACTGATGTTGAAGCTGAAACTACAATATTTTGGCCACCTGATGTGAAGAGCTGACTCATTTGAAAAGACTCTCATGCTGGGAAAGATTGAGGGCAGGAGGAGAAGGGGACGACAGAAGATGAGATGATTAGATGGCATCACCGACTCAATGGACATGGATTTGGGTGGACTCTGGGAGTTGGTGATGGACAGGGAGGCCTGAAGTGCTATGGTTCATGGGGTAGCAAAGAGTCAGACACGACTGAGAAGCTGAACTGAATTGAGAACACTGTTTCAAAGTTAGTAGATCCCAGCCAATAATTTTGGCTTTCCTGGTGGCTCAGACAGTAAAGAATCTGCCTGCAATGCAGGAGACCTGGGTTTGATTCCTGGATCAGGAAGGAAGATCCCCTTCCACAAAGCAGAGCTCTCATTTGAACTCTACTTCCTCGTCCAGTAGAGAGAGTCAGCCCTAGATTTAAGCCAGACTCCTTGTGCCTTTGAACTTCCTATTGTTTGATAAAGACCCTCTGCCCAGACCTCAGTGCCTTCAACTTGCTAAAAGCTTTTAGGCTTCAAACACTTTCTCTGCACCCGGGTTAGCCTTCCCCCTCATCACATTGCTTCTGGGCCCTGAGCCCTCAACAATCAACATGGCAACAAGTGGGAATTGGTTAATTAAATAAACAAGAATTTTTAAAAATCTTCGTTCATCTAAATAATATAAGGTAGTGAGATACAGCCATGGAACTTTCTAAGAGAATTTAAAAACACACTTATGTCACCAGTGTTTCCCCCGATACCCAGAAAGCAATACTAAGGGAACCTTGCTCTAAATTCCATCTGCTGTGTTTTTCTCTTTCCTTGAGGCTCTTGACAATTACACATTGTTATGAAAGCAGGCTGGTCCCCACTCTTGAGAACAAGCACTTGAGGAATGTCTCTATAAACCCTGGCTTGTTAACCACCAGGATGTAGGATTCTTAGGATAGACAATGGAATTCAAGGAAGCCAGAAAGGAAGAGATTTCGTAGGACAAAATGGAAAGCGTCCAAAGGTTGATAAATAGAAAAGGAAGTAAAAGAGACAGTTATCATCTAAAAGAGGAAGTAGGCTTCATCCATTCCTTCATTGATCAATTTGTTTACTCAACTAGTACTTGCTGAATACTGACCATCTATAAGCCCTGTGCTTGGCACATAGAAACCTCATGAGCAAACAAAGATGCAGGTCCTTCCTAGAAAGAGATTATGCTCCAATGGAAGAGACAGATTGTGATCAAACAATCACATGTCTAAGTTTAACTTGGGCAAGTTCTATGAAGAGGAGGATTGTTACCCAACCAAGACCTCTGGGATGCCTTTACTTGTTGGGCTGGTGAGCCCATCCCTAACGTCTTCACCTAAAGCCTCAGCATGCAACCTTCCCAAGAGTATTGTCTATCGGTATCTCTTGAAGGAAATGCTTGGATGTTCACCCACCCTGAAACCCACAACCAGTCATTGTCGTACAGGAGTAGGGATACAGGAGCCCCCTTCCACGTCTTCCTAAAGACAGGACAGACTCTGCAGTTCAGCTCGCCCTTCAGAGCGCCTCTCTAGATCAGGCTGAAGCCAGAACACAATGCCACCTTCCTGTGCAGCAACTTCTCCAACTCTGTCTTGCTTCCTTCCTTCCCCCAGTAATCACAAATCCCCACATCCCTGCCTCAGGCTCTGCTTTTAGAGAACCTCATCTAAGATAGCAATATTCTGAAAGTCTGTAACCAGGAGATTTGACCAAGTCAGAGGGGCTGGGGAGGGCTTTCCTAAGAAAATGACTGAGCTGAAAGAGAAGGAAGAGTCAAAATTAGCAAAACATGGATTGGAAGAAAGGTGAAAGTCTTCCAGGCAGAGGACATAGCAAGAGCAAAGGACCTGTGGCAGCAGACAGGTTTGCCACCTGAATCAGAATGTTTCTGATTGCCTCAAAGAAAGTTGATGGGTCAAGAGCCCACAGAGTGACAGGACTTGGTATGAAATGATGAGGAGACAGGTTTAGGAACAGAGAAATCCCATCTAACTCCAAGGGGTAGAAACAGAAGTTACAGAGCTGCAAATTTCCACTTACTAATTTGGCCACAATAAATAGGTTTCAACAGAGAAATTCTTAGACCATTCCTCTGAGAGGGTCTTCTGGAAAGTTCTGAGTGCTCTGGGTTATTTAAGGACTCTGCATTATTTCCTCACAACATTCACAAAGGAATGGTGGTCTGAGGAGCAGTGAGTTCCTATGAATGAGAATGTACAAGTGGAGACAGAGTTGCTATCTATCAGGGAACTTATGTATGTCATTGGGCAGGATGGTGGGATAGAAGATCCTTAATGTTTCTGATCTGAAACTTCTGGGGAAGTTATTTGTAGGTGAGAGAGCCTTTGGCATCAATCAAAGAGAGCCACATGCATGAGCACCATTTTCTTGGGTGGCTTGAAGCTCAAACCACCAGTGGTTCTGCTTCTGAGTCTCTGGGGAAGTGGTCAGGCCACTGCAGGGTAGAGATAGGAGAGAAGAAGCCCTGTCACTCATGCAGCTATCGGGAAGGGGCTGCATGGAGTAGAGGCTTCCCTGGTGGCTCAGACGGTAAAGAATCTGCTTGCAATGCAGATTTAATCCCTGGGTCGCCGGGAAGATCTCCTGGACAAAGAAATGGCTACCCACTCCAGTATTCTTGCCTGGAGAATTCCATAGACAGGGAAGCCTGGTATGCTACCGTCCATGGTGTTGCAAAGAGTTGGACACAACTGAGCGACTAACACTCACTGAGTGGAGTGGGGACCAGGTCAGGCTCCCTCGCACACCCAAACCCAGGTGTCCCTGATCCCTGCAGCGCTCAGTGGTGTTCAGCCACTAAGGACAGGACCACACTTCCTTGGGGGCGTTCCTCTTCTACAGAGCATGCTGATGCTAAACCCCTTTCTGCAACTCTTCCACTACAAGCACAAGCATTTCTTATTCATCTTTGCATCCCCAGAACAAGACAGAGGGCCTGACATATGGCAGTTGCTCATGAAGTCTTTTCCAACTGACTGGTTTATCCCCAGACAGACTCCATCCCTGCTCTGGTCTCCTGCCCCACCACGTTCATTCCTGTAGCTGTTACACCAGAGAGATTCTGGGGCCTGCTCTACGTGATTTAGTCATATCTGACTCTGCGACCCCATGGACTACAGCCCACCAGTTTGCTCGATGGCATGGAGTGGGTTGTCATGCTCTCCTCCGGGGGATCTTCCCAACCCAGGGAGCGAACCCACATCTCTTGTGTCTCCTGCATTGGCAGGTGGATTCTTTACTACTGAACCACCTGGGAAGCCCATGTTTGAAGCATACTTTGGGGGCTTCCAAGATTTCTAAATCTCAGCAGAGACTTCTTCTGTGACTGTCAATGGTCTCAGAAGAGGACATTAGCAGAATGTTCCAGCACAGAGTTCATGGAGACCCAGTGCAGCCCAGTCTTCACAGCTCCACCCCAGAAAATTCCATCTCAGCTTGTCCAGGTTTCAAAAGAGGGATTCTTAGACCACTCCTCTAGGAGAGTCTTCTGGAATGTTCTGAACGCTCTGGGTTATTTCAGGACACTGCATTATTTTCTCACGACTTCACTCACAATTTTTGATACAGCCTCTCCAGATTCAAAATAGCAAAACCAGGCAGCCATGCGACAAGTGTCCGTCTTTATTTTAAGATGGTATAAAATGCAGAAATATGCAGTGTAACAACCCTAAAGAAACTGCCTTGCATTTGAGGTTTTCAGTACTTGGTGAATCTTCACAAATATGTAGAAGAATATTCCTTGTTTTACAGAAGAGAAGATTCAAGCTCAAGGCTATGTGACTTGTGCAAGCTGCCTGGTGGTAGAGTTGGGGCAAGACTCTGGGGCTCCCAGTTTCTGTTCCTGCTGGATGATTGTAACACCAGAGTCCAAGAGGAACTTATAGATGAACTGGTCCAATGTACACACACTGGAGTGTAATCCAAGAGAAAAACTGAGCTAGTTCTTAAGAAAGCAGTAACTAAGGCTACCTGCTGGCTCAGATGGTAAAGAATCCTCCTTCAATGTAGAAGACCCAGGTTTGATCACTGGGATGGGAAGATCCCCTGGAGAAGGGAATGGCAGCCTACTCCAGTATTCTTGCTTGGAGAATCTCATGGGCAGAGGAGCCTGGTGAGCTACAGTCCGTGGGGTTGCAAAGAGTCAGACACAACTGAATGACTTTCACTTCACTTCACGAAGCAAGTCTAGAGTCAATTCACATGAAATAGACAGTAGGGAGACAGGGGTGGAAAAAAGCAGAGTTGAATTTATCAGCCACTTCAGTGTCCTAAAGAATAAGTGAGTGTGTGCAAATGTCAAACCTTTATGTAGCATACCTGAAACTAACACAACATTGTAGAATGCCTATATTTCAATTTTAAAACTAAATAAATTTAGATAGATAGGTGAATAGATATTTGGATAGATAAAGGATGGGCCAGTGTATTGCACTAACCCAACCTTTATTTTTTTAACTTTTTATTTTGTATTAGAATATAGCCAATTAACAATGTTGTGATAGTTTCAGGTGGACAGCAAAGGGACTCAGCCATATACATACAGGCATCCGTTCTCCCCCAAACTCCCCTCCCATACAGGCTACCATATAACTGCATGTGTGCTCCATCACTTCAGTCGTGTCTGACTCTTTGCAACCCCATGGACTGCAGGTCTGCCAGGCAGAGTCCTCTGTCCACAGATTTCTCCAGGCAAGAATAATGGAGTGGGTTGCCATGCTCTCTTCCAGGGGATCTTCCCAACTCGGGGATCAAACTCAGGTCTCCTGCATTGCAGGTGGATTGAGCAGAGTCAACCATTATTTACTGAAGGTCAAGCAATCTGCTAAATGCTGGAGAACCAGTGGGGAAAACCTCAGCAACATTCCTGAGTATAAGAAGGCATGAGAAAAATCAGTGGGTTATAGTGCAGAGTGGACAAGTCTTACAAGAAGGGTATTCGCAGGTAAGGGAAGGACTAAGGTCAACAAAGCTTCAAAGAGGAGGCAACTATCGTACCTGGTACTGCAAGGCTGATTGGAGTTTGTCAAGTTGATGAGGGGCAGACGAGGGTGTTCCAGACAAAGAGAAGAATCTGGGCAAAGGCAGTGGGGCTCGTCGAACAACTGCAAGTGTAGCTGAGAATGGCTGATTCATGAAGATTCATCTACTGGGCCGGTGAGTTTTGCACTTTGACCTGAAGATAACAGGCAATGGTCCAAGGCTTTTGCTTTTAACTGGATGTAACATGATTGCATTCCCATTTAGACAGTTCACACTGGAGGATTGTTTAGAAAAGAGTACTCTGAAGAGGGAGGCCAGGTGAAAACAAAAGCAGGTGAGAAATGATTAGAGTTGGAATTAAGGGAACAGCAGGGAGGGTAAAAATATTTAAGGGGCATTTAGAAATTAGGAATTACTGATTCAACAACCCTACTCCTGGGCATATATCTGGAGAAAATTTTAATTTGAAGAGATATGTGTACCCCAAAGTTCACGACAGCACTACTCTTAATAGCCAAGATGTGGAAGCAACCTAAATATTCATTGACAGATAAATGGATAAGGATGATGTGGTACACATCTTTGTTTTTCATACAATGGAATACTACTCAGCCATAAAAAAGAATGAAATAATGCCGTTTGCAGTCACATAGATGGACCTAGAGATTATCATACTAAGCGAAGTAAGTCAGACAAAGACAGACAAATATATAATATTGCTTATATGTGGAATCTAAAAAATAAATAATAGAAAGGAACTTATTTCCAAAGCAGACTTACAAAAAACAAACTTATGATTACAAAAGGGGAAACAAGTTGGGGGGAGGGATAAAATTAGGAATTTGGGATTAGTAGGTCCATGCTACAATATATAAAAGAGATAAACAAGGGCTTACTGTACAGCACAGGGAAATATACTCAGTGTCTTGTAATAAACCAGAATGGAAAAGAATATGAAAAAAAACATATCTAACTGAATCACTTTGCTGTACATCAGAAACTAACACAACATTATAAATCAACTGGACTTCAATCAAACATAAACAAAAAAGAAAAAATAAATCATTGGTCTTAATGATATGGAACACAGGAGAGAGAAAACTGACTCAAATTTCCCATGAGCAGCTTAGAAGAAGATACTATTCTATAAGACAGAGGAGGAGCTGTTGGAGGAATAGGGAGATTCATTGGCTGAGCTAAACTATGTTGAGCTGGAGATACCAGCTGGCCATCTGGGTGGAGTGGTCAGAAGGCAGCAGGAAATAGTAGTTTGGAGCCCAGGAAGGGGGACTAGGAGGGACCTGAGGGTTTTTAAATCCTCAATAGGGACTTCCCTAGTGGTCCAGTGGCTAAGACTCTACACTCCAAGTGCTGCCGGCCTGGGTTCAATCGCTGCTCAGGGAACTAGATCCCACATGACTCAACTCTTAGTTGCACATGAAGATCCTGAGTGCCCAAACTAAGACCTGGCACAGCCAAATAAATTAATAAAATCAATATACAGGTGGCAGCTGGGATCAGCGGTGTGGATGAGATAATCCAGGGGACATACAGTAGCAGAACAAGATAACAAGGCCAAGGACAGCCTTGAGGAGCAACAGCAGTTCTAGGAGTGGAGAGAAGGATGAAGATAAGTGTGCAAGGGACACAAAGATGTGACTAGAGAAGAGCAGAAGGAAGAAAGTGGAGCCACAGAGTGTGACAGGGACGATAAGAAAGCAATGGAGCCAACACATACTGAGCACTGGTGAGTCCCCAGCCAGGACCAGGAGTCTCACATATGTTCTCTCACTTAATCCTCCTGGAAAAATCCCACGAGTGAGGTATTAGTATCCCAGCTCAACTATGATGGAAATTGTGGCCCAGAGAAGTGAAAGGACCTGCCCAGAATTACATAGCTACCAGGCGGTGAAATGGAATCAGTGCCAAACCTCTCTGGCTCCAAAGTCCATAATACTCTTTTCATAGTGCAAACTGCTTCAAAAAGTCAAACAGGGCTGAAAAGAGCTGCATAAATGTGAGAAGTCATCATCCAGCCAAGGGTGTGGCTTCACTGTGGTGAGTTGATGTGAACAGGGTTAGGTGGAGAGAGACAGTGAAGTGACAGTTCTTTTTTGAGAAAACTGCCCTCACCCACTCAACAAACATTCCAAAATAATTTTACAGTCCTTCTAATGTGCCACACGCTCTTCTGGATCCTGGGGATACCAAGTAACTGTTTTCAAGGAGCTTGTATTTGGGTGATCAGGGGAGAGAGACACTTAGCTATTATATCAAACACACAACACAGAGATTTCCCTGTGCTCCACTGGCAAAGACTCTGCGCTCCCAATGCATATGGGACCCAGACTCATCCCTGATCAGGGAACCTGATCACATACCACAACTAGGAGCCTGCATGCCACAACTAAGATCCAGAACAGCCAGAAAACAAACAACAAAAACACATGTCAGACAGTAAGAAGAGCTAGGAGAGGAAATAAAGTCAGGAAGGGGTACCGAGTAAAAGGCAAGGCAGGGAGATGGGAGCTAGTCTTTCAGGTAAGGTAGTCTCTGATAAGACCTTGGAGCAGATGCTTGAATGAAGCCCTTGAACCAGCAAGGCCTGCCAGTGACCCAAGGCAGAAGGAACAGCAAACACAAATGCCTCAAGGCAGGATGACTCCTATATCCATCCAGGATCCACGGCTGACAAAGGAGCCAGCTGAGCTGCCCTGGAGTAAGCAACAGAAGTGAAGGAAGTGAGATTCACAGGGGCTGCAGTGCACAGGACTTTGGAGACCATAGTGAAAGATCTGGGCTTTATTCTGAGTTGGGAACCCTCCAGAGCAAGAGGGGCTATCCTTCATCATCCTCCCCAAAGGGAAGGGTTACTGGGTCAGGGTTCCCAGGAAAATTGTGCTCCCATCCTCACCTCCTTCCTGATTGGAGTGGCCGGGAGAGGGCCTGGAGTGGAAGCACACCCGTGATGAGCACAACAGCTGGAGGGCCAGGGCAATCCCAGAGTTGGATGCTAAGGGCCTTCCCAGCCTCAATCATCAAGGCCACTGGCCTTGGTAGAGTGGAGCATTCATCAGAACCAGCACGTGCCAAATAACCTTGGGGGAAGTCTGTATCTAAGCCCATCCCTGCCACTCAGAACTCCCTCCTGTGCATGTGTGCTAAGTCACTTCAGTCGTGTCTGACTCTTTGTGACCCCATGGACTGTAGCCCACCAGGCTCCTCTGTCCATGGGATTCTCCAGGCAATAATACTGGAGTGGGTTGCCATGCCCTCCTCCAGAGGATCTTTCCAACCCAGGGATCAAACCCAAGTCTCTTGTGTCTCCTGCATTGACAGGTGGGTTCTTTACCACTAGCATCACTTGGGAAGCCCCTCCCAATCACCCAGAACCCTTTCCCAAGCAGATGTAATTAGCCCACAAGAACCAAAACAGAAATGGAACTATTTAAATAGCCACCACCATGAACAACCTCAGAAAGATGCTATGTCCCAAGATACCTTCAGAGAATTAAAGCCTGATCCTCTGATCAGAGGGTTCTTTGGGTGTGTAAACTCCATCCCTGCCCCTAAAGACTCCTAAGGCAAGGAGGTAACCACACTGTGCAGCAGACACACTCTGCCCAGTACAGGGATGGCCAAGGGCATCCTGCCACCAGGCCCTAAAGCTGACCACACTCAGCCTTCTCACACACCAGGAGGTCTCATGAGAGGGAAGCAACAGGCTTGGGGGTGGCCCCGGCCCAGGGGCAGGTTGTTGTTGTTGTTCAGTTGCTAAGTCAGGTCCCACTCTTTGCAACCCCATGGACTGCATGCAGCATGCCAGGTTCCCCTGTCCTTCACCATCTCCTGGAGTTTGCTCAAACTCATGTCCATGGAACACTACTCAGCCATAAAAAGGAACATATTTGAGTCAGTTCTAATGAGGTGGATGAAGCTAGAGCCTATTTGTACAGTGAAATTAGAAAGAGAAAAATATATCTTATACTAATGCCTATATATGCAATCTAGAAAGATGGTACTGATGAACCTATTTGCAGGATAAGAATGGAGATGCAGAATCAGAGCACAGACTTGTGGATACAGGGGTGGGGGAGGGGGAGGAGAAGGTGAGACAAATGCAAAGAGCAGCATGGAAACATATACATTACCATATGTGAAATAGATAACCAGTAGGAATTTGCCATATAACTCAGGGAGCTCAAACAGGGGTTCTGTGACAACCTAGAGGGGCCAGGTGGGGTGGGAGGGAAGTTCAAGAGGGAGAGGAATATGTATACCTATGGCTGATTCATATGGATGTATGGCAGAAATCAACACAGTACTGCAAAGCAATTATCCTTCCATTAAAAATAAATAAATTTAAAAATAAACTTTAAAAAAAATGGAGATGTTGAATCAATGTGCTGAGTGGAAGAATATGTGTCACCCATCGGAATGGGGTCCATCCACAGAGAGATTTAATTTGAATTTGTGGCTCTTACATTTGGAATTTCGGGAATGAGGCAAGTGAGCAGCTCTGGGCCCTCATATATTCTGGAAAGGCAGCTGCTTCTTGGCTCCACCTAGGTGAGCCCTAAAAATACTGGTTCTCTTTGCTATCCTTCTCCTCACTCCCTCTTTAATGAAGCCTTAAATTGAGCCCCTGGTTTCTGCCTTACCCCAATCCATGGGCTTGAAACGTTTTCTCCACATAGAGATTCTGTGTCATCATTCACTTTTCTATTCTGGGCTTCAGGCTTGCTACACGTGATGTGCAGTTTGGAAGAACATCATCAAGTGCACAGACCTCTAAGGCCAAGATCGCCCATAATACAGTGATCTGGAGCCTGACATGATTTTATCAAACCTCTTCAAATCATTTAAGTGCCAAGTGGCTACAAAATTCGCTTATATAGAAAGCCCTGTTTTTCCCACTCACTCAGAACGACATAGAATCTACCTGAGTCTGTTACAAATTTTGTTTCCTTTCATCGTCTACATTTTTTTTCCCCCAAGAGAAACATTCACTCACTTTTTTAGCTACCTGGTAGAATCATGCTGGAAAGTGAGATGAATCATCAAGTTTCCACGGCAGCTATAGGGAACCTGAGCCAGGCAACCGGACACTTGTGTATAGAAGGCTGGTAACACCCATTCTACCCAGATGGAACTCGCTTATTTTCCATAGCATTTTAAAATTGGGCCTGGCACCATTATTCACCCTATTTATAGTCTGACATGCAACATAATATTGACTCCATGCTCCAATAGGAATGATTCTTTTAAATGTCAGTGGATTATTTACTATGGTAAACTAATTAGTTGCATAAAGGCTTCCCTTTTCAGGATGAGTGAGGAGGAGACTGTTAATGCTTCTTGGATTAGCATAGTACTACTGTCCTTTGAAGTTCTTTTACATTTAAGAGTTATTACAGGACTGCCCAGCTTTGCAGTGCATGGTACATCTGTTGCTGAAGTGATTGGAAGCTTTTGTATTTTAACCCAAATGCGGGAAATACAACAGAAAAGGAAGGCCATACGTCCTGATAAAGAGAGAATCATTGCAATTTGAACATAGAAAAAAGTCAGCATTCCGTGTTCTTGATTGGAAGTTTTAATTTACACTACTTTTATGACAATTAGATCAACATGCAAAATGGTTGTAAATGAAAGCAGCACTGATGATCCAATGGTCCCTTAGAAATTATTACAGTGGTTGAAGGCAATTTTCTTCTTGGACTTCTTAGGAATTCAGTTCAAAGATGAGAGCATACAAATGAGATATGCTTGGGGAACTGTCATATACAAGTATGCTTCATCCTGGGGAGTAGGAAGACATGGTTTTCTCAGTCCTGATCACAAAGAGATTATCAATGTTAAAAAACATGTACTGTAACTTAAAATACAGTAAAAGAGAAATTTTTTTTTCAAAAAAAGAAAACAGACGCGCATGTGTGTTTAATACTTTTCACCCAGTATCTTATTTTTTCATAACAAGATTTTAAGTAGGAGGTGCATTCCTGGCTAAGGAAGTAACATAAACTTAAATCCTATATATATGAATATCACAGATCGAAAATAGTTGTAATCAACTTCTGTATTTAAAGACCATATTGGGACTTCCCTGGTGATCCAGAGGCTGAGACTCTGTACTCCCAATGCAGGGGGCCAGGGTTCAACCCCTGGTCAGGGGACTAAGTCCCATAGGCTGCAACTAAAAGTTCTCATGCCAAATCTAAAGATCCTTCATTCTACAACTAAAGATCCTTCATTCTACAACTAAAGATCCTACATGACACAACTAAGACCCAGCACAGGCAAATGAACAAATATTTTTTAAAATAAATAAAATAAAAATCTTACTAGTGACTCTCAAGTTTTCTCTGTATAGGCCTGGCTCTAAATACATCACATGAATTGTGATTGGATCATCACAGCAACCCAAAGAGATAATTACTGATATTCCCTCCATTTTAAAGATGAGGAAATTCAGGCCAAAAACCTGAAATGACTTGCCCAGCACAATGCAGTGATGAGGCTGGAATATGATAAGGGCAGACTCACTGTAGAAGACCTTGATGCTGGGAAAGATTGCAGGCAAGAGAAGAGGACAACAGAGGATGAGGTGGTTGGATGGCATCACAGACTCAATGGACATGAGTTTGAGCAAACTTAGGGAGATGGTGAAGGACAGGAAGGGTGGTATGCTACAGCCCATGGGGTCACAAAGATTTGGACACGACTGAACAATGATAGAGGAAAGGCTCTCAAACTGATTTGGGGAACCCTGCAGGTACCTATGACCTTTTGAGAGGGATCATGAAGTCAAAACTATTTTTATAATGAAGTGATAGTGAGGTGAAAGTGTTATTTGCTCAGTCGCTACTGACTCTCTGCGACCCCACAGACTGTAACCCACCAGGCTCCTCTGTCCAGGGGACCTTCCCAACCCAGGGATCAAACCCAGGTCTTCTGCATTGCAGGCGGATTCTTTACCATCTGAGGCACCTAGGAAGCCCAGTTTTTGTAGTAAAACTATTATTTGTCTTTTTTACTCTCCTTTTTGCCTCTTCCACAGGTACACAATGAAATTTTCCAGATGCCACACGCCATGTGTGACATTTCAACAGATTGTGTCCAGATATGAGAATTCAGTTGGCTTCTATCCAAGCCAGACATCCAAGAGATATGCAAACATGAAGTAATGTCACTCCTCACTGAATTTTAGTTTTGCTTTGAAAAATATACTTATTTTCATAAAAATTATTTTGTGTTAATATATAATGGGCTTATAATTCTTATTTATAAATGAATTAATAAATAAATGTTTGCACTTTTCTGGATTTAATTTGTAATGTAGTAAATATCCATATATGAACAAAAGCTCTTGGGGTCCTCAATAATTTATAAGAATTTAAAAGAGTCCTAAGAGCAAAGAGCTTGAGAGCAATTAAAGTAGTCTTTCATATATTATAAAATGAGTATCAATATATAACATACATTTTTTAAAAAAATCACACACATCGATGACAGAAGAGGTTGTGATAACATATCAGGATCTGTATGTTGCCCAAAAATCTTGATGGAGAAACAAAAATACAAATAAAAATCAACCTGAGGTCCAAACAGGGGCTCTGTGACAGGCTGAAGGGTGGGATGGGAAGGGAGGTTTGGGAAGGAGGGGACATAGGTGTCCCTATGCCTGATTCTTGTTGATGTATGACAGAAAATAACAAAATTCTGTAAAGCAATTATCCTTCAATTAAAAAATTAAAAAAAAATTTTTTAAATCAACCTAAGGTCCAAAAGTTTTCAACATCTAAATATTTTGACTTTGGAGTTGAGATTTAAAATTCTAATCTAAGTGTGTCTTTGGTTTTTTTTGGGGGGAGGGGGTGTTTCTTTTGTGGCACCTATACTTAGAAACCTTGGAAGAAGCCTCTTTATGAAAAACAGTAAAAAATTATGAATATTTGGTATGAATGTTTTTCCAATAGTCATGAATGGATGTGAAAGTTGGACTGAGAAGGCTAAGTGCCGAAGAACTGATGCTTTCAAACTGTGGTGCTGGAGAAGACACTTGAGAGTCCCTTAGACTGCAAAGAGATCAAACCAATCCATCCTAAAGGAAATCAACCCTGGATAATCATTGGAAGGACTGATGCTGAAGCTGAAGCTCCAATACTTTGGCCACCTGATACAAAGAGCAGACTCATTGGAAAAGACCCTGATGCTGGGAAAGATTGAAGACAAGAAGAGAAGGGGGCAACAGAGGATGAGATGGTTGGATGGCATCACTGACTCAATGGACATGAGTTTGAGCAAACTCAGGGAGATGGTAAAGGACTGGGAAGGGTGGCATACTGCAGTCCATGGGGTCGTAAAGAGTCCAACATGACTGAGTGACTCAACAACGTGAATGTCAGGGGAAGCGCACTGACTGAAACCGCCCACCCTGGCCAGGCACCATAGTAACCATTCACATGAGTTATTTTGTAACAGGAGGTCCTGGTAAGGAACATGGAACTAATACACCATCACCAACTGGAAGAGTTGGGAAAGGGCAAAAGGAGACGTCACATGTCCTACCACCTCCCAGAATCCTTCTCCCTGGCATGCATCTTGTCCTGAGCAATGCATGCACCATCAGGAAGGATTCAGAGTCAGAATGACTGGCCAGAGAAAACTCAGAAACTAGTCCCATCACCATAAAACCCAAGACTGTGAGCCACGAGGCAGAGTAGTTCTCCTCGGTTCCCTGGCCCTACACCTCTCCACCCAGGTGCCCTTTCTCAATAAAGTCTCTTCCTTTGTCAGCACGTGTGTCTCCTCAGGCAATTCATTTCCAAGTGTTAGACAAGAGTGGATTCTCGGGCCCTGGAAGGGCTCCCTCTTGCCGCAACATTAAGCAAGAGTAAGCAAGTTGCAATTTTTAGAAAGCTAATAAATACCACAAATATCAGAAAATTCCAAAAAAAATGACATTTTTTCATTAATTAATGCCTAATCTATCTCTATAATATTCTTCACAAGGTTTTGTTACACATTCTCCTGTGACTAATATTTTCTATGCAAAAGAATGGAAATATAAATTATTTCCTTTTGCATAGTTGATCAAAAGTTTTTTTACTGATAATTTAGGGGGAAAGATTTTGGTTTCATTTGCAGGACTGTGGTTAAATTTAGGGAAATCTTTATCAAGTTTCTTATTTGCATGGTGAGATTTGGAGGACTTTCAATTTCCTTTTGCAGGAATTGATCTTATATAATCTTTGATGTTTGTAAGTGGGTGTGTGGGACACCTTGGGTCCGTGTCACACCTTGTGAGTCCACTTTTTTCTTCCCGCTGCTGCTGTGAGTTAACTGAGAGCATGGCTGTGTATTGCTTGCTTTCTGTCTGGGCTTCTCTGTCTCAGCTGGGTCTCCTAAAAGAACTTGTTCAAACATCTGCCTCACATCTAACCCTGAAACGCTTTGTTGCAGGAAAAAGCCAATCCTTACTGCATGGCAGAACGGTTTCTTTGACTTGCTTTCCGTTGCCTTTGTTATTATCATCAATCATGCAGAATGGCCTGCCTCAGAGAATCCTGCCCTTCTGCCTGGTAAGCTAAGGTGCCTTTGTTCTGAACTGTTTCCACCTGTAGATGGCAGGAAGGAAGAAATGAACACATCCCCCTGCCTGAGGCTTGCCATTCTAGGTAATATTTGCAAGTTTCATGGCCTTTTTACTTTGTTTCCTTACCTTCCCCCACCTCTGATCTATAAAAGTTGACATAGATAAATCAGCTGAGCAGCTATTAACCACACAAGTATTATCAACCATCAACATGAATCTCTAATTCAACTTCCTTGTAGCCAGATCCCAATACTGCACACAACCCCTCCAAAGTCACGTGACTGCGGCAACTTGAGATCCAGAAGCCAGAGTAAAAAGGCAGTATCATTATCAATTGCACTTAAAATACCTTATTTTTTGAAAAGTTTACAATATATGACCACATAAGTACATCTCTAGGGCCCTCCCAGGGCCTCAGAGGGGCAGAAGAGGGCCCTTGAAGCTCAAGCTTCAATAGCTTCATGGCAAATTGACCTCTAGGCATAGGTTGCCTCCATAATCAAACACTCCCACAGCCTGGAGCCACACGGCCCCAGGAGAGCATCCTAGCTTCACAACTTAATAGCTGTAAGATCTTGGGCAAAGTTTTTAAACTCTGCAATTCGCTTCACTCACCTGTAAAATGGAGAACACAAGAGTACCTACCTCATAGTGTTATGAGGATTCAATGACTGGCACACTATTCAGTCAATATCAGCTCTTGTCTCTGTTTAATTATAGGGTCCAAAGGCACCAGCTTACCTTTCATTATGAAGGGACTCTGCTTCCTTGCCCCCACCCACTTAGCAGATAAACTCCAAATGCTCTGGAGAAAGAAATGGCAACCTACTCCAATCTTCTTGCCTCGGACACCCCATGGGTAGAGGAGCCCTGAGGGCTGCAGTCCATGGGGTTGCAAATAGCAACTCCAAATGCTTAGTTTGCATTTGGATGGGACTCTTCAATCCCCTCATCTTGCTGCTGAAATCAGTGATCTCTTTACAATGACATCTCCAGAGAACAGTCACTAAGGAACTTTTCAAAGATTCAGGCTCCCCACATCAGCGGGTTTTTTTCTCCAGGTATCGCAAAAAGAAAGGTTCTCTGTGCCCTTCTGAGAGGGAAGACGCAGCTTAATGAGCCAGTGGTTGGCAGATTACACATGGTAAATTCACTCCAGGCTTCCTAGCTCTTTAAACTCTTTCTTCTACCTGCTTACAAAAGATGTTTAGCTGATCAGTTTCATTTGATGGGAGCTGCTATTGAGAACTGGAGAAGGCAATGGCACCCCACTCCAGTACTCTTGCCTGGAAAATCCCATGGACAGAGAAGCCTTGTAGGCTGCAGTCCATGGGGTCACTAGGAGTAGGACACGACTGAGTGACTTCACTTTCACTTTTCACTTTCATGCATTGGAGAAGGAAATGGCAACCCACTCCAGCATTCTTGCCTGGAGAATCCCAGAGATGGGGAGCCTGGTGGGCTTCTGTCTATGGGGTTGCACAGAGCAGAGTCGGACACGACTGAAGCGACTTAGCAGCAGCAGCAGCTATTGAAAACAGCTTTTTCTTGGTCAACTAATCAAGCTAACAAATTGCCAACAGTCATTTGATCATAGAGAAAGCAAGGGAATTCCAGAAAAACAAGATGTTGGGAAAGACTGAGAGCAGGAAGAGAAGGGGGTGACACAGGATGAGATGGTTGAATGGCCTCTCTGATTCAATAGATAGGAGTTTGAGGAAACTCAAGGAGACAGTGAAGGACAGGGAAGCCTGGTATGCTGCACTTCATGGGGTCACAAAGCATCAAACAGGACTTAGTGACTGAACAAGAAGAAGCCACCCTATTCCCTCCCTGTAGCATCCTACCCAATCACCTAATGCCATCCTTCCAGTAGCGATTTTCTCTGTCTTATAGCTATAAAAATTGGCTACTAGCCTGGGAAAGGATTCAGCTCTCCCTTGAGCTGGCCCACTACTTCTAACAGCACATCCCACCCTAATCAATTTTATTCTCCCTTCATTCGGCCTCATGTCTGGACATTCTTTTCCAGCCTATGCACAGACCACAACACCTTCCCCCATGGCACACATCCTGGGCTGCTTTGACTGGCAAGGGAGGCTCATTGTATATCTGGGGTTCCAGCTACCTCCTCACTCACCTCCTTCAGTCTTCCTCCACTTCCTCCTTCTAATTCTTCCTGTAACAAAATGTTGTTCAATTTGGTTGGTGGAAAGCAGAACTTTTTAAACAAAAACAGCAGACACTTTGCATACAATAAAAGTAAACATTGTTTCATGATATCTTTGTTTCAGTCATTTTGAGAGGGGTGGGTGTGGGTATATGTGTGTGTTGGATCATGATATAAAGTATATTTCTTATAAGGGCTGTGGCCAAAAACATTAGAAAGCCACTTGTGTAAAAGACATGATGAAGCTGTAGCTTCAACTAAAGTGATTCAGCAACTTACACCAACTATGAATTTTGTTTTGGGGGACCTCAACCATCTAGCTTCAGGTGGTTAAGACTTCTTTTAGTTGATGTTCTATCAAGTAAAGGGGGTGCAATCTTCAGCTGAGGGTTTGAATACTGAGGCTTATTATTCATTGTCTTTCTCTAGGTTTTCTAGTGCTGTTAGGATTCTACCCACTACTCAAGTTCTCATGACTTCATAATATTCTGTGTCTATAGTAATGGGGTTCCCCAAATCCTGCCTTCAGTGAGTACTTCATTACAGGTGATAATGGACAACAATTCAAAGAGTATCTGCCACTTCAGATCCAAGGGTTGTCAGAATCCCATGACGAATACGAATGGAATTTTCACTGCCCTACTCCCAGCTTAAGTTTTTCCCATCTCTCTAAGGATCTGTTATCTGCATCATCCTTCTCATTATCAGTTTCTCTATCAATTGATTTCAAGCAAAAATAAAAAGACAAAAAAATATAAAAACAAAACTCTGAATACCTTGAGAATACCACTAGTCAGGTGGCACTGTCATAAAGAATCCACCTGTGATGCAGGCATATCTTCCCTGGGTCAGGAAGATCCCCCGGAGGAGGGCACGGCAACCCATCTAGTATTATTGCCTGGAGAATCCCATGGACAGAGGAGCCTGTTAGGCTATAGTCCATGGGGTTGCAAAGAGTTGGACACAACTGAACAATTAACACTCTCACTTTAGATGTACCAGAATTTGGCTCACTAATAATGAGAGCCTTTGCTTTGTCTCATCTCTTGGGTCTGGATATTTCTATGAGGTGGATAAAATGAATGCAGTTATTTCAAAGAGACGGAGGAATGTCAGATACTGAGAAGGCAGCCTGGCCAGGTCACACTGCAAACCCCTGGGGCTTCCAAGTTTAGCACTGAGGCCGTGGCTGCTAATTCCTGGTTTGCTGATGAAGACACATGAATGATCACTTTTTATAGATTTTATGATTCCTTTGTAAGTACCAGTCATTTTAAATTCAAAGAAGCTTTCTAATTCCACTCATCAACTGGATGCCTTGGACATTCTTGCTGGATCATTAGTGTGAGTGGATGGCCTTCACATCAGACTATGACATCTATTAATAGTCGTTTGTGGATCTTTCTCTGGACAGAAGCAGATAAATGTTCCAGGTTTAATTTGCAATATGCAGAGATAGGTGGCTGTTCATCTGGAAACAAAAGTATTTTCTCTATTTTATGTCTCACATTTTCACTCAAATAACTCAATATTGAGTAACTCCAGGGACCACCTCCTTCTTAGCCTTTAGGTTTCACTACAGTTTTACTGAGTCTAGAGAAGAGGCCCTAAATAAGGCAGATGGCTACAGACTGATATCAGAGTATGAGTTAACATCAAGTATGTTTTGACTTGTAGTAGGATTTGCTGTTTATCATTCTGTGGAAGAAACTTAAAAACTTAGGATCAGATCTTGTCTTGAAGAGGAGTGGCTTTAATCAGTGTTTATAGTATTTCTTCATGTGTGTGAATTTGATCTTCTGAACCACCAATATTTTCTAGCTAGGTTCCCTTTGTGATTATGTTATGGGCTTGATATTATTTTATATTATTGGCATTTCCCAGACTCAACTGAAACACACCTCCTCTCCCAATTAGATTACAAACTCCTAAAGGCAGAGCCTGTAACTTAAACTTTTTATTTCTCTAAAATATCTGTTCCAATGTACACACTGCTATATTGAAAATGGATTAACCAACAAATATCTACTGTATAGAGCATGGAATTCTGCTCAATGTCATGTGGCAGCATCAGTGGGGAAGGGAGTTCGGCGGAGAATGTATATGTAAATATGTATGTCTGAGTCCCTTCACTGTTCATCTGAAACAATCACAACATTGTTAATCAGTTATATGTGTGTTCGATTGTTCAATCGTGTGTGACTCCTTGTGACTCCATGGACTATAACCTGCCAGGCTCTTCTGTCCATGGAATTTTCCAGGCAAGAATTCTGGAGTGGGTTGCCATTCCCTTTCTCCAGGGGATCTTCCCGACCCAGGGATCAAACCCATTTCTCCTGCATTGCAGAAAGATTCTTTACCACTGAGCCACCAGAATTCCCTATTAATCAGCTATCAGTCAGTTCAGTCGCTCAGTAATCAGCTATACTCCAATATAAAATAAAGAGTTTTAATAAAAAATAAAATATCTAATCCAGTACCTTGCATTAAGTGGGTGCTGAATGATTGATTGAACCTGCGGAACCTGGAAACGTGGAAGTGGAGTCACTCAGTCATGTCCGACTCTTTGCGACCCCATGGACTGTAGCCTATCAGGCTCCTCCGTAGCCTACTAGGCTCCTCCGTCCATGGATTTTCCAGACAATAGTACTGGAATGGCCTGCCATTTCCTTCTCCAGGGAATCTTCCCGACGCAAGGATCAAACCCAGGTCTCCCACATTGTGGACAGACACTTTACCATCTGAGCCACAAGGGAAGTTGGAAATGTGGATGAGATGCCAAGCAATGGGAGAAGTAAGCAGAGCCATGAGCCCAGCACCCAGAGGTTTAAAGCACATCAGTCACAACCCATCAGTCACCCCACAGATGGCCCTCGCTCCCCACTTGAAGAGAATGACTTGTTCTTTGCTGTTTGGGCTTCGTCTCCCACTCCTTCTAATTTCATCTGAGAGATCTGATGAACAAACTCTACTTTTGTTCTGCTCACCCCTCCTCCTGCCTCTTCTGTCTCACTCCCAGACTAACAGGGTAGAAAAGTCACCTAAAGGAAATACACAGCATGCTGTAATTACTGAGCCTGTGCTCCACAGTAAGAGAAACCACTGCAATGAGCAGTCCACAAACTGCAACTAGGGTGGCCCCCACTTGCTACAGCTAGAGAAAGCCTGCAGGCAGCAAAGATGACTTAGTATAGTCAAAAATAAATAAAAGCTTTTAAACATTACCTATTATAAAAAGGAAATACACAAATACAGTTGTCACATACACAATGGGCATAACACTCAGAAAAGGCAGGCCAGGTTCCAAGGGGCACCACCTACAGCCCCCCGTCACTGATGTTCCTTTCTAAACTGGAGGTTGGACAAGAAATACCTGTGCCTAGTCCTTCAAGGATGTCTGTGATATTGTGATTCATAATAAATATATACATGGTTTTCATCCCCATTTCTGGCACCGAACTCCTGAAATCCTTGGAAATGGTCTTTTGTGACATCAATGAGGTGACTTTTAGAAACCCCTAAGGCTGGGGGCATTTACAGCGAGGCAATCATATGATTCAAGGGTTGGAACTTCCAGTCCCATCCCACTTACCTCCAGGGAGAGGAAAGAAGCTAGAGGCTGAGCATAATGGCCAATGATGTAATCAACCATGCCATAAAAATCTGAAAGGATGGGGTTCTTCTGGGCTGGTGAACATGTGAAGATCTGGGGAGAGAGGTGGGCTCAGAGAGGGCATGGAAGCTCTACACCCTCTCCCCATGAACTGACCTGTGCATCTCTTCCATCTGGCTGTTTCTAAGTTACATTTCTTTATAAGAGACCAGTAACCTAGTAAGATGTTTCTCTTACTTCTGTCTGTTGCTCTAGGAAATTAACTGAACCCAAAGAGGAGGTCATGGAAACCTCCAATCTGCAGCAAGTAATTCAGAAGCACAGGAGACAAACTGAATGTATGATTTTTTTCTGAACGGGCTGGTGTGGGGAGGGGTCTATTTCAGGACTGAGCTCTTAACCTGTGGAACCTGATGCTGTCTCCAAGTATATAATATCAGGATTGAGTTGACTTGTAGGACCCCCAGCTGGTATGAAGGCATGCTTGGATGTATGGGGAACCCTCCCCACCCCTTATCACCACATTGGAATTAGGTGCAAAATGGCTAATGTTCTAAAAGGTAAAAGACTGTTCCCGCATTTGGCCTGATTTAGAAAAGATCTGAAGAACAACTTATGTTTGAGACCAACCCTAGATTTAATTCCAATACACAGATGGACCAGTGAACCTCAGTTCAGTCACTCCAACCTGTCCAACTCTTTGCAACCCCATAGACTGCAGCACACCAGGCTTCCCTGTCCTTCACCAACTTTTGGAGCTTATTCAAACTCATATCCATCAAGTCGGTGATGCCATCTGACCATCTCATCCTCTGTTGTCCCCTTCTCCTCCTGCCTTCAATCTTCCCCAGCGTCAGGGTCTTTTCCAATGAGTCAGTTCCTCATATCAGGTGGCCAAAGCATTGGACTTTCAGCTTCAGCATCAGTCCTTCCAGTGAATGTTCAGGACTAATTTCCTTTAGAATTGGCTGGTTGGATCTCCTTGCTGTCCAAGGTACTCTCAAGAGTCTTCAACACCCCAGTTCAAAAGCATCATTCTTCGGTCCTCAGCTTTCTTTACAACTCTCATATCCATACATGATTACTGGAAAAACTATAGCTTTGACTAGACAGACCTTTGTCAGCAAGTAATGTCTCTGCTTTTTAATATGCTGTCTAGGTTGGTCATAGCTTTTCTTCCAAGGAGCAAGTGTCTTTTAACTTCATGGCTACAGTCACCATCTGCACTGATTTTGGAGCCCAAAAAACTAAAGTCTCTCTCTGTTTCCATTGTTTCCCTATCTATTTGCCATGAAGTGATGGGACCAGATACCATGATCTTAGTTTTTTGAATGTCAAGTTTTAAGCCAACTTTTTCACTCTCCTCTTTCACTTTCATCAATGGGCTCTTTGGTTCTTCTTCGCTTTCTGCCATAAGGGTGGTGTCATCTGCATATCTGAGGTTATTGATATTTCTCCCAGCAATCTTGATTCCAGCTTGTGCTTCATCCAGCCCAGCATTTCACATGATGTACTCTGCATATAAGTTAAATAAGCAGGGTGACAATATACAGCTTTGATGTATTCCTTTTCCAATTTGGAACCGGTCTGTTGTTCCATGTTCAGTTCTAACTGTTGCTTCTTGACCTACATACAGATTGCTCAGTAGACAGGTAAGGTGGTCTGGTATTCCCATCTCTTTAAGAATTTTCCAGTTTGTTGTGATCCACACAGTCAAAGACTTTAGCATAGTCAATAAAGCAGATGTTTTTTCTGGAAGTTTCTTGCTTTTTCGATAATCCAATGGAGGTTGGCAATTTAGTCTCTGGTTCCTCTTTTTCTAAATTCACCTTGAACATCTGCAGTTCTCAGTTCACATACTGTTGAAGCCTTCCTTGGAGAATTTTGAGTATTACTTTGCTAGCATGTGAAATGAGTGCAATTGTGTGGTAGTTTGAACATTCTTTGGCATTGCCCTTCTTTGTGACTGGAATGAAAATTGACCTTTTCCCATCCTGTGGCCACTGCTGAGATTTCCAAATTTGCTGGCATATTGAGTGCAGCATTTTCACAGCATCATCTTTTAGGATTTGAAATGGCTCAACTGGAATTCCATCACCTCCACTAGCTTTGTTCATAGTGATGCTTCCTAAGGCCCACTTGACTTTGCATTCCAGGATGTCTGGTTCTAGGTGAGTGATCACACCATCATGGTTATCTGGGTCATAAAGATCTTTTTTGTATAGTTCTTCTGTGTATTCTTGTCACCTCTTCTTAATATTTTCTTCTGTTAGGTCCATACCATTTCTGTCCTTTATTGAGCCCATCTTTGCATGAAATGTTCCCTTGGTATCTCTAATTTTCTTGAAGAGATCTCTAGTCTTTCCCATTCTATTGTTTTCCTCTATTTCTTTGCATTTTGATCACTGAGGCAGGCTTTCTTATCTCTCCTTGCTATTCTTTGGAACTCTGCATTCAGATGGGCATATATTTCCTTTTCTCCTTTGCCTTTCAGTTCTCTTCTTTTCTCAGCTATTTGTAAGGCCTCCTCAGACAACTGTCTTGCCTTTTTGCCTTTCTTTTTCTTGGGGATGGTCTTGATCAGTGCCTCCTGTACAATGCCATGAACCCCCATCCATAGCTCTTCAGGCACTCTATCAGATCTAATCCCTTGAATCTTTTGTAATTTCCATTGTATAATCATAAGGGATTTGATTTAGGTCATACCTAGTGGTTTTCCCTACTTTCTCCAATTTAAATCTGAATTTTGCAATAATAAGTTCATGACCTGAGCCACAGTCAGCTCCCAGTCTTATTTTTTGCTGACTGTATAGAGCTTCTCCATCTTTGGCTGCAAAGAATATAATTAACTTGATTTCAGTATTGACCATCTGGTGATGTCCCTGTGTAGTCTTCTCTTATGTTGTTTGAAGAGGGTGTTTGCTATGACCAGTGCATTCTCTTGGAAAAACTCTATGAGACTTTGCCCTGCTTCATTTTGTACTCCAAGGACAAATTTGTCTATTACTCTAGTATCTTTTGACTTCCTACTTTTGCATTCCAGTCTCCTAGGATGAAAAGGACATTTTTGGGGTGTTAGTCCTAGAAAGGCCTTGTAGGTCTTCACAGACCCATTCAACTTCAGCTTCCTTAGCATTACTGGTTGGGGCATAGACTTGGATTACTGTGCTATCAAATGGTTTGTCTTGGAAATGAACAGAGATCATTCTGTCGTTCTTGAGACTGCATCCAAGTACTGCATTTCAGACTCTTTTGTTGACTATGATGGCGACTCCATTTCTTCTAAGGTATTCTTGCTCACAGTAGTAGATACAGTAATCATCTGAGTTAAATTCAACCATTCCAGTCCATTTTAGTTCACTGATTCCTAAAATGTTGATGTTCGCTCTTGCCATCTCCTGTTTGACTACCTCCAATTTACCTTGATTCATGGACCTAATATTCCAGGTTCCTATGCAACATTGTTCCTTATAGCATCAGACTTTACTTCCATCACCAGTCACACCCACAACTGGGTACTGTTTTTGCTTTGGCTCCATCTCTTCATTCTTCCTGGAGCTATTTCTCCACTGTTCTCCAGTAGCATATTGGGCACCTACCAACCTGGGGAGTTCATCTTTCAGTTTCCTATCTTTTTGCCTTTTCATAGTGTGGACTAATAGTCCTAGCTGAACTCAGCAAAATTAATCCATTTAAAGTATTTGTTCAGAGGCTACACTGCCAAGACATCAACAAGGTGTATACAAAGATGACAGACAGGTATACAGACACAGTATATTGTCTAGAGGAGGAGATTAAAAAACATATCTGATAAATTATAAAACGACCTAAAATGTGGTCAATGTCACAAAAGAGAGATGCAAAGCAAGTGCTTTGAGAATTCTGAATGGACAACTGAATAGACAATTCCCATGTGTTTTCAGGAGAGTGCTGTGGGCCAAGAAAGTTGCAAAATATCCTGAATATCCTGGCTCCTCCCTTACCACTTGGAACAGTCCCACAGAGCTAACTGAGAGAAGTATCCCAGGCTTAAGTTCTCAGTACTTAGGAGAACTTAACCCCTCAGTTCTCAGTACTCCTCAGAATAAAACATAATTCTCAGCTTTTAAGTTGTGCATTTTTTTCAATCAGCAATGTGAAACCAGGGTTTCCTTCTTATTCCACTTATTCCTGCTTAAGCTTTATTTTAAAAGTATCTACCATCTTTTCCCACTATTTCTAAAGAAAATATAATGGAAGGACGTTTTCATCATCTCCAGGGGTCTATTCCTCCTCTCAGATCTCCAAGCTACTTGAAATGCATGTGTTTTTCACACCCCTCACCAAGTAGATGAGAAGCTTCTCCCTCTTCATTGGCCTCATGTTACTCCTCCCAGATTTTTCAGATACTTATGTGATGGTGTTTATTAGCCTTCAATACTTTTTGATCTTTATTTCTTTACCACAGATCAACCCTGGTTTTTGTGGGCCAATAGAAACCCCAGGCTAAGAACTCCAAGAGCCAGCCAGTATCTCTATAGCAATTAAAAGTGACTTCCCTGGTAGTCCAGTGGTTAAGACTGCACATTTCCATTGCAGGGAGGCACAGATTTGATCCCGGTCTGGGAACTAAGATCTGACATGCTGCACAGTGCAGCCAAAATGTTACAAAGAAAGAGAGCAAGAGAGAAGATAGGAATTCTCAATTTGTTTTGCTTTGGTTGCTAACGTTTACCAAGCCAAATGCACAAAGCCAGGTGAAAAAGAGGTTTGTTTATTAATTTCCTGCCTAAAGAAAGCAAGCCTCACTGACACGCCACCCATGGATTCAGCTAGGGGCAGTTACTATAACCACAGATACTGTTTTGGGTGTTGAATTTCTGCTAATAATTGTCATCTCATTTCTTGCTTGCCTACCAGGCTCTTTATGGGTGATAAATCTCTAGGACTTCTCCTTGCAGAAACTGTCTATCTTATCCTCTCTCCTCTTCTCCTGATAAATTATAAGCATAGATGCATATGTAAGTATCTGTTCTCTTTCTATGTGCAGATAACCCCACTGTCAATCACCGTTACCTGTAGATGTGACCCTCTTAACCCCACTCTGCATTTTGGAAACTCCAGCTCCCTGCAAAGTTCCTCTCCCCTGCAACAATTTCTGTGTCTTGGAGTGATGGAGAACACCTCATAGCCATCGCCCCCCACCTCCCCTTCTCAGGCTACACTGGTGCCTTCTGCATCCCACTCAGACGTCAGAGGAGCCCCTCTGTCCTGTGCCTGCTGGTCTGGCATCAATGCTGATGGGATGGACCTGAAGGGCAGCAGAAAATGCCATCCAAAGTGACTGTAGGAGTTCAGGACATGCCACCCCTAAACATGGGTTTGTATATGAATTATTTTGCACTATTACTGTTGTTTGGGCTTCCCTTGTGGCTCAGTTGGTAGAGAATCTGTCTGCAATGCAGGAGACCTGGGTTCGATTCCTGGGTTGAAAAGATCCCCTCACCAGTATGCTGGCCTGGAGAATTCCGTGGACTGTATAGTTCATGGGGTCCCAAGAGTCGGCCACGACTAAGTGACTCTCCATCAATCATTACTGTTGTTTAGTAATTCAGTCATTTCTGACTCTTTGCAACCCCATGGACAGTAGCCCTCCAGGCTCTTCTGTCCATGGAATACTCCAGGCAAGAATACTGGAGTGGGTTGCCATTTCCTCCTCCAGGGGATCTTCCCGACCCAGGGAGCAAACCCAAGTCTCCTACACTGGAGGTGGATTCTTTACCCCTGAGTGATGAGGGAAGCCTGACAGGAGATTTAAGCAGCTAAACCACTTGAAAACCAGCAAATGCTGGGGAAGACTTTCTCTGAATTCCCTTTATCTGCCTAAAGACAAATCCTCTAAGAGGAACTCGAATGTCATAAACCCCCTCCCCCAGGAGTTTCACCAATCAGGGAGCAATGACCTTTATCACCTAGGAGGAGCCTAGAAATTGGCACCACACTCAAACTTTGTCACAAACTGTCACACCTCCCATGTATCCAAGGGCCCACTCATCTTTCCTAAAAATCATTTACTCCCCTGAGAGGCCTACATTCCTCCTCCCCTTCCCTAGTTAAGATGGTATAGGCATTACAGTAACCATTCCACTATATATATATATATATATATATATATATATATATATAAAATCATTATGCTGCACCCCTAAAACCTCTACTGTGTTGTATGTCAATTATATCTCAATAAAACTGGAAGAAAAAATAGAACAATAATAATTAAAACAATTTTTTAAGATGGTATTGAATCCTGAATTCTAAACCAGCTCACAAGTTACCCATTTCCCGCCCCCCACCCCAAGTATCTCCCTTGCATACATGACATACATGGGTCAACAAAACTCTGTGGTTTTCTCTTGTTAATCTCTCTTTTATTAACACGTGTGTCTGACTCTTTGTGACCCCACAGGCTATACTCTGCCAGGCTCCTCTGTCCATGGGATACTCCAGGCAGGAATACTGGAATGGGTTGCCACTTCCTACTCCAAGGGATCTTCCAGACCCAGGGATCAAATTGCATCTCTTGAGTCTCCAGCATTGGCAGGTAGATTCTTACCACTGCACCACCTGGGAAGCCCCTTTTATTACAAGGGTCTCAGCTAAGCACTCGGAAGGATAGAGGAAAAATTAGCTTTCCTCCCCTACGTACCAAGGCCGAAAACCAACACAGCTGACACAGGATACCACTTCCTCCTGCACCTGAGAGCAAGAGCGCTGGTGTCTGAGCCAAGGGCAACGTTTCCCATGGTTTCCAAAGCTTTTGATGCCCCTCTTTGCCATTAGTGAAGCCTTCTCCTCCTTTCCTTGCTCATCCTGCTGCTGTGGAAGAAATCGGTTGCTCCAGTAGAACCGGAGACCCCAGTGGCATGCAGGAGCCCCCTAAGTGCCAGAGCTTTGCAGGTGCCCATGCCTCTCTGCCACTCTGTTATTCTGTTTCCTCGCTCTCAGAACAATGCTGCCTTATACTCCCAATGTTTCAAAGAGAGTCTGTGCACAGACAGCTCTTCCTTTGTTATTCCAATAACTCTCCCCACCCTGACCCAGGAATTAAGGCCGTCCCTTCTCTTCAGCACCTGTGTGTGCGTGCTAAGTCATTTCAGTCATGTCCAACTCTTTTCCACCCCTAAAGACTGTAGCCCATCAGGCTCCTCGGTCCATGGGGATTCTCCAGGCAAGAATACTAGAGTGTGTTGCCCTGTCCTCCCCTCCAGGGGATCTTCCCCACCCAGGGATCAAACCCACGTCTCCTGCATTGCAGGCAGATTCTTTACCACTGAGCCACCAGGGAAGCCCTCTGTATCCAGCAGTAAGATTAAACTACATCTGTATTCAGAAAAACACAGAACATTCTCTCATATGCATTTTAATACACTTGGATACATGAGGTTTACTACCAGGAAGGATCTTAGATAAACAACTATCTGGCCAAAGTTTATCCCAATAGGCAATAGAACACACCCATACATAGCAGTGGGTGTGCATGCAAAGTCACTTCAGTTGTGTCTGACTCTTTGCAACCCCAGCCAGGCTCCTCTGTCATGAGATTCCCCAGGCAAGAATACTGGAGTGGGTTGTCATGCTCTCCTCAAGGGGATTTTCCCGACCCAGGGATCAAACCCACATCTCTTATGTCTCCTGCATTGGCAGGTAGGTTCTTAACCATTAGCACCACCTGGGAAGCCTCACATCAGCACCTGAGGGGAGCTAACAGACCACAGCCAGGGGCCTGCTGGTATCTCTCTTCCCCAGTATGATTCAAAGAGGTTCAGCTCCTCAGTCTGGCAGACACCTTCCACTGTGCCCCAACATTTCTGAACCCCAAGGAAAGACTCTCCCCATCTCAAGCTGTTCTCCATGCCTCCCAACCCCCTGTATTCACAGGTGGTCCAAGGAGATGACCTTCAAAGTTGTGAGTGCCTGTAAGAAGGGACAGTGAGTTTTCATTCTCTGGATGGGTGCAGAGGAGCTGAACCATCAGCAGGACCACTAACTGCTTTCATCAGGGGAAACCTGATCGACTAGGGGAAGAGCTTCATGAGGTCCATAGCATTGGGAAACACACCTCAACTTGGCCAAGTCATCCTTCATCCAGAGATTTCTGAAGATGAGAGATTTGGAGGTGTTACTTACAACAATAGAATGAGACAGACTCATGGTGAAGTTAGTGAGCCTGGTAAAAAGATGGGGGCTCCCTACTCCACCCTAGATCCCTGCAGTCTTCAAAGGGTAAGGAAGAGAGAGAACAGAAGCCATGGAATGTGCCCAAGGACATGGATGAAAGGATGGCCCATCTGGAAAGATGCTTAGCATTGTGGACCACTGTCAGGGACCAAGGAGAGGCGCAGCTGACCCCTCAGCATTGGAGGGGTTGTTATTCAGTCGCTCAGTCATGTCTGACTCTTTGTGGTTCCCATGGACTGTAGCCTGCCAGGCTCCTTTGTCCATAGGATTTCCCAGGCAAGAATACTAGAGCAGGTTATCATTTCCTTCTCCAGCGTTGTTGGAGGGGGATGGGATGCAACTGAACTTGGCAGAGACCACCCTAGTTGACTGACCACCAGCAGCACAGGCAGACAACTGGGCCAGGGTAGGACCAGGGCAGCCTCCCTCCTCACAAAGGCTCCTCCAGTAGAAGGTGTACCCAGCCATCACTCTATTCCCCCTTCCCAACATATGGGAGTAGCTAGAGCCTGGGACAGAGGAGGGGGAGCGGGAGGCCCTGGAAACAGACCTGTGGTTCACTCAGACACACATGTACATACATACACACGCACACTCCTCCAAGGTACAGGATTCAGAGAAAAAATGGAAAGGTAAACCTACACCTCCTCCCCCTTCTCCAAGTCCCCTGAACCAAAGACTGGATGGAGTAGGTAGAGACTCAATTTGCCAATAAGTTGTCAATTAAATTAAATTAGGCTATCCTGAGTATAAATATTAATAACTGAAAATGACCTGGAAGCTATCAAATCTGCCCAAGACATTTTTATGGGTGGGTCAGTAAGATCTCCTGGAGAAGGAACTGATGACCCTCTCCAGTATTCTTGCCTGGAAAATTCCACGGACAGAGGAGCCTGGTGGGCTATAGTCCAGGGGGTCACAAAAGAGTCTGAACACAGTTTAGCAACTCAACAGCAGCAGCAACCAAGTGAAGCGGAAATCCAGCACGCACAGTGGGGACAGTGACTAGAGGAAAAGAAAGCTGAACCCTGCCCAGCTCAGAGCTCAACAAACAAGCTCCATGTGTGGTACCCTTCTTAAGCACACCTCAAATCAAACACTTTTCTTTCCAGGGCTTAAAGTTGTTGCACAAGGCTTAGATTAGGAGGAAATACAGTAAACGTTTTTAGGAATTATTTTTTATGTCCCAAATTGACTTGGCTGCCTTTTATATCCACAAACTACCCCAAGATGGTATTTTGCCCTTGCCTTGCATCTCTGTACCTTCTAAGTTGAAGCTGTGGCTGTACTGGGGTAAAAACCAAGAATATGGAGAAACTATAAATAGTGTAAAGTATTCTTATTCCTTCTCCCTCCCACTTTAACCACTGCTCCTGCCTCTGCCTAAAAGAGACATTTGGAACATCTATTCGACAATGAATAGAACTCTCTTCATTGAAATATTCTCTTGCAACATGATCTGCTTCATCCACTTAAGATACAAATGAAATCACATCTTGTTTATTACTCTAATTAATCCTCCAATGCCATGTCCTTCCCTACCCCCCAGGAACTCCCTCTTCTCTGAGATTCCCAAAAACCCAGTGATTTTTTTAAATCCGAAGGGAATGAGTCTAGGTGGTCCACACTGTTCCCATGCTCCTGCCTGCCCCAAGGTTGTCACTATTGAACACTGGTCCTGCACAGTCTGGTGCCCACAACGTTTACCACTGCAGTGATGCTCTGAACGGGCTCCCCATAACCTTGCTTTATAATGGCTCTCACATGCTAAGGCACTGTTCTCCAGAGCCAGAATTAAGGTGGCTCTAGCAGTAAAGAACCTGCCTGCTAACGCAGGAGATGTCAGAGACTCGAGTTCAGTCCCTGGGTCTCGAAGATCCCGGGCAGAAGGAAATGGCAACCCACTCCAATTTTCTTGCCTGGGTAATCCCATGGACAGAGGAGCCTGGCAGGCTATGGTCCACAGGGTTGCAAAGAGTCAGACATGACTGAGACAACTGAGCACGCATGCCCTAGCATTTTCCCAAAACCCTGTGGGCCTTTGTGATGAGTCCATGGCACCCAACACAAAACTGGTCCACTCTACTGGCAGGAGTTAACTTGTTAAGCCAAGCAAAAGCTTCTGTCACAGCCTTCAAAAAGGCCTCGCATTAAGCATAATAGAGAGTTTCACTGAAACGACTCTTTTCTGAACAAAGATGTACTTCCAAAATTGCTGTAGCCACCTACAGAGTGAACTACTGAAAATTTTTCTTGTTAAAAACAATTTGATCATGCTCCCTGTTTTACATTTCACCTCTCGGTTAATAAATTTGGTACCACTGAGGATCTTCTAGAGGGACAACCGAGCTTTAAATCTGAAATGACAAGCATCTTCTTCCTTCACTGAACAAATGGTAATTTGGTGCCATATTGTTGAGGTGTAACCTATATGCCACTAGATCCTCTCTCCCCCCTCCTCTGTGCCTGGAAATCCCTTTCCTGGGTTTAGCTGGGCTTGGCCAATGAGAGGAACCTTTCAGAGGTAAGAAGTGACTACCACACATCCCTTTCTCCAGATGGGTGGTCCTGTCTGTGTAGCACCCCTTCTCAAGCTTCTGGTACTGTGGCTCCCAGCTCTTGCTACCCCTCAAGGCACCAAACTAGCCCTTGCTGGTTTCCCTGACCATGCCTTGAAAAACATCCCTTTGCTAGATTATCTTTGCATTTCCAAGTTTGCAGGTGCCATCTGTTTCCTGCTGGAAACAGGAGCTATATATCAGGAGTAAAAGGAAAACACAGTCTCTATTATTTAAGCATTGAACCAATGCTTCTGATTATTGAAACTCTGTATACCAAACACCTTCTCCCACGGCCAGGTTCAAGACCAACCATAACTCTATCCCTAGGCCTGAACTTCAAAGAGACCCCTCTCCTAATTACCAAACTTGTTATTGTGGGACTTAGGGTGAATTATTTCTTCTTCTTCTTTAATATTTATTTATTTATTTGGCTGAGTCAGATCTTAGTTGAGGCATGTGGGATCTTTGTGGCGGGGTGTGGGATCCAGAGCATGCAGGCTCAGTAGTTTCGGCTCAAGGACTTACTTGCCCTGCAGCATGTGGAATCTTAGTTCCCCAACTAGGGATCAAACCCATGCCTCTTCATTGCAAGGCAGATTCTTAACTAATACACCACAAGGGAAGTCCCACGGTGAATTATTCCTGCCAACCAAAACTCAACAGCTCTTGGCTAATGACAAGTTGATTTTCAATGAACTGGCCTTTCGGCATATTGAAAATATTTTGGCAAGTTGGTTTTGGGTGAAGTGACTTACTTCCATACTCACTACTCCCACACCTTCTGTGTCCATCTCCTAGCTGTCTTGGTTTAAAACAAATGGGACCTAATTAAAATTAAAAGCTTTTGCACAACAAAGGAAACTATAAGCAAGGTGAAAAGACAGCCTTCAGAATGGGAGAAAATAATAGCCAATGAAGCAACAGACAAACAATTAATCTCAAAAATATACAAACAACTCCTGCAGCTCCATTCTAGAAAAATAAACAACCCAATTAAAAAGTGGGCCAAAGAACTTAACAGACATTTCTCCAAAGAAGATATAAAAATGGCTAACAAACACATGAAAAGATG
>ML661885.1:16090477-16181457 GCA_007570785.1 Antilocapra americana | reverse complement strand
CTGAGTAGAATTGCTTCAAATGAATTTTTTTTTAATGCTGAGTAATATTCCATTGTGTATATGTACCACAGCTTTCTTATCCATTCATCAGTTGATGGGCAGAAGACTTTATTTTATATTGGAGTATAGCCAATTAACAGGGGTGTGATAGTTTCAGGATAGCAAAGGGACTCAGCCATACATGTATCCATTCTCCCCCACACTCCCCTCTCATCTTTTAAATCTTCCACTGCAACCTCCAGATTTCAGCAACTGGAAAGGAGGGGGGAAATGGGATGTTACTTTCTTCTGGCAAAGCAATAGCTTTGGACCACTGCACCTTCCTATCTATCCTCATAGTTTTTTCTGTGACACTGAGGGTCACTGGACCTCCTTAGAGAGGACACCAACGGCTGGCTGTTCTGTCTGCATCCCCAACTGTTTATTTCTTGGTCACTCTTTTACATGCTCTTTGCAACCCCATGGACTATAATCTGTCAGACTCCTCTGTCCATGGGATTTCGCAGGCAAGAATACTGGAGTGGATGGCCATTTCCTCCTCCAAGGATTGTATCTGCAGTCATGTCCTATTCAACTGTATGTGTCACCATGTATACAAAACTTGGCCTGAGGTTAGCGAAGATTGCCTCTTGTTTCCCACTCCTCATCTCCTTTCATGTGTACTGAGAAGAACATTAACTACACTGACAGTGTTGGCCATTCACCCATCCCACCCCACCCTCATACCCTGGAAAGTGATGATTTCGGAGAAATGAACTGGGTGTGCTCCACTCAACCCATTTGGAAATCCCATTCAGAGTTGGTGTGGCCACAGACCAGTATGCTTGGGGCTGCTCTCCTGGAAGCACGTGCAGGTGAGGCCAGCTATTGACCTTCCAGGCCAGTGACTGGTGAAGATACCTTTCTACTGCATGGTGGCTCTTGGGATCTGCTTCTCTTCCTTCCATGCATCACGCAGGGGGGGGGGGGGGGGGGGGGGGGGGGGCAGTGCGGAATTTGCAGAAAAAGCCTTAAACTGTAATCTCTTAAAACTCTAATTCCTGGAATTTTGTGAGACCCTCCTCACTCTCATGCACTCTTTTTTCTCCATTCAAGCCCATTAGAAGTTGTCATTCAACTGACATGCCTACCTTATCGCATGCTGTACCCTTTGTGATTTCAGCTTCTTCTCATTAAATGAAAGGAACAGAGCTGAAGCGTTCTCACTGGACTGTTCAGTCTGGGAATAAGGAGATCCATACAGAGGTAAAGTTGACCCGGCCTAACCTCATTGAGCAAACAATGTGAGCTGTTTTTCCAGTAATGGAAATGGGGTCCTCTGAGCCATCCTCACCCCCTCTCTTTGGCTCTCATGGTGAGCCCACATCCAGCCTTAATGGTACAAACAAAGGTTGCAAAAAAAAGGATGACCAACAGGTAGGAGGATGCCCTTCCCAACTGTGGTGCCTTGAGCTCAGTGCTCAAACAACATGAGCAAGTCACTTTAGGCAAAACAGCAAAAGGGATGGCTATCAGAGTAAGAAAGATACGGTCTTTTCTATCAAAGGAGAAGCTATAAGAAATAAAGAAGTGATTCATTCTTAGAATAGTTGAACAGAAAGGTATATGATTTGTGAATAAGATTCCTAAAACGGTGGCTCATTGCCAATCCTTTGTTCCTTTCACTTCCTGATTCTCCTTCCTCAAAAGAACATTTTGGTGGGCTAATTTCTCAGGCTTTATCCTTGACATGTGCAAAGAACTAAAAGGATGGGGAAATAGTTAATATGAATCCTTCAGTCAGGAACTTACAAGAACTACTCATGGCCCTCATGGAGACTAGTTGTCCAATAAAACCTTAGGCAACATCCAGGAAAGACCGTAATTCTATGGTCCTTAACCTTTGAGAAGCTAGAGGAGGGAACCTGCATCTTCGGGAGAAAAACAAAGCGGACTTCCCACTCAGTGTGCTTGCTACCAGACAAAGGAGCATACCCTTCTGCAAAAGTAAAGACTGCCCTGCCAAGCCATTTTCAATTATGTGTCTTATTCCTGTGATACCATTTGAGAACATTTCCAACATCAGCTGAGAGGTAGCTGTAGTGTAGTGGTGCAGTGTGTGAAGCCCTGGAGCTGGCAGCTAGGGTTTAGATCCCTGCTTCTCTATTTACTGGTTTCTTGGCTTCAGGTATGTAACTTTACCTCTGACTCTGCCTCTCATTTGTGAAATGAGGATAATAGTAGTACCTATCAGGAATTCCCTGGCATTCCACTGCTTAGGACTTGGAGGGTGTGGGCTCAATCCCTGGTCAAGGAACTAAACTCTCACAGAGCCATGTGGTACAACCAAAAAAAAAAATATATATATATATATATATATATATATAAAATAGCATCTATCTCTCAGGTTTGGTATAGGACTAAACAAATTATTAACACTTCTAAAATATTTAGACAGTGACAAGTATATAAACATTCAATAAATGTTGGCTATCATTATTTGAGTTTGCATGTGATGGTACATACAAGCAGAAGCACTGGATTTAATTTTGTCATTAATAATGGTAACAGAGACAGAAAAACATCTAGTTGTTTCATAACAGCCAAGCATACCTTCATCCATCATAAAAAAGTTCAACAGGACTCTTTTTGAGGTTAGTTATTATATGTTCAGCCTCCTTCATCTTAATCTAAATAATTGTGTACATTTAAACAGACCCTGGTGCTGGGAAAGATTAAACGCAAAAGGAGAAGATGACAGAGAATGAAATGATTAGATAGCATCACTGACTCAGTGGACATGAATTTGAGCAAGGCGATAATAAAGGATAGGGAATCCTAGTGTGCTGCAGGCCATGGGGTCGCAGAGAGTCGGACACAACTTAGCAACTGAACAGCAACAAAAACATACATTTTAGTTGATTGGTGAATTACGTTCCAAGTGTTACTTGAGCTGCCCTGATACAGGTGTGAGAACCTGACTCTCCCACACAACTTAGAAGCACTGATTTCTGTTGTCATTGGCCTCAGAGCCTGCTGCATAATCTGCTCATCCACTTCCATATCACACAGGCTCTGCAGGTGACATCGCTCTTGTAGCTTTGGGTCTCAATCTCCATGCGGGACACTACAGAGGGTAGCAAGTATATATGTAGGCAAGTATGTATGTAGCAAGTAGTAAGTATGGCAAGTGGAATAAAGGAGAACTGGATTAGACAGTATCAAGGTCAAAGGTATATCCTCAAATTCTCTAAATGCCCAGAAAAGCAGCAAGGTAAGAAGTGATAATTTCCTCAAAGAGGATCCTTGCAAAGCGACAAGCTGAATTCCCAGAGTCCACCAGAATTTGGGTTTCAAGTTCTATACACAATAGATCCCATTCCCTAATTGCTATGCATTGCTTCAAATGAAAGAAACACAGTATGTTCTGTTTTTATGGTAATTGATAGTCTTGTTCAGAAAATGTAAAACCACACCACTTGCTGAACCAATTGTTCAATTAAGTTGTCTCTGTAATTTCCAGGCAGGAGGGAGTTTCAGCTGGGCTCTCTCATTTCTCACAGTAGGGGCTTATTTTTGCTTCCTCACATGCTGTATCTGAAGACTCCCTGTCACCACTGGAGGAAGAATATGACTTCCGGTTCCTGTCTTCCTGCAGAACAGGACTCTGTAGCAAATCACAAATGCAACAATTAATAGAGGCCAAATCAATTAAGTTTTCAATGAATGCATCTGCATATATGGTGAAAGCTAAGCAGTTGCACTCAACTCGGGGCTTAGTGGAAAGCCGAAAGGCATTTGAAAATGCTAGGAAATGTGAGAAATGTGTGTATGGAAAGTGGATTTTGTGGTTGTAAATCCAAGTTGCCAGACACCTGATTGACCGGGCAGCTCCTGCCTGCAGGTCTCTGCTGGGATCCGTGATACATGTGTTAGGAATAACACACTGACTGAAACTGCCCACCCTGGCCAGTAACCACAGTAACCACCTGCATGAGTTATTTTAAGACAGGAGGTCCTAGTAAGTAACACAGAATTAACAAGCCACCATCAATCGGAAGAGTTCGGAAAAGGTCAAAAGGAGATGCCAAGTGTCCTACCACCTCCTAGAATCCTTCTCACTGGCATCCATATTGGCTGAACAATGCCTGTGCCACCACAAAGGACCCTGAGGCAGAATGACTGGCCAAAGACAACCTGGAAACTAATCCGTCACCATAAAACCTAAGACTGTGAGCCACGTGGCAGAGCAGTTCTCCTGGGTTCCCTAACCCTCCTGCTCTCGGCCCAGGCACACCCCCTTCCCAATAAAGTTTCTTGCTCTGTCAGCACATGTGTCTCCTCAGATAATTCATGTTAGACAAGAGCCCCCTTTCAGGCCCTGAAGGGGTCCCCCTCCCTGCAACACATCCACTGGGAACCATGGATACACCTCTCCCGACCTCAAGGTGTTAGCTCAGGGAGAACGCCTCAGGCTACAGGCAGTAAGTGGTAAAGAACTTTGCAGGGACTCTCCTGATGGTCCAGTGACCAAGACGCCACACTCCCAGGGCACAGGGCCTGGGTTCCATTCCTGGTTGGGGAACTAGATCTCTCATGCTGCAACTAAAGAATTCACATGCCACAACTAAGACCCAGTGCAACCAAATGAATAAGTAAAAATAAATAAATTCAAAGAATTTTGCAAAACTGCCCCAATTGCAAACCCTCTAAAAGGGTTGGAGGATCTTGGTTTTGTGACATAGACACCCACCCCAGCAGGAGCATACAGGTAGTTTTCCAGCTTCCATAAATAGACTTTTAAGTAATACACAGCTCTAATTACAGTTTGCCTTGAATATTGATTCTCATTCTTGACAATAATGAATTAAGGAAAATAACAATGAAATTAGGGGAAGAGTCTTTGACCAGTTCTGCCCAGATTCTTATTCTTTAAGTACCTGGTTCTACACCTGGATTGTAGCTCTTATACTAACAGACCCAGCTTCCTGTGACTCTGACTCCTTCAACACCTACCAAGGCAGCTGAGAATATCCACCTCGTATATTGGATGCTGATGTTCTTCTCAAGCTGCAAGACACCATCTCATCTATATATGATAACTGACCCTGAGGTACCCTTGCCAATATATTAAACTCTCTGTTCCATGTCTCAAACACTGGCTCTAATGTCCTGCCCTCCTGGTTCAAACTTCCAATTCCCAGACTTAACTCTTCCTGTTCATGCTGGTACACATGAGCCCTGTCCTGCAGCTGTTTTAGTGAACACTTCTTTGCTTCTCATAAAGGAGAAAGTCTTCCCACACTTTTCATGTTGAAATGTCACCCTAGTTGCTGGTCTAGGAACAATGAGGAGAGGCAGATCTTGAGAAGCACAGGCTCATCCATCTCAGGAGGGTCTTGTGCACGGTCTGCAGATGTTACAGGTAGAATATTGTCCCCTCTAAACCAGGTTGGAGTCCTAACACCCAGCACCTGATAATGTGGGCTTATCTGGACACAGGGACTCTGCAGAGGTGATCAAGTTAAGGTGAGTTCATCCTGGATTAGGATGGGCCCTAATCCACTAATGAATGGTGCCTTTATGAAAATACAAGACACACAGACACAGAGGGGCACGTGCCATGTGAGGATAGAATATAGCAAACGAAGCAGCTGACAAAGAATTAGTCTTAAAAATATACAAGCAAGTCCTGCAGCTCAATTCCAGAAAAATAAACGACCCAATCAAAAAAAAATGGGCCAAAAAACTAAACAGACATCTCTCCAAAGAAGACATACAGATGGCTAACAAACGCATGAAAAGATACTCAACATCACTCATTATCAGAGAAATGCAAATCAAAACCACAATGAGGTATCATCTCACGCCGGTCAGAATGGCTGCTATCAAAAAGCCTACCAACAAAGGAAACTATAAGCAAGGTGAAAAGGCAGCCTTCAGAATGGGAGAAAATAATAGCCAGTGAAGCAACAGACAAACAATTAATCTCAAAAATATACAAGCAACTTCTGCAGCTCCATTCTAGAAAAATAAACGACCCAATCAAAAAATGGGCCAAAGAACTTAACAGACATTTCTCCAAAGAAGACATAAACATGGCTAACAAATACATGAAAAGATGCTCAACATCACTCATTATCAGAGAAATGCAAATCAAAACCACAATGAGATATCACTTTACACCAGTCAGAATGGCTGCAATCCAAAAATCTACAAGCAATAAATGCTGGAGAGGATGTGGAGAAAAGGGAACTCTCTTACACTGTTGGTGGGAATGCAAACTAGTACAGCCACTATGGAAAACAGTGTGGAGGTTCCTTAAAAAACTGAATGAAAATAGAACTGCCATATGACCCAGCAATCCCACTGCTGGGCATACACACCAAGGAAACCAGAATTGAAAGAGACACGCGTACCCCAATGTTCATCGCCACATTGTTTACAATAGCCAGGACATGGAAGCAACCTAGATGCCCATCAACTGACGAATGGATAAGAAAGCTGTGGTACATATACACAATGGAATATTACTCAGCATTAAAAAAAAAATTCATTTGAATCAGTTCTACTCAGGTGGACGGAACTGGAGCCTATTATCCAGAGTGAAGTAAGCCAGAAGGAAAAACAACAATACAGTATACTAACGCATATATATGGAATTTAGAAAGATGGTAACGAGAACCTTGCATGCAAGACAGCAAAAGAAACGCAGACGTATAGAACAGACTTGTGGACTCTGTGGAAGAGGGCAAGGGTGGGATGACATGGGAGAATGGCATTGAAACATGTTAATTATCATATGTGAAATCAATCGCCAGCCCAGGGTTGATGCTCGGGGCTGGTGCACCGAGATGACCCAGGGGGAGGGAATCGGGAGGGAGGAAGGAGGGGGGTTCTGGAGGGAGAGCATATGTATACCCATGGCGGTTTCATGTCAATGTATGGCAAAACCAACACAATAAAGAAAATTTTTTAAAAAAGTCTACCAACAATAAATGCTGGAGAGGGTGTGGAGAAAAGGGAAGCCTCTTAAACTGTTGGTGGGAATGCAAACTAGTACAGCCACTATGGAGAACAGTGTGGAGATTCCTTAAAAAACTGGAAATAGAACTGCCACATGACCCAGCAATCCCACTGCTGGGCATACACATCGAGGAAAGCAGAATTGAAAGAGAACCGTGTACCCCAACATTCATCACAGCACTGTTTATAATAGCCAGGACATGGAAGCAACCTAGATGTCCATCAGCAGACGAATGGATAAGGAAGCTGTGGTACATATACACAATGGAATATTACTCATCCATTAAAAAGAATACATTTGATTCAGTTCTAGTGAGATGGATAAAACTGGAGCCTATTATCTTACTTCACTTACAGAGTGAAGTCAGTCAGAAAGAAAAACACCAATACAGTATACTAACACATACATATGGAATTTAGAAAGATGGTAATGATAATCCTGTATGCAAGACAGCCAAAGAGACACAGATGTATAGGACAGTCTTTTGGACTCTGTGGGAAAAGGCAAGGGTGGGATGATCTGAGGGAACAGCACTGAAACATGTATATTACCATATGTGAAACAGATGGCCAGTCCAGGTTCGATGCATGAGACAGGGTGCTCAGGGCTGGTGCACTGGGATGACCCAGAGGGATGGGATGGAAGGAGGGAGGTGGAAGGGGGGTTCAGGATAGGGAACACACGTACACCCATGGCTGATTCATGTCAATGTATGGAAAAAAACACTACAATATTGTAAAGTAATTAGCCTCCAATTAAAAAAAAAAGAAACAAAGAAGGATGTGATGCATCTAAAAGCCACGGAATGCCAAGGATTGCCAGCAACCATCCACAGCTAGGAGAGAGCCTTGCCACAGCTTCTTTCTTAAAGCCTGCAAGAAGGAACCAATGATTGATTTCAGACTCTGGTCTCCAGAAGTGTGAGAGAATACATTGCTGTTTAAGGCCCCCTCTTTGTGGCAACTTGTCATAGCAGCCCTGAGAAATTAATGCATCCAGAGGCTGCTCTTTTCCACTTCTGCCAGCCAGCGATGGCAGTCAAGGGGATTCCAGAGTTTAAATCCTAATATCCTCATCCCAGCCCTTGGGGTCCCATCTCTTCCCACCTCCTAAAATTAGGAACCTTAATTTTAATATAGACATATATAGAAGTGTGTGCTCAGTCACACCTGACTCTGCAACCCCACAGACTGTAGCCTGCCAGGATGCTCCTTCCATGGAATTTTCCAGGCAAGAATACTGGAGTGGGTTGCCACGTCCTACTCCAGGGGATCTTCCTGACCCAGGGATTGAACACATGTCTCTTGTGTCTCCTGCATTGCCAGGTGGATTCTTTACAAACTGCACCAGAGACTTTTTAGAATTGTAACTCTATCTCGTTTACAATCAAATCTTGTGTCTGATTTTCAGCACAATCTACCTTCTAACTCCAGGAGATAAGGGTCTGTTGAAATGCTGCCATAAAGGTGAGCTTTCACACTATACCTTTAGTTGATGATTGACTAGTTTGAATAGGCCATTTGCTTCCCTCAGGGTGTCCATGGCCATGAACCCCAGACAACTAATCACCATTATGTCACATCTTCCAAGCATCAGGACGACTGTCCAGACCATCCGTCTCCTTCTTCCTACTCTCCACTCCAATCCAGCCTGGTCAGAGTTTTAATATATGTGATGCTACAGGACCCCAGTGGTTATAACCACCATGTGAACCCCAGCATTTGGGCCTGTTGCCACCGGCCAGAGAATTATCCAACTTCAGGATTCCCTCCTAAGACTCTGTTTCCTAACACACATATGTGCATGCATGCCCAGTCATGTCTGACTCTTGGCAACCCCATGATAGGACTGTAGCCTATCATGCTTTTCTGTCCATGGGATTCTCCAGAATTCTGGAGTGGGTTGCCATTTCCTTCTCCAGGGATCTTCCTGCCGGGAGCCGTCAGGATGCCCCCTCACTCAGATGACAAAGTCAGGAGACTGAGAAGGAAACTGCAAAGCAGATTTTCCTTGGGGCATCCCAAGGCAAGGCCCCTCCTGGTATTTTTCTTGGGAAGTTCTGTTTATGCTCTGAACATTAGCTCATCTCAGTAGGTCAGTCCCAGTTAGAAATAATTCATCCTGAGATAATTCCTTCAGACCTTATTTCCCCCAGGCAATTGGGGAAGGCAGATTCCCTTCCCTGGGGACAAAGAAGGAATAAGGGACATTTAAATAGATTACACCTCCTACTCTTTACTGGGGAGTTTCTTTCTACTTAGATTGATGTACTTATCCAAAGTATGTTGGAAACAATCAAATGGTAAACATACTAATGTTAAATCTAATTATGCAGAAATCCAACTTTTGCAAGGAAAATGAGCTTAAGGTTAAAGTTGTTGATGATAGGCAGAAAACAAGATTGTATAGAATTACATGTGATGTAATGGGTGTGTTTCTTGGGTATAAAAACTGTAAACCAACAACAATAAAGAGACTGCTCCATCACCACACATCGACTCTGCTCAGTTCTGCCGCCGACGCCACTCATCCTTCAAGACCCCCAGACCCGCCGAGGCTGGACCCCGGCATCTTCCTGACCCAGGGATCAAACACATGTCTCCTGCATCTCCTACACTGGCAGGTAGATTCTTTACCACTGCACCACCTGGGAAGCCCCTGTTCCCTACAGACCACTCCTTATATCAACTGTCTTAGATTGGAATCTCCTAAATAAAGAGCCTGAAATAGGACTGATTACAAGGAGTTTGTTTGGGAAGGGATCCCAGGAAGTACCAAAAGGGAGTGGAGAAATGAGACAGAGAAGAGGAGGAAGCTGAGATAGGTATGTTAATGAGCTGGTTATCACCTTGGGCCAGTGCAGCTCATTCCCATTGGAAAATCTGGGAAACTTCATAGATCTCAACTCAGGGTGTACAACCCTCAAGGGAGGGGCAAGGGGCAAGCAGCTCTCACCTGCTCCTGGTAGCACAGACCTTCCAGCACTTCTGGCCCGCCCTGTGTAGGGGCCAAGCACACTCCTGTAGCCAGAGAAAGGCTCACTCAGAGAGTTACAGGTGGTTAAAAAGCAGCAGCTACTTGCTTAAAAACAGTGATGCTATGCTCCAATGTAACATACTCAGGGACAGTGAAATGAATACCCCAGTACTTGTGGACTTGAGTTCGGGCAGAGGTGAGGCAGATTCTGAAATAGGAGGGTAAGAAGAAAGCTAATGTCATTTTTCCTTAGTCACTACCCCCAACAAATAGACCTTTATTCTACTCTTCAGTTCTCAGAGTCAAGAAAGCAAAGACGGCAATTGCTCAAGTACAGAATGAGTGACTACGTTTATTCAATTAAAGTTATTCCAGTCTTCTCTAGGTGTTGGACAGAATATACTGTCTGTGTGGGAACATAAGGAAGCCTACTTGTCTTATGTGAGCTCAGTGCTGACTCAGAAGTTATTTGCTTCAGTGACTGAAGAACATCTTCTCGATGGTACTGCTGCCACAATGCTAACATAATTTTCTTTGGACATGAGCTGGGGAAAGATATCTTCTAGACAGAATGCCAGTCAACACACACAAAAAAGATGTCCCATGGAAGTCATTTACTCTTGTTATTTCTTGGATCACACCATGAAAAAAGTCTACCTGCTAACCCTCAAACTCATATGCAGGATTGCTAGCATTTTCTACTTAACTATTTCTAGTGAGGATCACAGTCTGATTTAGGAAATGCTGCCATTTGTAAAGAAATCATTTACATGCTCTCTCTAAAATGTTACTGTTGGTCTTGAAAAAGATGAAAGAAAAAATAAACTATGGAGTCGATATAGCTGCTTAGCACTAGCTTTTTCCCTACCCTCTTGCTTTGTCTTTTATAGTCAAAGCTATAGTTTTTCCAGTAGTCATGTATGGATGTGAGAGTTGGACCATAAAGAAGGTTGAGCGCTGAAGATTTGATGCTTTCAAACTGGTGCTGGAGAGAATCCTTGAGAGTCCCTTGGACAGCAAGGAGATCAAACCAGACAATCCTAAAGGAAATCAACCCTGAATATTTATTGGAAGGACTGATGCTAAAGCTGAAGATCCAATACTTTGGCCACCTAATGTGAAGAGCAGACTCATTGGAAAAGACCCTGATGCTGGGAAAGATCGAGGGCAAGAGGATAAGTTATCCTGACTCTTGGGTTTAGCAGAGAAAGCATTATGCTGTCAGCAACAAGTAAACTGCTACAAAATTAATTCAGTTAAATGACCCTCCAACCAAGTTACAGGAATGTTTTGTGTCAGTCTCAGCCACCAATAGGGATGCTATCAAGGCAAGCCCCCACAAACAGTTTCCTTTTCTGACTGCTGAGGCTGGACTGGGCCCTTGTGGCTCTTATTTAGATTTCGAAATGAACATCAGAGAACTTCAGGAAAAAAACAGGTTTATTACTCACAGGTCTTGGAGGATACAAGGCATGCCTGGGACCACACAGTGGCAGGGGAGAGGGGGAGTTGGAGAGAGAGAACCAGGGTTCTGCATCTATCCGGGTCAAGGGGAAAATGCCTAGGGTTTTTTGACCTTACTCTTTGCTGGTGAATTCAAAATATAAGAGTGGAAACTGGGCTTCCCTGGTGGCTCAGTGGTCAAGAATCCACCTACCAATGCAGAAGATATGGGTTCAATCCCTAATCTGGGAAGATCTCACATAGAACAGCTAAGGCTGTGTACCACAACCAATGAACCTGTGCTCTAGAGTCTGGAAGCCACAACTACGGACGCCCGTGTGCTCTGGAACCCATGTTCCACCACAAGAGAAGCCACCACAATGAGAATCCAGTGAGCCACAGCTAGAAAGTAGCCCCCACTCTTCGCTTGAACAGCAACGAAAACCCAGCACAACCAAAAATAATCTTTTTAAGTTAGAAAAAAAAAGTTAAAACAAAAATGAGAGTGGAAACTAAGCACTGCAGGTAGTCAAAATGGTCAGTGATCTCAGTCAACTAGTGCTTTTATAGAAGGACGACTTTCACAGGTAGGTAATTAGCTCTTTATCTGGTTGTGTAGCGGGCAGTGTGGTTATTTGAGATAAGTGTACTTAAAGTGGATGTCTGGCCAATCAAAAGTTTAATGCCAGGTGGTTGCATTACGAAAAAAAAAAAAAAATCTGTCTGGTGTTTAAATTCCAGTGAACTTTCTTAGATTTAGCATGGGTTAAAAGGAATGAGCAACAACCAGAAAATTAGTATTTCAAAAAATTGGAGGACACGTCTAGTTTTAAAATGATGTAAGAAAGCTGACACTGCCCCTTCTCCTGGAAATCACTGTAAAACAAAGACAATAGGAAATACAAATCAAACTACATCCTCGATGACAGCAGAAGACATCAGCGCCCCAGGACACAATGAGGAGAAGATGTCAAACTCAGAGAGCATCAGACAGATGCATGCCTGTAATCACTGCTGCTGCTGCAGCTAAGTCACTTCAATCGTGTCCGACTCTGTGTGACCCCATAGACGGCAGCCCACCAGGCTCCCCCGTCCCTGGGATTCTCCAGGCAAGAACACTGGAGTAGGTTGCCATTTCCTTCTCTAATGCATGAGAATGAAAAGTGAAAGTGACGTCACTCAGTTGTTTCCGACTCTTTGTGACCCCAAGGACTGCAGCCTACCAGGTTCCTCCATCCATGGGAGTTTCCAGGCAAGAGTACTGAAGTGGGGTGCCATTGCCTTCTCCGGCCTGTGACCACTAACCTCAGCAAAATAGCCAAGCACAGACCCTGTAAAAGAGGTGACACATATGGGTGGGCAAGACTGGTAATTCCTGATTTTGCGAAGCTCTGTGAATCAGTGCACCAAGAGAAGCAGGGGAGGCAGAGCTAAGTGAGAAATCAATCATCATGCCATACTTGTAGGGCACAAATTGTCTATGTAAGGCTGGTTAGATAAAATTGCTCATTCTTGCTAGTTAAAAGGGAGTAAACGCTGCTGCTGCTGCTGCTCAGTTGCTTCAGTTGTGTCTGACTCTGTGCAACCCCAGACACAGCAGCCCACCAGGCTCCCTCAATCCAAGGGGTTTTCCAGGCAAGAGTACTGGAGTGGGGTGCCTTTGCCTTCTCCGGTGTAAAGGCTACATGAGCCTATATACACTATCTCATGAAAAATGTCACCTGAAATAGGATAGCTCCTTGCTAGCCTGAATATGACCCGACTCCCACCGCTATACAATCCCTTTCCAACACACACACACAACTTCTGCAAAGAGCTGTTTTAAGAAGATCTCACCTTATTCAAGGAAGAATAATCGTCAAAAAGTATCCAGCCCTGGGACTTCCCTGGTGGTCCAGTGGCTAAGACTTCACACCCCAATACAGGAGCCCTGAGTTCCATTTCTGGTCAGGGGACTAGATCCCACATGTCACAACTAAAAGATCCTATGTGCTGCAACTAAGACCCCAAGCAGTTGAATGAATGAATGAATAAAGGATCCAGCCCTACAACATAATTTGCTATGGTATTTACTGCCACATTGTGTATAATGACAAACTATTGGAAACATATCAGATGTCTGTCATAGGCAACTAGTTACATACTGTTATCTCCAAACAATAGACTGGGCTTCCCAGATGGCACTAGTGGCAAAGAACACACCTGCCAATGCAGGAGACATAAGAGACACAGGTTTGACCCCTGGTTCGGGAAGATCCCCTGGAGAAGGGTATAGCAACCCACTCCAGTAGTCTTGCCTGGAGAATTTCATGGACAGAGGAGCCTGGTGGGCTATGGTCCACGGGGTCACAAAGAGTTGGACATGACTGAAGCAACTTAGCACAGCACGCAGCAAACAACAGATTACTGTGCATCTGTTGAAAAGACTTATGATTCTGCACATACTAATAAAGTACTCTGTCAGTCAGGACGGTCTGGGTCATCATAGTAATAAACAACCCCAATACTTAAGCAGGTTATCACAATAAAACTTTATTTTGCAATCATAAAATATGCATTCCTTAAGCAGGGGAAAGTCCTGCTCCATATAATTCAAGGACCTGGGTTCACCAGCTAAAACATCATAATCATAGTGGCAGGAGGAAGAGAGATACAGAGAATTATGACCTACTCTAAAGTCTTTCTACCCAGAAGTGACACATGTCACTTCTGATTACACTTCATTGGTTATAGCAGGTCATATGATCATGACTAACTGCAAAGGGTCAGAGAAGTACATTCCTGATAATTAGCCAAAAGGAGAACTGGAAATAATTAATGAGCAGCAATGTTTACTATCATTTCCCAAAGATACTAAGTGAAAGGAAAAAGCATGCTTTATTCTTCGTGTTAAAAACCATATGACATACACTGTATAGTTTCTATATGCATTGAGTATTTCTGGAAATCCATGCTAAAAATGAAATAGCTCTAGGTAGGCATAGAAAAAACTGAGTGGGTTTAATTTTCTTGAAGGCTTAATTTTCACTGTATAGAATTTTGTATTTTATGTATTTCAAATCAAATACATGTATTATCTACTAAAAACTTGTATTTTAAAACAACAAAAAAAGTAAAAGGCATCCCCTTTGACCCTAAAACATAAAGGGCAATATAAGAAATTTATCTGAATTTGACTCCCCTTAAAGAAAATGATGCAAGGGTTTCCCAGAAGGAATAGATGGGTCCTGAAGAGACTTTTTAAAATTATTTAAATTTATAAAGATTTAGTAATCATGACTTATAAAATTTCCAAGTAGCAGACACTTTTAAATTCAGAGACAGAATCAATAGATCTTGACCTGAAATGAATTTGATAGCAATCAATGTCTATGAAAAAGATGACCAGATCACATGATGCATTTTCGGCCAGAACAACCGAGTCATAAATGCCTTCCCTTGGTTTTACTGAGTAAAATAAGTCAGACAGAGAAGGAGAAACAGACTCAGAGACTGAAAGAATTTATGGTTGCCAGTGGGTGAAGAATGGAGGGAAAGGATAGTTAGGTAGTTTGTGATGGAAAGGTACACACTGCTGTATTTAAAATGGATAACCAACAAGAACCCACAGTATAGCACTGGGAACTCTACTCAATGTTATGTGGCAGCCTGAATGGGAGGGGAGTTTGGGGGAAAATGGATATATGCATATGTATGGCTGAGTCCCTCTGCTGTCCACTTGAAACTGTCACAACACTGGTAATCGGCTATACCCCAATACAAAATAAAAAGCTTTTTAAAATGCACTAGTTTGTGAGGAGTAAACTCCCTCACAAGTACCCATTATGATTTGATAACAATCAATTAGAAACTTCGGTTCTTGATGACAGCATTATGAATAGGATATGAACTGGTCTCTGTCCATCAAAGAAAGCCCCAGCTACTTTCCAAAAGCAGCAGAGGCCTGTATCAGGGAGAGAAGGATGTTCTTTCCTTATATAAACTGCACGTCTAGTACATTCCCCAGCCCGAGATCATTTTTAATACAAATGTCATCTTGTTACAGAACTCGCAGCACTCTCAAAGCTCCTTAAATCACTAATTAATTATGCCACATGTATACCAACTTCCAAGTATTGCGTCTCTCCATACTGATAGTTCTGTTGGGGGAAAAAAATAAGACCAGCTATTTCTGGGCCCTTGCATACCACCATCTACCCCACATGATGGCTTCCTCCACACCTCTGCCCCAGAAACACAAGAGCTCACAGTTGAAATAAGCCACCTGCGTGCCTCAGTCTGGGACTCTGACCACTGGGAAGAATGAAGCAGTGTCTTGAAAGTAATCACAGGTAGGATCCACTTTGCTCGGGCTCTGTGTGGGTTGGAGCCAGAGAGGTTCTGAATATAAATAGAGCTCATCACGGCTCCTTTCCAGCCATTCTGCCTCAAATGGCTGGCCAGTTTGGGGTGCCACAGTAGACCTAGGATGAAAGAAGATCTAGAAATAGCCTGCACATTCAGAGACAAGTTCAAGGACTGAAGAATAAAGGTGAAGTTGGAGAGAAGGAAATGCTTTTCTGTTATGGAATCAGCTGCAATAAAATGATGTAATATAAATACGGATTCTTGGAAAACCATGGGAAAAAGAGCATCTCCACTGCTTCTGCACCAGGACAAACCATCAGCCCTTAAAGGAATAGGACACTAGTGAGGAAGGAGCCTAGTTCTCATTAATTTCTCCAGTGGCTCAGTGGTAAAGAATCTGCCTGCCGTGCAAAAGACAAAGGAGACTTGGGTTCTATCCCTCAAGTCGGGAAGATTGCCTGGAGAAGGAAATGACAACCTGCTCCTGTATTCTTGCCTGGAGAATCCCATGGACAGAGGAGCCTGGTGGACTAAATTCCACTGGCTCGTTAAGAGTGGAACACAACTGAATGACTAAATAACAACAACAATAGAAAACCAAGGTCTCAAGAGAACTCAAATTCAGCTCAAAGAAAGTGACTATAATCACAGTATACCAGTTAGGGTCCCCAAGAAAAAGAAATGCAAAAAGGCAAAATGGTTGTCTGAGGAGGCCTTACAATACAAATTGCTGAGAGAAGAGACATGAAAAGCAAATGAGAAAAAGAAAGATATACCCATCTGAATGCAGGTTTCCAAAGAATAGCAAGGAGAGATAAGAAAGGCTTCCTAAGTGATCAGTGCAAAGAAACAGAGGAAAACAATAGAATGGGAAAGACTAAAGATCTCTTCAAAAAAATTAGAGATACCAAGGGAACATTTCATGCAAAAATGGGCACAATAAAGGACAGAAATGGTATGGACCTAACAGAAGCAGAAGATATTAAGAAGAGGTGGCAAGAATACACAGAACTATACAAAAAAAATTCTCATGACCCAGATAACCATATAATACAATCACTCACCTAGAGTTAGATATCCTGGAATGCAAAGTCAAGTGGGCCTTAGGGAGCATCACTATGGACAAAGTTAGAGGAAGTGATGGAATTCCAGCTGAGCTATTTCAAATCCTAAAAGATGATGCTGTGCAAGTGCTGCACTGAATATGCCAACAAATTTGGAAAACTCAGCAGTGGCCACAGAACTGGAAAAGGTCAGTTTTCATTCCAATCCCAAAGAAAGACAATGCCAAAGAATGTTGGCATTCAGTGTTGGCAAACTACCGTACAATTACACTCATTTCAGAGGCTAGCAAAGTAATGCACAAAATTCTCCAAGCAAGGCTTCAACAGTACATGAACTGAGAATGCCCAGATGTTCAAGCTGGATTTAGAAAAGTCAGAGGAACCAGAGACCAAATTGTCAACATCCAATGGATCATCAAAAAAGCAAGAGAGTTCCAGAAAAACATCTTCTTCCACTACATTGACTCCACCAAAGCCTTTGACTATATGTATCACAACAAACTGGAAAATTCTTCAAGAGATGGGAATACCAGACCACATTACCTGCCTCCTGAGAAATCTGTATGCAGGTCAAGAAGCAACAGTTAGAACCGGACATGGAACAACTGACTGGTTCCAAATTGGGAAAGGAGTACTTCAAGGCCGTGTATTGTCGTCCTGCTTATTTAACTTATATGCAGTATACATCATGTGAAATGTAGGACTGAATGAAACACAATCTGGAATCAAGATTGCTGGGAGAAATATCAATAACCTCAGATAGGTAGAGGACACCACCCTTATGGCAGAAAACAAAGAGAAACTAAAGAGCCTCTTGATGAAGGTGAAAGAAGAGTGAAAAGGCTGGCTTAAAACTCAACATTCAAAAAACTAAGATCATGTCATCCGGTCCCATCACTTCATGGCAAATAGATGGGGAAACAATGGAAATAGTGAGAGACTTTATTTTGGGGAGCTCCAAAATCACTGAGGATGGTAACTGCAGTCATGAGATTAAAAGATGTGTTCTCCTTGGAAGAAAAGCTATGACAAACCTAGACAGCAAATTAAAAAGCAGAGACATTACTCTTTCCAGTAGTCATGTATGAATGTGAGAGTTGGACCATAAAGAAGGCTGAGCGCCAAAGAGTTGATGTTTTTGAACTGTGATGTTGGAGAAGACTCTTGAGAGTCCCTTGGACTGCAAGGAGATCAAACCGGTCAATTTTAAAGGAAATCAATCCTGAATATTTTTTGGAAGGACTGATGCTAAACTGAAGCTCCACTACCTTGGCCACCTGATGCAAAGAGCCGACTCACTGGAAAAGACCCTGATGCTGAGAAAGATTGAGGGCAGGGGGAGAAGGGGGTGGACCGAGGACAAGATGGTTGGATGGCATCACCAAACTCAATGGACATGAGTTTGAGCAAGTTCCAAGAGATGGTAAAGGACAGGGAAGCCTGAAGTGCTGCAGTCCACGGGGTCGCAAAGAGTCAGATAGGACTGAGCAACTAAACAGCAACCAACTAGGAAGACTTGTCTTGTTCTATGTCTTTATGTTTTTTTCAACATGACCAACAGAAAAAAATAAAATTTTAATAAGAATCTATATAAATACACCTAACTAGTAAGAAAAACATACTTTGCCAGACCATCTGTCTTAATTTTGTATTTTGAAAATCCTATCATATTATTTTGATTTATACAAACAGCATAAATTGAGCACCAACTACATGCAAGGAACTAAGCTAGATACAAGCGATGCAAGATTAAGGGAGCCACTACCCCAGACCTCGTAACTTTACTAGCTAGACATATAACAAATAACTCATTATAACAGCTGCATTGAACAGATTGCTTAGCATTTGATGGGAACTCAGTGAGTATTTACTGAAAAAATAAATTTTAAATAGATGAATGATAGAGAATTATAAAAAAAAAAAAAAAGACAATGCCTGAACTTGATCAGGAGAGACACATCAGAGACAAAGAGATAAACAAACTAAGAATTTACAGATAATTTAAAATTCTCCAGGAGGATGGGCAAGGATGGAGTTAGCCTTCTTAAGAAAGCCACATTCGTGAAACCCCAGACATGCCAGCCTTGCCGCAAGGACTCAGGTTATGGAATTGGCTGCATATTTGTGGGAGGTCATTAAAGACAAGGTTTGAAGTGTAGGTCAAGTCCAGATCACAAAAAGCAGTCTGAGGAGTTTAGCACTTCTTCTAGAACAAATGAGGAGGTCACTGTAGTAGTGTATGGAAATAATCTCCTTTGCAGCCACCTGGAAAATGAAATTGAGTTCATCAGAAGTGGATAGAAGGATGAGAGCCAAAATCAATCACGGGAAAGAGGAGGGCAGAAACACTTCGGTAGAAGATGGAATGGGGAAGGAGGCCTGGGTAGAATCTAGGGGGAAAATGAGAGAAAGGAAGACAAGATTGGATGACTGTGAAATACACAGAAAATGGGACTACCCTGGTGGTCCAATGGCTAAGACTCTACGCTCCCAATGCAGGGGGCCCAGGTTCAATCCCTGGTTGGCAAACTAGATCCCACACGCTACAGCTAAAATTCCAGAGTGCCAAAACTAAGGCCCAGCACAGCCAAACAAATACTTGAAAAGAAAGACAGACAGACAGACATAGAAGAGACTGGAGAGATGGTGAATGCAGGAAGCCAGGGGTTAGGGAGGTGATACGGGTCATAAGTTCTATTTGAGGACATTGACCTTCAGGTGAGTTGGAATCAGATGGGAAAATCCCATAGGCAAAGATAATAGATTTTGAGGCCAGGAGACATGGCTAAGATTAAGACTTGAGGGTCACAGAGTCATCAACACCAGGAGCGTTTAGGTAATCTGAAGGTAATAACTAATACCATCAATAACATAAAAGCAAATAACATTGTCATTGATAACAATATGCCCTGCTTAGTGTTTTATTACAGATTACATAACAAACTCCTTGAAGTAGATATAATTATTATCCCCATTTTTTTTTAGATGAGTCAGCTGAAACACACAGCGATTGTCCTGTCCTAGGTCTCACAGCCAGCAAGGGCTGGAGCTGAGACACTGCCTTTTCTCTGGAGCAGAGAGGCTCTAGACAAGAGAACAAGTCCAGAATCTACCCCAAAATGTGTTTTGCTTGGCCAGCCCAGCACTTTCATGCATTAAGTTTGACTTTGGCCATCACCTGCAGCCTGCTCCACAAGTTCACCACCCTCCCCAGCATACCACTTTGTCTTAACCCCACCTACATAACTGATGGACACTAAGATCAACTATCCATATCCCCTCTTATGGAAGGACTTCTCTGTCACAAGCAACTGTCAGCGCCTTCTGGGTTTGTCTCAGTGGCAGGGAGCTGCCTGTCCCCAGATCATACCTCTTCCAGGGCATCCAAAGACTGATGGAGACAAGAAGGGGAGAAAGGCCAGGCCATCTTGGCCCAACACAGGATGACTCTGATGGGTCATTCCCACCTCAGAACCCTGCTGAGTTTGGATGAGGCTCTCAGCATGCCTTGTAACTCACCGTCTTTTTTCCACTTCTGCTTCCTGTCCTTCCCTCCCACCCATGGGTATTATTCTCCAGGGCACTTACCAATTAATGTTTTGCTCACTAAATTCCATCCTAAAATCTGCACCCAGAAGTACTCAGCCTGTGACACATAACCTGCCCATTGCTTGAACACAGTGAATTTTAACACCTACAAAAGGCACGAGCATTGTCTTAAGAGTTTTTGAATCTTTAAGATTTAGCTTAGTGTATGAACAAAAGCAAGTACAAAGGGCCTGTCACCAGTTGAACAAAAGTTGACTCAGATTCCTTTCCAGGCCAGAAAATCCACTGTGAGCTCAGTCTGGCAGTTGCTCCAAACCTGGCTCCCATCTGCCTCCCATCTTTATATTTGAATGCCTACTCTCCAAAGTCTCTAAGCCTACAACCTGACCTGCCTAAGCCAGTTCAACAGGCGATTAAGCCTCAGGCTGTTCACCAGCCTCGCTCCTGCCCCATTCATCAATTGAGTCAGTGTCCGGAGAGGGGTTAACACATATCCCTGGCACAAACTTATTCTTTTGGCTGAGAACTTCCACTGCCTCCCTCAAGTTCTTCTGTTGAAATGCAAATAATCTAAGTATATATGTCTGTATGTCTTCAGTATTTATGAATTGATAGAAATATGACAAGGACTCAGGCCAAAACATTAACAATTGTTTTCTCTGGGTTGTAGAATTGTTGATATTTTCTTTATTTTTCTACAGGACTGAAGCTGAAGCACCAATACTTAGGCCACCTGATGTGAAGAGCCAATTCATTGGAAAATACTCTGATGCTAGGAAAGATTGAGGGCAGAAGAGAAGAGGGCAACAGATGATGAGATGGTTAGTCAGCATCACTGACTCAATGGACATTGAGTTTGAGCAAACTCCAGGAGATAGTGAAGGACAGGGAGGCCTGTAGTGCTGCAGTCCATGGGGTTGCAATGTGTCGGACGTGACTTGAGCAACTGAACAACAGCAAATTTTCTAAAATGAACCTGGGCTGTCTTTGTAATAAGGTTTAAAATGAGTTTTCAAAGACAAAAGGACTGTACCCTTCTCTGAAGATAACCTTGGGAAAGGAAACCCATTAAGCTATGAGCGTGAGAGGAAGGTATTAATACCTTGCTGTCAATGATTTGGAAAGTCAGCCAGTTGATATCAGAGCATTGAGGAAAATGAGATGTTGGAACAGTTCTATGTTAGATGAAGCTGGCCACAGTGAGAGGCCATAGTTTTCTGATTAAAGTGTCTAAGGTCAACCAGAGGAAGAAGGCTTTGCAGAAATGGACACAGGAGACATTACACTAACCTTATTCCTCACCCTCCAGTCATCCACCCCTTTGCCCCTACCCCCACAGCACACAAGAGAAGTCTAGATGCACCCCTTATGGCAGGGTGGGGGGTGGTGGCTTCTGCCTGCCCCTCTTCCTCCTCTGATGATTTCTGAAGTCCCTTTTATCTCTCATCTGTGAATTTTAAGTCTAAGTCTCCCCTGGTGGCTCAGATGGTAAAGAATCTGCCTGCAATTCCGGGCAGGGATTTTGGGGTTCGATCCCTGGGTCAGGAAGGTCCCTAGGAGAAGGAAATGGCAACTCACTCCAGTATTCTTGCCTGGAGAATTCCATGGCCAGAGAAGCCTAGCAGGTGAGAGTCCATGGGGTCACAGTCAGACATGACTAAACGACTAGCACAGAACTAGGCCAAAGCACTTGATCCTTTTCTCACCTCCTCCAGGCTCAGCCCTGATGTGTCTTACTGTTCAAGATGGGGAGGAGCCTACCAAACAGGAGCCCAAATTAGACCACCAAGAAGAAAGGGCACCGAGCCCTTCAGCTTGGCCTTGTCTATGCTCTGGGATGCCTTTCCAGCGAAGCCCAATTTCACCTGCATTGCCGTGCACTGGCCTTGTGACCTCACAGCCCTCCCTGCTGCCTGGCTCCTGGGTTCACTGCAGTTCTCACTGGGACCCTGCTGTCCCCCGGGATCTGCCGCCTCTCCATTTTCCTCAACCCAGTGCTGCCCACCTGTGTGTGGGAATATGCAGACATCTTTTGTGTTCTGTGGAAGACAAAGGAGACCGGCTCTGTCCTTCCTGGTTCCCTCACATCCAGTTGTCACTAGGAGCACCCGCATTAAAGCTTGGCCCAGGGAGTGGGGAGTCAGGGAGAAAGTCAAGGCGCCCCAGCTCCTTTCCTTTTCTCCTCTGTGGTGGATGAGGTCAGCACTTTGCACAGGTCCACTGGGGTCACTTTTATGCATTAAGCCAGCTTCCTGGCTTTTACCTTCAACAGCTAGCACTGCAGGGTCTTTTCTGAAAGAGTTCTCAGAGTCCACTTCACCTGCAAGCCTGGAGAGTAGACTTGTCTGTGACTGTGTGTTCCTAGTGCCTAACCCCCTTCCCCTTACTGGAAGGTGAGGAATAAGGTTAGTGTAATGTCTCCCTGGGGTCACAAAGACTGCAGCACACCAGGCTTACCCGTCCTTCACTATCTCCTAGAGTTTGCTCAAACTCGTTTCCACTGAGTCAGTGATGCCATCAACCATCTCATCATCAGTTGCCCTCTTTTCCTTCTGCCTTCAATCTTTCCCAGCATCAGGGTCTTTTCCAATGAGTTGGCTCTTCTAATCAGGTGGCCAGAGTACTAGAGTTTCAGCATCAGTCCCTCCGGTGAGTATTCAGAGTTGATTTCCTTTAGGATTGACTGAATTGACCTCCTAGCTGTTCAAGGAACTCTCAAGAGTCTTCTCCACAGTCTTCACCCCAGTTTGAAAGCATCGATTGTTCGACGCTCTGCCTTCTTTATGGTTCAACTTTCACATCCGTAAATGACTATTGAAAAACCGTAACTTTGACTATGTGGGCCTTTGTCAGTAAAGCGATGTCTCTGCTTTTTAATACACTAGACCTGTCATAGCTTTTCTTCCAAGGAGCAAGTGTCTTAATTTCACGGCTGCAGTCACGGTCCTTAACCAATAGTTAATGGGGCAGGAATGTGAGAGCCTCAGCAACCTTGCTGTGGGTTGAGACAAACCCTCAAGTTCCCCTGGAGAGTTGGGGGTGGAAAGGTATCCCCCTTCCTTCTGAGGCTCCCCTTCCTTCCCCGTCTCCCTGGTTACTGCCTTGAATGCATCACTTACTCACATGTGAACCCTCTCTCCGGGTCTCCTTCTGGGGAACATGACTGAAGACTCTCTCCATTTCCCTCTCTTCTTTCTTCTTCCTAGAAGCAATGAGCTCAAACCACTTCTATAGTCTACTTTCCTTCTACCACACTTTAGCAAACCTCACTTCTTAGAATGGTGAGACTGCTTTTTTTTAAAATGTCTTTCTAAAGAAATTCCAAGACAAGTGATTCAGCACAATCTTCTTTTAACAAAACAGATACACTATGGGGAAATGGAAACCCAGGAACCCTCTTGGACTTGGCAATAATGACAGCTAACAAGAGCCTTGGGCCATTTATCTCAGAATTTTAAACTTAGAATATCTTGATCCCTTTATTGAATTTTAAGTTAAACTTCAATTATTTTCAACCAAATTGCAAGTTATTCTCCAGATGCTGAATTTGACCTGCTTTTTGAAAATAGGTTAGACATTCTTTGTGCTCCCTTTGAAATCTGACATTGTTCTGTAACTAACATCAACTTAAAAATCAGAGTGAGCCCTCTTTGCAATAAACTGTCAATAAAATGTGGTCTGCAGAGACTTGACTAAGTTTGCTTCCAATTGGTTTTAAAAGTTTAATATGAAACAAGAAGCTCCTCGTATTGGGCTAATTTCTTCTTCAAATCAGTCCTGCTTATGTGGTGCATTAGGAAGCACTGTTAAGCTTGTGTATGGTATCACAAGGCCAAGCCTGAATTTTATTGACCATAAAATGAAAGATCAGCCATGATGTCAACCTGGAGACCTAGAGCCCCAGTTTCGGGGGAGAAGATTGATGCTTGTCTTTCCACCAGTCTTCTAGACTAACTTTAGATATATCATTTTAGAATCTCTAAGTGAAGATATTCCAAAGAATGCTCATGCTTAATGATATAATGAGTCAGTTTCATCAAGCTAATTTTTGTCCTCCTCTGAATTTCATCAAACTTTTTGCCAAACAGAACATAGTAAAGCCAAGAATTATTACCAAAGTTGTGGGTAATTTAGACATTCAGAACCACAATTAAATCTGAAATTTTCATTGCTACTAAATTAACTAGCACCATTCTACCATTCTCCTCCTCCTTGTGGCCAAATTAACAATACCAGAATTAAGCAAGAAACTCTTGAAAGCAAAAAATTACATTACATGTAAAAGGGAGGTTGTTGTTTAGTCACTCAGTCATGTCTGACTCTTTGCAACCCCATGGACTGTAGCACACCAGGCTTCCCTGTCCTCCATTGTCCTTCACTATCTCCTGGAGTTTGCTCAAACTAATGTGCCCTGAGTCAGTGATGCCATCCAGTCATCTCATCCTCTGTCGCCCTCTTCTCCTCCTGCTCTCAATCTAATGGTATGGAAGGGCTGAGCAAATAGTGTTCACTGAGGGTTTTGGGTACCTACTATGTGACAGATACTATCTTAGAAGCTTTATCATATTAAACTACTTAATCCTCACAGCAGTGAGAATTATCAGTGAGATAAGTACTATTATCATCCCCATTTTCCAGAAGAGAAAATGTAGTTACCAACAGGAAGGCATTTGTCCCTCATGTACAGTTTTAGGTGGTGAGGAATTAACTTCCGTTTTCCTCCACAGCCTATACTCTTACCAACTATGGACTCCATCTGCCCCTGACAGAAGACTGACTCAACCAAAAAACAAACAAACACACACTCCTCCATAACCAACCAGGAAACCTAAACTTCTTTCTGTGGGACCAATTCCATGAAAAAGGATAGGGCCTCAGAAGGCCTGTGTGAACTTGTAAACAAAAGAAGGCAACATCTGGTGACCCCAGCACCACTGAGCGGTATGGATGGGCACCATTCTCCAAGACAACAGTGTGAGTGGCTCCCCCTGGAGGTGGGCAACCCTGAAGCAGGAGGAAGGGGACCAAGTCCATGAAGCACTGGAGATGTTTTGGATTGGAGTGAGGTCCAAAAGAGAGGAGGAGGAAAGCCTGGGGGAACAACTAGGCCAGCCAAGCAGAGGTGTGAGGCTGTAGAAATTTGATCCAAAGCAAAAATGTCACCAAAATGGGAGCTGGGAGGTGACTGAAGAAATTCCTGGCCTGCTCAGAATTTTGACAGATTGGATCCTCAATTAAATTTGCTCTGAATTCTTAACTGCCCATTGGCCTCCTCTCAAATCAGTCCCAACAGAATGTACTTTGGGCATCAATCACAGCCTTGTCATGGGGAAGGGGCTTGTGTAACTCAATGAAGCTATGAGCCATGTTGCACAGGGCCACCCATTGATAGACGGGTCATAATGAAGAGTTCAAACAAATCACGATCCATGGAGGAGGAAATGACAAAACACCCCAGTATTTTTGCCCTGAAAACTCCATGAACAATATGAAAGGCAAAAAGATATGACACCAGAAGATGAGCTCCCTCAGTTTGGAAGGTATCCAATATGCCCCTGGGGAAGAGTGAAGGGTAATTAATAATAGCTCTAGAAATAATGGAGCTGCTGGGCCAGAGGGAAACAATGCATAGTTGTGGGTGTGTCTGGTAGTGAAAGCAAAGACTGATGCTGTAAAGAACAACACTGCATAGGAACCTGGAATGTCAGGTCCATGAATCAAGGCAAATTGGACGTGGTCAAGCAGGAGATGGGAGACTGAACATTGATATCTTAGGAATCAGTAAACTAAAATGGACAGGAATGGGTGCATTTAATTAAGATGACCATTACATGTGCTACTGTGGGAGAGAATCCTTTAAAAAAAAAAAAGGAGTAGCCCTCATTGTCAACAGAAGAGTCCAAAATGCAGTACTTGGGTCCAACCTCAAAAATGACAGAATGATCTCAGTTCGTTGCCAAGGGAAGCAATTTAACATCACAGTAATCCAAGTCTATGACCTAACCATTGATACTGAAGAAGCTGAAATTGAACAATCCTGTGAAGACCTAGAAGACCTTCTAGAACTAACACCAAAAAAAAAGGATATCCTTTCCATCATAGGGGATTGAAATGCAAAAGGAGGAAGTCAAGAGATACCTGGAGTAACAGGCAAGTTTGGCCTTCGAGCACAAAATAAAGCAGGGTAAAGAGTAACAAGGGAACACCCTCGCCAACAATTCAAGAGACAACTCTATACATAAACATCAGCAGATGGTCAATACCAAAATCAGAATTATATTCTTTGCAGCTGAAGATGGAGAAGCTCTATACAGTCAGCAAAAACAAGACCAGGAGCTGACTGTGGCTGAGATCATCAGCTTCTTAATACAAAATTTAGGCTTAAGTTGAAGAAAGCAGGGAAAACCACTAGACCATTCAGGTATGACCTAAATCAAATCCCTTATGACTACATAATGGAAGTGAAGAATAGATTCAAGAGATTAGATCTGGTAGACAGAGTGCCTAAAAACTATGGATGGAAGTTCATAAGATTGTACAGGAGGCAGTGACCAAAACCATCCCCAAGGAAAAAGAAATGCAGGAAGGTAAAGTGGTTGTCTGAAGAGGCTTTACAAATAGCTGAGGAAAGAAGAGAAGTGAAAGGCAAAGGAGAAAAGGAAAGATATACTCAACCGGATGCAGAGTTCTAGAGAACAGCAAGGAGAGAAGGCTTTCATAAGTGAACAATGCAAAGAAATAGAGGAAAATAATAGAATGGGAAAGACTAGAGATCTCTTCAAGAAAACTGGAGACATCAAGGGAAGATTTCATGCAATAATGGGCAGGGTAAAGGACAGAAGTGTTAAAGACATAATAGAAGCAGAGAATATTAAGTAGAGGTAGCAATAACACATAGAACAACTATACAAAAATAGGTCTTAATGACCTGGATAACCACGATGGTGTGGGCACTCACCTAGAGCCAGAGATCCTGAAGTGTGAAGTCAAGTGGGCCTTAGGAAGCATTACTACAACAGAGTTAGTGGAGGAGATGGAATTCCAGTTGAGTGATTTAAAATTCTAAAGTCCTAAATAATCCTATTTAAAATCCTAAAAGATGATATTGTCAAAGTGCTGCACTCAATATTTCAGCAAACCTGGAAAACTGAGCAGTGCCCACAGGACTAGAAAAGGTCAGAGTTCATTCCAATCCCAAAGAAGGGCAATGCCAAAGAATCTTCAAACTACTGCACCATTGCACTCATTTCACATGCTAGCAAGTATGCTCAAAATCCTTCAAGCTAAGTTTCAGGGGTACGTGAACCAAGAACTTCCAAATATACAAGCTGGGCTTAGTAAAGGCAGAGGAAATAGAGATCAAATTGCCAACATTTGCTGTGTCATAGAGAATGCAAGGAAATTTCAGAAAACATCTACTTCTGCTTCATTGACTATGCAAAAGCCTTTGACTGTGTGGATCACAAAAACTGGAAAATTCAAAAGATGGGAATACCAGGATCAACTTACCTGCCTCCTGAGAAACCTGTATGCAGGTCAAGAAGCAACACTTAGAACCAGACATGGAACAACGAACTGGCTCCAAATTGGGAAAGGAGTACGTCAAGGCTGTATGTTGTCACCTTGTTTATTTGACTTATATGCAGAGTACATCATGCAAAATGCCAGGCTAGGTGAATCACAAGCTGGAATCAAGACTTCCAGGAGAAATATCAATAACCTCAGATATGCAGAGAATAACACTAATGACAGAAAGTGGAGAGGAACTAAAGAGCCCCTTGATAAGAGTGAAAGAGGAGATTGAAAAAGCTGGCTTGAAACTCAATATTAAAAAAATAGATAAAGATCACAGCAGATACTTGCTTCTTGGAAGAAAACTATGACAAACGTAGACAGCATATTAAAAAGCAGAGACATTACTTTGCCAACAAAGGTCTGTATAGTTAAAGCTATGGTTTTTCCAGCAGTCATGTATGGATGTGAGAGTTGGACCATAAAGAAGGCTGAGCACTGAAGAATTGGTGCTTCTGAACTGTGGTGTTAGAGAAGACTCTTGAAGTCCCTTGGACAGCAAGGCTATCAAACCAGTCAATCCTAAAAGAAATCAACCCTGAATACTCATTGGAAGGACGGATGCTGTAGCTGAAGTTCCAGCACTCTGGCCACCTAATTAGAAGAGCCAACTCATTGGAAAAGACCCTGATGCTGGGAAAGATTAAAAGCAAAAGAAGAGGAAGGCAGATGATGAGAAGTTTAAATAGGATCACTGACTCAATGCACATGAATTTGAACAAACTCTGGGTGACAGGGAAGACAGAGGAGCCTGGTGTGCTGCAGTCCATGCAACTGCAAAGGGTTGGACATGACTGAATGACTGAACAACGACATAGAGTAAAATGACCCTCTTTCCAGCCTCCTCCACCCACACCCTCGACTTGCTTCCCCTCCCATGTCACCCACCCAGATGCACCTCAAGGGGCTGTACTTGTATGCCTTTGCTCGGTTCTCTTAGACTTCTTACTCACCTGGGAAATGCCTGATTGTCTTTTAGGACAGTTACTATATCATCTAAGTTAGTGTGAAAGTGTTAGTCACTCAGTCATGTCCGACTCTTTCCAACACCATGGACTGTAGCCCACCAGGCTCCTCTGTCCATGGGATTCTCCAGACAAGAATACTGGAGTGGGTTTCCATTCCCTTCTCCAAGAAATCTTCCCAACCCAGGGATTGAACCTGGATCTCCTGCTTTGCAGGCAGATTCTTTATCATCTGAGCTACCAGGGAAGCCCCATATCATCTACAGTATAGACAGTATCTGGTCTGTTGTAAACGAACAGTCCTCATTAGCTGAACCAAATGGAATTCCTCAGGGCATTGGAGAAGCCACTGAAATTACAGGATGTCAGTCTCTCTCTCTATATATATATATATATATGTATGTATGTATGTATGTATGTATACACGTACATACACACACACACACCCCATAGCTACAAATATAGATACAGATGCACAGAGAGCAAACATGGTGTTTATGTGTGTGTGTATATGTAGAAAGAGCGAGTATACATACATACTGTAATTTTGATTGTCTCTCCAGTGCCCTGAGAAATTTCATTTGGTTCCGCTAATGAGGACTGGTTGTTTACAACAGACCAGATGCTGTGCTCAGAATTCAAAGGTAGTTGTAAAAGTAATCCCTTGTTAACCTCTCCCTCATATAAGCCTCCTAATACAGAACCTTATAACTCTCAGTATGTTTCAGACTCACTGGGAGCACTTTATATTTCTGCCTAGGCTACAGGCTATAGAAATTCTGATTTACTGTGTTTCATCCAATCTGTCACTGCCTATTTGAAGCGTATTTTATCTACAACTAAGAAAGAAAAATGCTTCAAATTAAGTTATTTCATCAACTTTAAGAAGCACAGATTTCTGAAATGTAGGGAGAAATTTCATCTAAGAATAGTAGTTGGCCTAGTTGGGGAACCCAAGCATTAATGTGTGGGGTTTTTTTAATATCTATTTATTTGGCCGTGCTGGGTATTAGTTGCAGCATGTGAACTCTTAGATGCAGAATGTGGGATCTTAGTTCCCTGACAAAGGATCAAACCTGGGCCCCTGCATTAGGAGTGTGAACTCTTCACAACTAGACTATGTGATTTAAATGAGACTTAAATGATTCTAATAAGAATCACTGCCCTGATACCTCTGCCATATGTCTTACTATTCAGCCATTCTTCATTCAAGAAGCATGTTTTAAATAGTTACTGAACTGCACATGGTCTATAATGTGTAATATTACACAGTTTATACATATATATACACACATAATATATATAATACATAGCAGATGTTAATATGGCAAGTTTCCCACCCATAAGGAGCATATACTCTAGTACAAAAGAGATAGGTAAATTAGTGAGTGCATTTTCTGTCTCCTTCACCAGACCATGAATGCAGTAACTCTTCCCTAAGTAAAATGGCTCTACTCTTAATAGAATGGGGAGGGAATATGCAAACCTTCTGTCCCATGGATGAAGAGCTTCACATTTGTTATGCTCCAGTACCTTGACTCTCGATACACCAGACCCCAAACATTAGAAATCTACGAACAGTATTGCTCTTTCCAGCTAAGAAGCAACTGGGCCTTGAACAGTAATAACAACAAGGAAGGAGAGGTATACTTGGCTAGAAATAGCTGGAAAGCTGAGCACAATGGCAACAGAGTTAGGAAGAAGAAAGATCAAAAAACTAAAGTAACAAGCGAAACAGAAGAAAAAGAAAAACAAGCTGCAGGGGTGGCAGATAGAAGATATGACACTAGAGATCAGAAGAGGCCAAGACAAAAATGACCAGAAGCAAAAAGTGACAATGGAGAAGAGATTTGGTAACAAAGAGTCAGAGGAGGGGAAAAAAGACCAGAACATCAGCAGTTTGAGTGCAAATAGAAACGCATAGATTTTGCCGGCATCAGGTGAGGAATTTGGAAAAGGAATGAGTCAAGTCCTACCTGAAAGACACTTCATTACAAAGTAGAAGAGCAACTGATGCTATTAATCATTGAGATTAATGATTATTTTCTATTATTAAAATTGCTGCCCAACCTGATTTAACAGCTTTGAGAGGCTTATACAGTTAAGACTGAGTCATACAGAAGATTTCCTTTTGAGGAATTGCTGATAAAACCAGTAAAGCAAGCTCTCTATCCTTGCCATCAGTGTGACAGCTTTGTTTCTAGAGGGATGTAATCTCATTATTCATCTCTAGAAAAATAGAACTCCCCACTTAGAGTTTACCTGGAAACGTTTTATTGACTTTGCCTGACAAGGGGATTCCCTGGTGGCTCAGATGGTTAAGAATCTGCCTGCAATGCAGGAGACAGGGTTCAATCCCTGGGTTGAGAAGATCCCCTTGAAAAGGGAATGGCTACCCGCCCCAGGTATTCTTGCCTGGATAATTCCACAGACACAGGAACCTGGCAGGCTACAGCAGTCCATGGGGTCACAAAGAGTCAGACACGACTGAGAGACCAACATGTATTTATATAGTTACACTTCACACGTTTATATCCTACCTCCACCCAAAATATGGAGTTTAAAATATAGTAATGATTAATCCAACAGAGTTCAGAGTAGGTTTCCATATCTAAATTATGTTCTAATTCATGTATCTTCCATTCCTTTGAAAAAAGGAGTATGTACAACATATGATCTAGTATAGGCTCAACCTAAGGGGATTCCCCATCATACCCAGAGCACATCAGCAAACAACTTTCTGAAATATCCAGAATTCTATCCATAAAGGAACCAGAGGGTATGCAAATTCAGTACCAGTTCTAAAAACTCAGTCAATAATGCATTTAATAAAAATAAAAAATTTAGATGGATCATAAGGTTAAATTAGAAGGCATTTCATACTACATGACTTGAGCACTGGCAAACAATCCATCAAATGAAGATGATGTATTGAATGCCTATACTGGGCCTAATATTGTTTCATCAACGAAAGACTTAAATTATGAATGAGATCATGATGCTGCATCATATACTCATCTATCATTTATTGAGTTGCTACTTTGTAACAGGTTATTAAGAGACAAAAATCTCACAGTCCAGTGAAGGAAAGAAACACAAAAACACATAACTGGTACTGCAAGGAATTTGGCACAGCACCTGGTGACTCCAGATCCTGAGTCCATGTCTGCTGACCTGAAGGTGCACAGGTGTTCATGTGACCAGCAGAAGCTCAATTTGGCTGGAGCAAAGGACTCATCATCAGAAAAAGTACAGAACATGGGGCATTTGCGGGTCGCTCTTCGGCCTGAGTAGACCAAGACAATGCTACATGGGTTGGGTGGATGGCTTGGGGACTGGGCTGGAGAGGAAACATGGTAAGTTGGGAAGAGAATAGACAAGACAGCCTGGATGCTTGAACCAGAATAGGGAGGGTTTATGACTGCAAGACCCAAGCAGCATCATCCTTTATACCAGAAAGCTGGCGGGCACTATGGGTAAAAAACAAAACAAGAAGAAAGTGGAGGAGGTGCTAGAAGAAGAGGAAGAAGAATACGTGGCAGAAAAAGTTTAAGACCGTTGAGTGGTAAAGGGCAAAGTAAAGTATCTCCTAAAGTGGAAGGAGTTCTCATGAGGATTGCCCTGACCTCATTGCTGAGTTTCTGCAGTCATAGAAAACAGCACATGAGACAGATAAATCAGATGCAGGCAAACACAAACCTGATTCTGATTCAGAAGGTAAGGGGAAGGAGAACAAACCAAATAAGAAAGAAGAGTCAGAAAAGCCACGAGGCTTTGCCCAGGGTTTGGAACCAGAGCGGATTATTGGAGCTACAGACTCCAGCGGAGAAATCATGTTCCTGATGAAATGGAAGAAGTCCAATGAGGCTGACCCGGTCCCTGCCAAGGAAGCCAATGTCAAGTGCCCACAGGTCGTCATACCCTTCTATGAGGAAAGGCAGACGTGGTATTCTTACCCCTCAGAGGATGATGACAAAAAAGATGACAAGAATTAACTTTCTTGACTATCAGGCCCTGTCACATCTGACTGTGGGTTTCAAGTGGGGAAAGGAGGAGTTCTACTCGTTTTGACACCATAAAGGTGGCTTGAGAAGATGTCCTTTAAAGGGCCAGTATAGTTTCTGTGCCGTACAGAAGCCCAAGTGCTTTAAAGCTGTTCCACACTATATAGTTTGCACACCCATCCTGATGGAGGGAAAGGAGGGTCAGTGTTTCAAGGCAACCCATTCTGAACTTTGCTAAAAAGAAAAAAAAAAAAAAGCAAAGGGCCTTCTATGAAGGACAAACACAGAATGGGACGTACGAGAGCAAGAGATACTGTAGATCTTCAAAGAACATCTCCACAACCCACACAGCCTTCTTCCCAGTAGTGTTAACTCTGCATTTTTACAGTGTAGCATGTGTGTAGTTTGGGGTTATTACTGGTGTATTATTTGGGGTGGGTGGGATGGGGTGGGAAAGAAGGGAAATGGGTTAGGATCATTTTTGTTAAAATTTGGAGAAACGGTGAAACAAAGGAAAGAACAACTAATAATGATTGGGTTCTGTGTCCAAAATATTGTATCCTTTCAAAAAATGTCATTGGCAACCTAAGTGCAGACTGTGAGAGACTATTTAAAAGTTGTGAATGCCTGAAACTTAGAAGCCAAGTTATTCCCTGCTTGAGCTAAATACTGTTACCAACAAAAGACTAAGAAGCTACCAAAGCTGTCATTTGGGGGATGGAACATGGTTGAGGAGGAAAAGTTGTATTGGAGTGTATTCACAGGCAGATCATTCTGTCTTAGAGGTGCTACTTCGTGAAATTGACAAGAACCACCCCTTCTTTTACTATTATGAAGTTACAAATATCAGCTTCTCCATCCAAGCCACGGGTGAAGTATTTAGGGAAGGGCAGAGAGTGGTAGAGGAGGTAGGCGAGTAGGGAAAGACAAGGGCTGGTGCTGGTAGGGTGGAAAACTCTTGGAGCCTCTGCTTTTTGAACTTTGAAATCCTTGGTGGCAGGGTTCAGTCACTGACAGCACAAGTTCAAGAGCTGAATGATTTCAAAAGCCCTGGTCTCAGGAGAAGATTTAGTTTTCATACTAGGGCAGTGGTTCACTTTAAAACAAAACAAATTTTTTAATCCTAAGAATTAACTAAAATACAAAACGCTGTCTTGAATCATGAGATCCATCAGTTCTTGACATGGTCTAGACCTGCATCTAGAGCTCCATTGTAATTTTTAGGCATGTGTTAGGTTTCTGTGAAAACTTTTGTTTAAATGTAAACTCCATATCAACACTGTCATTTTTTGTCTTAATAAAACTATATAGATTTATAAGAAATATAGTACAGAACGCAAAACTGGAAAGCTAGGCAGGGAATGGATTATTAATGATTGTGAGCTATGTCAAGAGGTCTGAATTTTTTTCTGGCAGTGGAAATGACCAAAGAGTTTTTAAGTAGGATGGTAACTGTAAACATCATACTCTGTAGGCAACTATAAACATGATGGGCTTAAAGAGGTGAGTCTGATATAGATGGCCAACAGGTGTATGAAAAGATGCTCAATATCACCCAATTAGCAAAATGCACATCAAAAGTACAATGATGTCACACCAGTTAGAATGGCCATCACCAAAACGTCTACAAATAATAAGTGCTGGAGAGAATATGGAGAAAAGGGAGAACTCCTATACTGTTGATGGGAATGTAAATTGATACAGTCACTATGGAAAAACAGCATGAAGCTTCTTTAAAAACCTCAAAATAGAATTGCCATATGATCCAGCAATCCCAGCCCTCAGCATATATCTGGAGTTACATGCATCACAATGCTCATAGCAGCATTATTCACAACAGACAATGGAAGCAACCCAAATGTCCATCAACAGATGAATGGATAAAGATGAGGTACTTATATACAATGGAATATTACTCAGCCATAAAAATAAGGAAAAATTGCCATTTCCAGCAACAGGGCTGAAACTAGAAATTATCATACTGAATGAAGTAACAAAGAGAAAATCAAATACCATATGATATCACTTATATGTGAAATCTGAAAAAAAATAGATACTAATGAACTTATTCACAAAACAGAAATAGACTCACAGACATAGAAAAGAAATTTATGGTTACAAAGGGGAAAAGGGAAGGGGGAAGGATAAACTGGGAGTTCGGGATAAACAGATACACACTATTGCATATAAAAAACAGAAACAACAAGGTCCTACTGTATCTTGTCATAAACTATAATGGAAAAGAATGTGAAAACATATATATATGTATATAGATATGAATCACTTTACTGTATACCAGAAACTAACACAACATTGTAAATCCACTATATTTCAAAATAAATAAATAAATAAAGCATTGAGCCTGGAGCCAGGGAGATCTGTTGGAAGAATAATGGTCCCAGTGAATGATCACAAAGGTGTGAACCAAGCTAGTGGTGTCAGGGATGGAGAAAAGGATGCCAAGACATGTTTGGGAACAGAACTGAGAGAACTCGGGCTGAGTAATGAGTTCCTAAAAGGAAGGGCAGAATCAAGAGTGGCTTAGGTAACTGCATAGAAGCTTTTTACAGAAACTGATTACAACAACGGGAGCGAGTTGGAGCAGGAAGGAGGGGCAGGTAACAGGTGCTGCTTCGGTCTCGTTAACGTTAAAAGATGACTTTGAGACATCCAAGTTCAACTCTCTAGTAGCCAACTGGGAGTACAGAAAAATAGTTGAGCCAGAGTTACCTGTTATATCTCCAAAAGCTGTAACTAAGGAGACAAGAGAGGATGTATACATGGAAATAATTAGTGAACAAAGAAATGTGGAACATTTAAGTTAAATTCCTTAAGTGGGATAATCAGGGTTCGAAGAGTAGAGAGAACCATGCCAGCTAGCAGAGTAGGAGAAAGGAAACTTGGCCATGAGGAATGGGAATAATTTGGAAAAGCAGAGGAAGGACACTTCGGTGGTCAGAACATGCACACACCAACTCAGAAAGCGCAAAAGGAAACTTAGGCAGAAGTTAGGTTAAAGAGTATGAGCATGATGACGAAAAACCTAGGGAAGAGCAGGTTACCAGGGGTCCAAAAATCAGGAAGAAGAATTAAGTCTCATCACAATAGAGAACACGAGGCTGTTACACATTTTGAAGAGAAGAATGTCATGATGGAAACATTTAACCACTCAATTCAAATGTAGTCTAGGGGATTCATCCCATGAGTATCCACGTCTGTGCCCAACACAAAATTATCATCTCTTCAGTAAAGCCTTTTGATCATCTATGTTTATATAAAGAAATCTTAAAATGGAGAATTTCCCAAAGATATAGCAAGGTGAAGAAGCACAGTAACAGTGAAATTTCACAATGCCAAGTATCATTACAATAAATTACTCTGCCTAACGAACATGTCCACATTCTACAGATGGTCCATAATAACAATTGAGCAGCAGTACTGTTGAGCAGCTTATAACATGCCTTCTGTCTAAGAGACCCTGTTTAACACATGCTTTCCTTTATCTTGACCATGGGGGTCACTTGCTATGGTGACTCTGAAATATTCATGAGCTAATCCCAAATCTTGGATCACAGATGAATAACAGGAACAGGAATTCCTTTTTTCTTAATTATCAGTTGAGTCAAGAATCTAACAAGGGTTTTCCTGCTCCTCTGGGTAGACCAGTTAGCTTAGGAGTCAGTTTGAATAATAGAGACCCAACTTCTTCCATTCAGTTCCTCTGAGCTGAGCATACTGAAAAAATACCCCTACAAACATCAAGGCCACTACCTCCATAGCATCACAGGTGGGCATGTGACTAGGGATGGCCACTGTGATCAGTTCAGGAATGGATATATAACCTGAATTGACCCAGTGAGACACAGGCAGATACTGCCAAGGACTGAAACAGCCCACCTCTTCTTCCTTGCAAATTAAATTCTGACTTTCAATTATTGGGTGACCTTAGCAATATCCAAGGGTTCATATCTAGCCCTAGAAGATAAATGTCAATAAGCCTAAAGCTACCAAGTAATTGTATGCCCCTTGAAAAGGATTGGTAAAGCATGAGTGTGCAAGGTAACTGACCCATGAGACCTAGGAGAGGAACTCTGCAGAGTTCTTCTGCATTCTCAAAAGACACAAGCAGGGATTTACTCTTTGCTACCTTTGGACATTGTCATATGAAGATGTGGTATCAGGAGATGCTCCAACCATCTGAGATTACAAGGAGGCGGCCCACAGAAAAGCTGACCAAGTGCCTTCACATGATTGATCCCTTATATCAACTCATTTTGGAACTGCCTTATCTCTGGGCTTTCTGCTGTGTGAGAAAGTAAGCCCCTTTGGCCCAGTTTTCTGTCACTTGTGGCCAAAACCATCCTGAGTGATTCAGGCTGAAACCTGGCACTTTTGCTGCCACTCTCAGAAAACGGAAGTTCTTCCTCCACTGATGTGACTAATCAGGTGGGATGTGACCTTGGGTGCTCTCAACCTCTATCAGGGAAGGCACAATCAATCAGAAAATGAAGTCAACAAGAGAAACACTGTTTGGAGACAGACAGATGACATTATTTGAACATCTAGGTCCAGTTTTCTCCATGAAGTTACCTCCAAATTTTTCAGTTACGTGAATCCAAAAATTTCCTTTTCCCTTCTTCCTGGTTTATGTAGCTTCTCTTCCACTTTCAATTTAAAGACATCTACATATACACGGGTATGGAGGGAGAAAAACAATTGAGATAACATGGAAAACCTCCAGAAGAATATCAGATACGTCATAGGCAACTGATAACAACAGTGGAACCTAAATCTATGCTTTCTGTACTTCTTTTATCCTTCAGTCAAACCACCACCACCAAGAATAACATCAAGTAAGTTCCAATTACTCTTCAACTTTCTTCACCTCCCCAATCCCAAATGTCCCACAAGTTTGAAATAAGACCCAGCCAAGCATCCATACCAGCCCCAAAAACAAGGCAGAAGAAAAAAGAAGCAAGGTGGTCAATCGTGTGACCTTTCCTTCCTTCCCTTCCTACTCTAAAGAAAGTTCTTTTCATGTATTAGATTCTTTTCCTATAAGTGATTCCCAGCTGTTTCATCCTCAACTGCCCCCAAATGGCTGAAAAAATTCTAGCATTTTATCAATCATATCACATTCACAGGTCACATCTGGTTCAGTCCTGTCACAGCACATTTGGTTTATATGCTAATGTTTATCTGTAATACAAGATTTCAAGTCCCTCAAGACTAGGAAGAGTCTTCTCCGTTGAACACTCAGTGCCTAATACAGTACCTTACACACTGAAGGCATCTAATAATACTTGCTGATTGAGCGGGTGAATCGATTCCACCTCAGGTCTCCCTTAATTTATATGAGAAAGTAGGGGTGTTCTTTAAAGATGAGTCAGGCCAGGGAATACAAACACACCAGATTATTTATCTGTCAAGAGCAGTTCTTAGCTATAAGCAGCAGCGGAAAACCCTGACTGACTAATTAGAAAAGAAATGTACTTCAGAGATACTGGGTAGCACATAAATTGTTAGGAGGTCTGGAGAACCAGTGCAAGGCTTTCCTTTAAAAATGAAGTCCCATTTCACACCGCAGAGCTGGCCGGTTGAGGAGACCAGCACCGTGCTAAGCAGTGGCAGAAATTCTGCCATGGCCGCCAGTGTCACCACAGATGGAGGCTCCGTTCCCACCGTGTTATCTTACATCCTTCACAGGTGAATTGTAGACTCGCCCAGGTGCGTCTGACCGCAGAGTCTGGCTTCATCTTTGCATCCACATGGCAAAAAGACTTGAAATTTCTATCTATTTCTAATCGAGGAGGTAAACATTCATTATAAGAGAGGTGTCTCTAAATATAGAAAGGCCACCCAAAAGATGATGAACAGTCACGAATGGAACACATGCTCACTACTTTGGAACTTAGAATTTTAGACACAAAGTCATTTGTATGTGTCCTACCCATATTTGGACCAAAGCCCTGAATGAGGCAATAACTGACTCCAAGTCCCTCAGAGATGGCTCCTCAGACTATTCTCCAGTGGTCTGCTCTGCCATCAGCCACCTAGGCTGACCTTAAGGCAGCGAGGAAACCAGAAAGGAATGCAAGAAAAGTGTAGGAGTTTAGTTTGAGAAATGTGTCTCAAACAAGTGGTTGAAAGTAAATGCCAAGGAATTTGCATCCACTAACTCACAATCTTGGGAGGGAGGATGAGAAGGGAAAAAGATAGGATACCAGAAAAGAGCCCAAAAGGTTGGAAGGTGTCCAATATGCTACTGGGAAAGAGCAGAGGGCAAATACTAATAGCTCCAGTAAGAATGCTAAGCCAAAGTGGAAATGACACTCAGCTGTGGATGTGTCTGGTGGTGAAAGTAAAGTCCAGTGCTATCAAGAACAATATTGCATAGGAACCTGGAATGTTAGGTCCATGAGTCAAGGCAAACTGGACGTGGTCAAGGAGGAGATGGCAAGAGGGAACATCCCTATCTTAGGGATCAGTGAACTAAGATGGATGGGAATGGGCAGATTTAATTCAGATGACCAACATATCTACTACTGTGGGCAGAATCCTTTAGAGGAAATGGAGTAGCCATCATAGTCAACAAAAGAGTCTGAAATGCAGTACTTGTATACAATCTTAAATAGGACAGAATGATCTCAGTTCATTTCCAAGGTAAAACATTTAATATCACAGTAATCCAAGTCTCTGCCCCAGTCACTGATACCGAAGAAATTGAACAGTTCTATGAAGACCTAGAAGACCACCTAGAACTAAAAGACATTCTTTTCATCATAGGGGACTGGAATGCAAAAGTAGGAGGTCAAGAGACACCTGGAGTAACAGGAAAGTCTGGCCTTGGAGTACAAGGTGAACCAGGGCAAGGGTTAACAGTTTTGTCAAGAGAACACGTTGGTCATAGCAAACACCCTTTTTTAACAAGAGACCACTCTACACATGGACATACTGAAATCAGACTGATTATATTTCCTGCAGCCAAAGATGGAGACGCTCTACACAGACAGCAAAACAAGACCTGGAGTTGACTGTGGCTCAGATCATCAGCCTCTTATTGCAAAAATTCAGGTTTAAATTGAAGAAAGTAGAAAAAACCACTAGGCCATTCAGGTATGACCTAAATCAAATCCTTTATGATTATATGGTAAGGATGATGAATAGATTCAAGGGATTAGATCTGGTAGACAGAGTGCCTGAAAAACTATGGACAGAATTTCGTAACACTTTACAGGAGGCAGTGACCAAACCACTCCCAAGGAAAAAAAATGCAAGAAGGCAAAAAGGCTGTCTGAGGAGGCTTTACAAACAACTGGGGAAAGAGGGGAAATGGAAGGTGAGAGAGAAAGGAGAAGATATGCTCAACTGAATACAGAGTTCCAGAGAACAGCAAGGAGAGGTAAGGCCTTCTTAAATGAACAATGCAAAGAAACAGAGGGAAACAATAGAATGGGAAAGACTAGCAATCTCTCCAAGAAAACTGGAGTTATCAAGGGAATACTTCATTCCAAGACAGGCATGATAAAAGACAGGAACAGTAGGACCTAACAGAAGCAGGAGATTTAGAAGAGGTGGCAAGAATACACAGAAGTAGTATACAAAAAAGGTCTTAATGACCAAGATAACCACGATGGTCTGGTCCCTCACCTAGAGCCAGACATCCTGGAGTGTGAAGTCAAGTGGGCCTTAGGAAACACTACTACAGAGTTAGCAGAAGTGATAGAATTCCAGCTGAGCTATTTAAAACCCTAAAAGATGATGCTATCAAAGTGCTGCATTCAATACGCCAGCATATTTGGTAAACTAGCAGTAGCCATAGGACTGGAAAAGGTCAGTTTTCATTCTAATCCAAAAGAAGGGCAATGCCAAAGAGTGTTTCAACTACCATACAGTCAGTCAGTCATGTCCAACTCTTTGCATCCCTATGGACTGAAGCACACCAGGCTTCTCTGTCTATTATCAACTCCCAGAGCTTGCTCAAATTCATGTCCATCGAGTCAGTGATGTCATCCAACCATCTCATCCTCTGTCATCCCCTTCTCTTCCTGCCTTCAATCTTTCCCAGCATCAGGATAACTACCGTAGAAGGGCACTCATTTCACACGCAAGCAAGGTTATGCTCAAAATCCTTTAAGCTAGGCTTCAGCTGTACATGAACCAAGAACTTACAGATAGTACAAGCTGGATTTAAAAAAGGCAAAGAACCAGAGATCAAACTGCCAACATTTGTTGGATCACAGAGAAAGCAAGGCAATTCCAGAAAAACATCTATTTCTGCTTCATTGACTATGCTAAAGCCTTTGAGTGTATGAATCACATCAACAAACTGAGGAAATTCTTTAAGATATGGGAATACCAGACCACCTTACCCGTCTCCTGAGAAACCTGCATGTGGGTCACAAAGCAACAGTTAGAATCAGACATGGAACAACTGACTGGTTCAAAATTGGGAAAGGGACAACAAGGTTGTATTTTGTCACCCTATTTAACTTAGATGCAAAGTACCATCATGTGCAATGCCAGGCTGGATGAATCACAAGCTGGAATCAAGACTGCTGGAGAAATATCAATAACCTCAGATATGCAGATGATACCACTCTAGTGGTAGAAAGTGAAAAGGAACTAAAGAGCATCAAGAAGCGAAGAAAGCTGGCTTAAAACTCAGCATTCAAAAATACTAAGATCATAGCATCTGGTCCCATCATTTTATGGCAAATAAACGGGAAAAAAGTGGAAGCAGTGACAGATCTTATTTTCTTGGGCTCCAAAATCACTGAGGATGGTGACTGGAACCATGTAGTTAAAAGACACTTGCTCCTTGGAAGCAAAGCTATGACAAATTTAGACAGCATATTAAAAAGTAGAGACATCACTTTACCAACAAAGGTCCATATACTCAAAGCTATGGTTTTTCCTGTAGTCATGTACGTGAGAGTTGGACTATAAAGAAGGCTGAGCATGAAAGAACTGATGGTGGTGCTGTGGTGCTTGTCTCCCTTGAACAGAAAGGAGATCAAACCAGTCAATCCTAAAGGAAATCAATCCTGAATTTTCATTGGAAGGACTGATGCTGAAGCTCCCATCTTTTGGCCACCTGATGTGAAGAGCAGACTCACTGGAAAAGACCTTGATTCTGAGAAAGACTGAGAGCAGAAGGATAAAGGGTTGATGAAAGATGAGATGGTTAGATAGCATCACTCACTCAATGAACCTGAATTTGAATAATCTCTGGGAGATAATGGATGACAGAGTAAACTGGAGTGCTTCAATCCATGGGGTTGCAAAGAGTCAGACATGATTTAGTGACTGAATAACAGCAACAACATATCAAGGAAATCAAACAGCAAAGAATGCTGTTCAACAGGGATGGAACACCATTGCTGACCCAGCTCCATACTTCCCCACCTTCTCTGATGGACCCTGTTGCATTCTGACAACATTTTTAGTTTTAAGTCCTCTGGCACTTGTATGTTTAAACATTCTCAGCTAAAAAACAAAGTATTTTTATTTCTGTATTTATCTTTTCATTTTCCAAATGTTTATTATGACAGATTCTCCAAAAACGCTTCTTGAACAACACAACACAGACTTTACAAAAGCTTAAACTGTCTATAATCTCTGCCTTTATTTTTCTGAACCCCATGTATTACAATTGCTCAGAAAGACTTGTTTCCTATAAAATAACTTCAATAATTACAGCATGCCACATAATACATATAATGCTCTTTAACCAGCATAACTACTTTTACCCTCACAGGCACTCATTTTCTGTAATTACTGCTTATATGAAAATAAACCTCAGCTGAAAGCAAGGATAAAAAATCAATGCAAAATAACACCTCTAACTTGCCAATCCTGCAGAGATGTTTACCAATATGCACACACCATTTCTGTGTGCTGCCCACTGAGACAGCACTAATAGTTCACAAATTCCTCTAAGAATAAATCTTATTGACAAAGGCAACAAAATGAAATTGAAAAGTGCTGTCAGCTCAGCGATTTGCTGACAAATTATCCACAGTAATCAGTGACTCCTGACTTCAGGATTTCTAGATGAACCCACTCCAGCAAATGCTTACTGTGTTGTTTTGGTATCCCATAGTGAGGACATTGTGTATTATCATTACCTTTTGTCTTTAATGGAAGGAAGCTGCTGTTATAGCAAGACATAGGCATGAACTCTGGCTCTTTCTCTGACTATCTGTTGGACTTGGATAAATGATTTCACCCCTCTAAGTCTTTATTTTCCTATCTTAGAACTGATATATATCAGGATTTTTTGAGAAGTTCAAAATAGGCATTCACAAACAGGAAATTAATAAATGTTAATATATTTAACATAAACTCATAGTGTAAACTTCCAGTAGAATTCAGTCATAGGAATAAACATTACTTGCCAGATACACTGATGTACTTTCTTTAAACTGGGCTAGCCTGCTTTGTAATAGACCAGGAGGTAATCAGATTAAGACTGCAAACTAAGAACATGCTTCTCTCATCTCAGATCCCCAAAAACAGTAAGAAAATATTTTAAATTGAAAACAGCAGAAGAAAAGACTTGGTGCCCTCAATAGATCAGAAATTATAATGAAGTTCCTAAAATATTAAAGGCAGAGGAGTTTATATTGAAGGAAGAACTAATGGCCAAAACACACAAAAGAGAGAACTGATGAAGAGCATGAGAGCATCTCAGCTGGGGCTTCAAGCTGAGAGAAAATAGATGAAAAGAGAGGATCCAGGGTCAACCAGGAGGATGACTGGCTGAGGCAGAGGCATCCAGGAAGGTCGAACTCTTGGTCCTTCTCCTTGTGCCACGCAGGATCAGGAGAGATTTGTGTCCCTAGACAGAAGCGATACACAACCAGGAAGATGTCCCTCCTGGTAATCAGGTCTTGGGACAGAATTCACTGCCACCTAGAAGAAAGGGGAAGCCTCTATCACTGAGGAGGCCACATTGCTGCCTGGAATTCTGGAAATAAGCCAGGTGATCACATATAGCATGAGACAGACTAACCTAGGAGCCCAGATCCCATATCATCATGCAAACCCAGCATTTTTTTTTTTCTTTTTTGGACTACACCATGTGGCATGTGTGACTTTCCCCAAGCAGGGATGGAACTGTCCCTTTGCATTAAGGAGCATGAAGTCTTAACTGCTTGACTATCAGGAAAGTCCCCAAACCCAGCAAATATTTAAGGAAAGGTAATCTTTAATACCTTAGTGTGGCTCAATGGTAAGAATTCACCTGCCAATGCAGGAGATGCAGGAGATCCAGGTTCGATCCCTGGGTGGGGAAGACATCAGCTTCTGGATGAAAGGGACCATAATCATCATATGGATAAACTAATATCCAAAGAAACAAAATTAAAAAATGAAATTTTTTAAAAAGTATGTATGGTACATATGGGGCTTCCCAGGTGCAACAGTGATAAAGAATCTGCCTGCCAGTGCTTGAGATGCCATAGACGAAGGTTTGATCCCTGGGTTAGAAAGATCCCCTTAAGCAATAAATGGCAACCCGCTCCAGTATTCTTGCCTGAAAAATTCCATGGACAGAAGAGCCTGGTGGGCTTTAGTCTGCGGGGTCACAGAGAGTTGGACATGACTGAGCACATTACATCCTAAGAGGAATAAGAAGATACTGTCTGTTTTAATAGAAACATATTATAGACAACTAGGGATCTTCAAAAGGAAGGTTGTAATTATTGAAAAAGTCTGAAAAACTCAATAAATGTGCGGAGTAACAGAAAAGATATAACTAAAGGATGATTACTTAGCTAGAAGATACAACCAAGGATCCTCCCAGAGCACAGCTCAGAAAGGACAGATAAAAAGGTGAATATGGGTGGGAAAAAAATTCAAAGGTTTCAATATTTGCCTAATAGGAATTTCAAAAAGGGAACAGAGAGAAGAACTATTGATAGAAATGAGAAAAAAAGATTTCCAGAAAAGATAAAAATCCTCCGAATAGATGGGTTGAACCAATGTCCACGACTTGCAGATACAGAGGACAAACTAATGGTCACCAATGGGGACAGGGAAGTGGGGAGAGGCAATAGAGGAATAGGGGATTAAGAGTACAAACTATTAAGTATAAAATAAGCTCCAAGGATATATCACAAGGGCTTCTCTGGTGGCTCAGCAGGAAAGAATCTGCCTGCAATGTGGGAGACCGGGGTTTGATCCCTGGGTGAGGAAGATCCCTGGAAAAGGAAAGGACAACCCACTCCAGTATTCTTGCCTGGAGAATTCCATGGACAGAGGAGCCTGGTTGACTGCAGTCCATGGGGTCTCAAAAAAGTTGGACATGACTAAGTGACTAACACTTTCACTTTCAAGGATATATCATAGAACACATGGAATATAGTCAATACTTTATCCTAACTATAAATGGATTATAACCTTTAGACACTGTAAACAAATCATTATACACCTGAAATGTATATAATATTGTGAGTCAACTATGCCTCAATAAAAATAAATAAATAAAAAGTTTCTCCACTTCTTTCTTACTGACAGACATCATCATCAACCCCCAGCCCTCCAGAGGCTCAACTCCAATGCCACACAATTGGAAGCCCTGCTCAATGGCTGAGTGTCATCAGCATGTTTTCAGAATGCTTACTGAATGGAGTTCAGATTCTGATATACTGGTTAATGCTTCCTTCAAGCTTCCTTTGTGAACTTGATCTTTGCCTTCTGTCACCCAATGTTCTGTGCCTTCCCTTAGGACCAGTTTTCACCATGTTTCACAGTCTACGAAACTTATCCAAGCACGTAGCGGTCTTTGAAATCAAACGCACACCATGCTCAGACCTACTCTAAATGCTGCATGAGTTTCTGATCCAAACTTTTGATCTGCCATTTGTTCTCTGTTCCCTCCCTGCTGGAGTCCTGGTCCAGATGGCACTTTTCACTGATGCTGTGCCCCATTCCTGTCACAGAACAAAGGTTTTAATTTCCAAATATGGAACCAGTGTTTCAGGACTGACAGTATCTACCACGTAAGGTAATGTACTCCTCAAAATATTTCCAAGATTTGGATGTCTGTTACCACAACTGATCACTCTTTGAGTCTATGTTTGTTGACTAAACTATAAATATTTTAGCAATGGATTCACTCATGTTTTCAAGACACTACGCACTTATGAAAACACAAGGCTCATTATCCATAGAATATTTCATGTAGCTTAGGCAAAATACTTCTACATGTAGTAAAGGAATACAAAAAGGTTAACAGATGGGATGTATTTGCATTAGTGTCTTACTCATTGAAGTGAGGAGGTGAAACCTTTTTTTCTTTGGAAGTTACTTGGCAAAGAACTTGGCAAACAGATTAGAAATTATAATGCTGAGAACCCAGTAGCAGAATTAGAGCTAATTCCTGTTTAAGTGCTCCCATGCAGTCTCATTTACATGAGGGGATGGGGGCCAGGGAGGAGGGGGAGAGAGAGAGAAGCCTAGTAGAAAGAAAAAGTTGTGAACTTACTGTAACAAGTGACACAATATGTAGAGACTTCCCTGTGGTCCAATGGCTAAGACTCTGCACTTCCAAAAGGGGCCCAGGTTCGATCCCTGGTCAGGGAACTATATCCCACACACAACTAAAGATCCTGCATGGATCTTTTCATTGGTGCATGTTGTAACTAAAACCTGAAACATCCAAATAAATAAAATAAAAATAAATATTAAAAATAAGTGATACAATATGTGACTAACCATATTCTCAATTAAAACTCCAAGCCAAAACAATCTGCATGATAAATTATTGAAAGGGACTGCCCAAGGCACCAGAAGGGATACAAAGAGTAGCCCATTTCCTAAAGATAAAAGTTAACTCCTCTGCTTAAAAGAATTCAATACCTTCCTCCACCAGGGTTCAGTGGGCCCCCATGACCCAGACACTGAGCACATCACTTTCACCCCATAATCCAGGAATACCAATGACATTAGTCTTTTTTTTTTTTTTTTGAGAATAAAATCACTTCATTTATTTCCAAAAGTGTAGAGGTGGGGAAGCAACATGATAAAAATTAAGGTCAGTTCCCTATGGATCCATTCTGCCTCAGGGGAGGGACAGTGGCTCTTTGGGCCAGTGTGTTCTCAGCAGGAGGGCTTCAGGTGGTCTGATCCCTTGTTGCCATGGCAACCCTAGGGTCCATCATCAGTCAGAGCTGGACCCTCCTGCCCTGCCCTCCTCTGGAGCTATCTATGGGTTAGTGGATTAATTTTCAGATGCAGCAGCTCTGGATCCTTCCAGGTTCCCCACCCTCTCACTTTCCTGTCCCCTCAGCTGTCTGGCCTTCAGCCCCAACCCCTCCTTGTCCCATTGAGTACCCCCACCACCACCAAGTCCCCGGCTTCTCAGGGTCACCCTCCTCTGGGACTCTTTCCCTCTGTCTCTTGACAGTCAGGGCCGTGGAGGCAGTGAGTGAGTCCAGCTCAGCCCACTGTGGGGCCTGGGGAGGCTGCAGATGGGGTAGGAAGTGGGAACAGACGGATCGTCCCAAGGCCCAGTCCCACTGCTGCCCCCAGCAGAACGCATCCGGTAGCAAGAGGTTAAAAAACAAGCAAAGACACAAGAGCGTGATAGACCGGGAAAGAGCATGTCCACAAGGGCAGCCCCAACGTGGGGAGGGGGCTGTGATGAGCTTCTGGGCTCCAGTGCCCACTGGCGGCCTGTAGGGCCTAAGTCCACACCAGCCAAGTGGCCGGGGACTGGTTGGCACTGCCTGGCAGTAACGGAGCACTCTGGGAGAGAGTCCGATTGCTGCCAATTGGGAATCTTGGGTCTCTCAACCGGAACAAACATCTGAGCCTACAGGCCGGCTCACCCCTGACTTGGCCATTGCTTCTGCTGAGCTCATCTGTGGCCCTGTCCCCATGGACCCAAGGTCACAGGCTCTGGACTTGGGAGGTGGCAGGATGAAACTGCTCGAGTCCTGGGTCAGAGGGCTCCAGTGGGGCCAGGATGTTTCCCTGGGCTCAGAGGCCTGAGCTGGCTGCAACACAGGCAAAGGGAGCCTGGCCCTGGACATCTGAAGAGAAAGTGGGGCCTACAGGGGTGCCCACAGTACCGACCGAGTGGTGGGAAGGAGATCGGAGGAATCAAGCAAATCACCCCACAGAAGGGCAGAGGGTGGGCTGCTGTCCAAGGGGCTGGGGCCAGCCTGCAGGCTCATGGAGCTGTCCCGCCTGCTGGCTGGGACCCAGCTCTGTGGACCTCAAGAGCAGGTAAGGGAAAAAAGAGGGTGGTGTGAGGCCTGGAGGCCAGGCTGCAGGGGGCTCATAGGCTGCACCTGTGCACGGCTGGTCTGGCAGTTGCTTAAGGACAGAGGGTGGAGGCGGGGAGGGAGGGTGTCAGAGGGAGGTATGAAAGCCTCGAAACCAGACAGCAAGAGAGGAAAGACCAAGCCTGAAGTCTGTGAGCCAGGCACCCTCAGAGATGGCCCTCTCTCTGAACAAAACCCCACCCTCCCCTTCGGTGCCACCCCACCTGCTCCCCCCTACACCATCCCTGTGGGCGCCCCGAGGGCTACAGCTTCATTTATGGAGGTAGGCATCCAGCCACAGCTGCCCAGATTTCCTCAGGGACCTGATGATATCTTGCAGGGCCTGGAGGAGCGGCTTCTCCTGGTACTCGATGCCGTGCTTGGCACACAGGGACCTCACCAGCGGGGAAATCTTGTGCAAGTTGTGCCGGGGCATGGTGGGGAAAAGGTGGTGTTCAATCTGGAAGTTGAGGTGCCCAGTGAACCAATTATTGAAAAACGACTGCTCCACATTGCAGGTGGCTGCCAGCTGGCTGCTGAACCAGTCTCTGTAGGGCTCTCCGCCAATCTCCATGACAATGTGATTCATCTGTGAGACCCATACAAACCAGTGGCTCTCCAGGAACCTGATGAAGTTGAGGAAAAGGATGGCTCCCAGGACACCATAGAAAGGGATGTAGGTGATGAAGAAACGGATATAGTAGCTGATGACCCAGGCCAAGTCCACCCAGTCCTTGCAAACAATCATGGTCATGATGATCTGGTACTGGAAGTACAAAGGGACGAGAAGCGGCGGCCCAATAAGGAAGAAGTACTCATGCTGGCGATTGTAAGGCAGGTATTTCAGCTTCTTCTTGCCATACTCAATGGGCTGCCACTCACCCAGGACAAACAGAGGCAGCATGTTCACATCAGGATCCTTGTGGAAGACATTGGGTTTGGCGTGGTGCTGGAAGTGGCGATGGTTCCACCAGTTAGCAGAGGCACCCTTTAAGTGACCGATGATGAACTTGTGTAAAATATGGTTCCACATGGACTTCTTGTAAACAGAGAGGTGGCCGTAATCATGTTGCAGCCATCCAGCCTGGGCCTGAGAGGTAGCAAGGATGAAGGCCGTAATGATGGTTGGAATCCAGCCGTTGCCAAAGTAGAAGATGGTGAACCAGGCGATGCCCTCCATGGCGATGATGTGGGCCAGGTGGAGAAGGAAGAAGAGCTGGTTACTCTTGAACAGGTTCATGTCCGCAGCAGTCTTCCTCAGGGCCCGGAAGTCCTCAGTGATCTGGGAATTCTTGCCATGGTCCTGGCTGGGCTCCTCAGGGGCCAGCTCGCCAATCAACAGGGGCTTCATGAACTTGCGCACAAAATCAAGGTTGCGGTGGAAGGCCAGGAAGGCATCCGTAGCATCTTCCCCAGCGTAGTGCCCGATGACCCGCTGGCCCCCGGGGTGCTGGCTGGACCATTTGGTGATATCGTAGACCTTGCGATCGATGACCAGCCACTTATCGGTGTGCAGGTTGTGCTTCTGAATCTCCGCCCAGCGGAAGGCAGGCATCAGCGCCTCAAGCTCCGTGGCCCCCTCGCCCGGGTTCTCCCCCTTCCCCATTCTGCCTGCTGACCGGATGGCCCAGTGCACTGCGGTGAGCGATGAGCGCGGTCGGTCCAGGCCCTTCTCGCTTTCGGCTTTTGTCTTCTCCTCCTCCTCCCACGATGTCCCCTCCCCCAGCCTCCTCGCCTCAGCTCAGGAGTATCCCTGCCTTCCTCTCCGCTTCCAAGGGCCCCAAGCCGTCCCCTCTCCCCCATCCCCTCGCCAGCTCTCACTGGACTTTTGCCTCCAGAGAAAACTCCCGAGTAGCTCAGGGCCTCAAAGCCTCCTCTGTCCGCCCCTCTGGCTCCCCCTCTGGCTCCCCCCGCCCGGGGCTCCGCATCCTCCCGCGATCTCATCCGCCTGGGTTTTCACAGTGATCAGCAGAGCGACTGCACCAATCCGGGCGTGTCGCCCCTCCTGCCATTGGCCCAGGAGGACCTTTCGAAGGCTGGGGCAGAGGTTCCCGGCTTCCCCGCCTGCCCGGCCACGGAGGCCGGTTACGTGTTCCAACTCCTTCATCTTCCCACTCCAGCCCGGGGCGCCCGAGGAGATCCCAGGGGAGCCTGGCAGGCGAGAGCGGGCGGCGGTTGGGGTTCCCGGCTCTTACGCGCGCTGGCTACCCGCGCTTCCGAATGTGCCCGCACAAAGAGGGTCGCGCAACTCCGCGCGCTTTCGGGTGGGGCAGTATTCTTTTTTTTTTTTTTTATAACTCTATTAGATAGGCATTACACCATCTGTTTATTTTTTAAATATTTACTTATTAATTTATTTAGCTGCGTTGGGTCCTAGTTGCGGCACACAGGATCTTCATTGCAGTGCAAGGGTTACCTAGTTGTGGCATGCAGGCTTAGTTGCCCCTGAGGCATGTGAGACCTTAGTTCCCAGACCAGAGATCAAACTTGCGTCCTCTGCATTGGAAGACACATTCTGCATTGGAAGAATGTGGAAGACACATTCTTAACCACTGGACCATCAGGGAAGTCCCCTACATTAGTACTCTGTTATGACACTTTTTCTTATCTCTGTACATGCTGTTCAGTAGCTTGTCTACCCAACCAATAAGTATTAAGTCATTCTTCAAAATCTGACTCTGCACCTCTCCTGTAAGAGAATTTGCAGGAGATACCTTCAGTTGGTACCACAAATGTGCCTTCAACAAACCATGCCCTCTTTTATCAATAATGACTCTTCATTTGAAAGGCAGCTCTTGGCTTATTCCAAGCCCTGGTAGAGGGTGAAAGCCTAGACCATGTAAGCATCAAGTGATACTGGAATTTTGAGTTGTCATGAATTAGTTGTTTATCTGATCCACCAAATCACAAAGCTGACTATATACAGCAGCATTCCATTACAAATTAGATGTTGTAGGGACTTCCCTGGTGGTCCAGTGGCTAAGACTCCAAGCTCCCAATGCAGGGGGCCTGGGTTTGGTCCCAGGGAACTAGATCCCACATGCCGCAAATAAAGAACTCACAAGCTGCAAATAAAACCCAGTACACCAACTAGAAATTCTACAATACAGATCAGACTCAGCATGTCTGGAAGGGACATCTCTCCCCCCAATCCCAAGGGGTCACTGGGAGTTTCTTGTGATCAGTTAAGAGAGGAGAAAAATGCCTGGTTCTGGTAACAAATAAATCTCCACTATATGCTTTTTGTGGAGAAGGAAATGGCACCCCACTCCAGTACTCTTGCCTGGAAAATCCCATGGACAGAGGAGCCCGGTAGGCTGCAGTCCATGAGGTCACTAAGAGTTGGACATGACTGAGTGACTTCACTTTCACTTTTCACTTTAATGCATTGGAGAAGGAAATGGCAACCCACTCCAGTGTTCTTGCCTGGAGAATCCCAGGAACGGGGGAGCCTGGTGGGCTGCTGTCTATGAGGTCACACAGAGTCAAACACGACTGACGCGACTTAGCAGCAGCAGTAGCATATGCCTTTCAGGCCACTCCTGCAAAACAGTGGTCACTGTAAACCCTCCCCACAAGGAAAGCTTTGGGTTGTTTGCTTCTAGATCGACACTAACTCATGGGCAAGAGCTTATAGTGCTGGCTGGCTAGTCACAGACTTGCAATCAAAATTGGGAAATGGATGGTGAAGGTGAGAGGGGGAGAGATATGTGGGTGGACTCAGAATGCACATGAGGTATGAAGACATTCACCACAAGGATCACTTTGAAGGAGGCTCTCAATCAGGTAGACAAAATGACCTATTCAGTTTCTGAAAGTAACCTCTTTCCTTAGCCTCTTCGGTGTTTGCTCAGTGGTGGGACCTCCCTGGTGGTCCAGTGGTTAAGACTTTGCCTTCCAATGTAAGGGGAGTGGGTTGGATCCCTGGTCAGGCAGCTAAGATCCTACATGCCTTTTGGCCAAAAAATCAAAGCATAAAACAGAAGTAATATTGTAACAAACTCAATCAAGACTTTAAAAATGATCCACATCAAAAAGTCTTAAAAAAAAAAATAGTGGCCACAGTAGCAGGGATAAAGGCTAGGCATCAGTGTATCAAAGCTCATCCAGCTACCACATCTGCTGAGTGTTCAACATGCCAACAGTAGAAGCCAACACCAAACTCCTGATATAAAATGATTTTCCCCCCAAAATTAAATATGTAAAATGACTTTCCCAGAAGTCCTGCCAGTCACCTGGACTTACACTGGCCTTCCTCCATGATGGAAGGGGTGAAAATTTGTCTCTGCACCTTAGATTCATATTCCAGGTATACATTTGTCTTCTCTGCCTAAAGTGCTTTTTCCGGCCCCTCCATGTGGACTTACAGAATGCTCTAGCTATTGCCATTGGTGTCCCACTCACATGCTCCATCCCGAGGAAATAGTTTTAGGCAAAAAAAGAGTAGTAACAGTCTTGCATATATATAATTGATTGGTCTTTCCTCCAAAGGTAACTGGCTTGATAAAATGATAGAATGGCCTGTTTAAATATTATCTACTGTACTAGCTAAGAGATACTATGAGGTTGGGGTGCCACCCTATATAATACAATATATGCCTTAAATCAGTTTCCACAACATGGTTCTATGTCCTCCAGAGCCAGAGTTCATGGGTCCAGGAACCAAAAGGAGAAGGTAAAAGTACTCCCTCTCTCACTACTATTAACTAGTGAATTTTTTTATCTTCCTCACAACTCAAAGAAATCTTGTTTTCTACCAATGTGACTTTGAGCTCAGTGGATTTAGACATCTTAGTGTCAAAGGGAAACATAGTCACTGTTCTGAAAAATTCTGAGGCTGACCTCTGACCTTTCTGAAATTCTCATGCTGTTGAGTCTACAGAGGAAAAAGGTTTCTCTACTGACCAGGGAAAGTGTTCCCAATTGCCAGGAGGAAATTGGATTGCTGCTGTATAACAAAGGTATGAAGGACTGTGTGAAAGACTAGAGCACCTCCTAGAACTCTGGTCAATGGAAAATTGACCAATAACCCTGATCAATGGAAAATAGCAACTCAATTAAGACAGACATCCAAGGATGTAAATCCCATGGGAATGAAGGTTTGGACCACCTCACTGGGTAAAGCATGCTATCTGGGTGAGAAGTTAACAGAGGAAGTGCTGGCTCTTTGTTCAGGATTGGCTCCTGAACAGAAGCAATAATGGCTACCAGTTAACTCTTGTGGCAATCTACAGAAGTATTAATATTAATAGAAAACATAGCAGCAATACTTTATATTATTTTTTCCTTTCTCCCCCACATCCTCGTGATTTTACAGGAACAATGCTAGTGACTGCTAACATTTTCAGCTGAGAGTATGACCAAATTGATAACATATGTGTCAATGATTAACTGATGGGACAATGTTCCCTCTATTGGGACACAAACACTAACATGAGTGAAGGGCAAGAGTGGATACAGAGGGAGGCAGAGAAATGGACTATGCCCCCCAGATCTAGACTCCCCTCTCCTCTACCCTGTTCTCTGCTGACCTCTAAGAACCACATCAGTGAACTTGCTTGCCTCCTGATGTCTGGTTGAGGAACATCAGGAGAAGATCAGAGAACAGAAGTAGAGTGAGATGAGATGTTTCTTCTCTCTACCCATTTAGTCCCTACCTGTATCCACCCATCTCTGAGATTTCAGCTCCATCCAGGATCCCTGTCTCTTTCTCTAGGTTCTAGTAACTGCTTCCTTCCATGGACCTTTCTGAAGCCCTGCACTCTCCCTTACGGGTGCCCTAACCCCAGCCTGTGAAGATCTCATTATTGTTGCTGACATTTAGTCACTGAGTTGTGTCTGACTCTTTGGCAACCCCATGGACTGTAGCCTACCAGGCTCCTCTATCCTTGGGATTCTCCAGGCAAGACTACTGGAGTGGGTTGCCATTGCCTCCTCCAGGCAGTCTTCCCAACCCAGGGACTGAGCCTGTGTCTCCTGCATTGGCAGGTGGATTCTTTAACCACTACTGGATCCTCTTCAGTTTACCCAATAGCTGGGCCTTCTGTTTGCTACTGTGACACTGACACAAGCCTCTTTCTCACCCACTAAACGATGAATTCCTTGAGGACAGGGGCTGAGATCCAGTCTACACAGAGCTGGCACAGAGCTGTGTGAAATGAAAATATCTCCTGACATATTAATAAACAAGAAATGCCACAGCCATCAGCGATTTCTAGCCTCCAAATGTGAATGAGGGCTCCCAAAACTACAATCCAGAGGATGCTGCCAACCCCCAAGGTGATTGCTGAGGAGCTGGGGGAATGCAAGAAGCAAGGGTGAACAAGGAAACAGGATTGGCCCCAAATAGCTGAGGTGCATATGAAAGGAATGAATTTTCAGTGAGCCCAGAGGCTTGCATCTTCCCATGCACAGAGTGCTAAACTCTTTAACTCGGGATATCTGATCTTTGATGTTCAGACTGCCTGCTCCTTCTGTTGCAAACATATATATATAGCCTGACTTCTCCTCCTGCCTCCTTAGAGCAATTTTGTCAGAGCTACTGAGATGCTGTCTCCTAGGCTTGGAGTCCTAAACATTCCCACCAAATAAAATGACTCTCTACTTTCAGGTTGTGACTGTATTTTTTAGTCCACAGCTATCTCAGCCTGACCCAGAGAATGGATACCTAGTATGGACTTAGTCCAGCCAGTGAAGTACCTCTTGATAATTTGCACAAAGAGACGATAACTCCCCGCAGGTGGTCTTGCGTAAGAAAAAGAAGTGACCTAAGCAATTTGGGACAGTAAGAAAAAATGCTTGTAACAGCTTGGGGACAGAAAGAAATACTTCAGCTAGAGAATATCTCATGATTACATTTATCAGGAGATAAAATCATTGCTAGTTGGTTTTTGTATGATATTTACAGTGTTTTAATATACGATAAGAACAAGACAGGGTATTTTTAGACAAGGCTATATAACCCCAGACAAATCATAATAGGATCTTTATTTTTTTTTTTAACTCCAGGCCAATTAGTTGAGGGCTAATTTAGTAATGGAAGATGCTTCCAAATACTTAACACATGACTCAGCTGTATAAATAAGTGGTGGCAAATGAAGCTGAACAAATTTCTTATATGTTCCGATTTGGCCACTGGTGTACACACACAGATTCATACAAAGCTTGAGTTCTCTCCATAAAGAACAAAAAAGTCCAAAACCAATAAATTTTTTTAGGTTACTAAACCAATATCTAAATACTGGAAATAAATAATTGAATACATAAATAACAACACAATGCTTTAATCCCATCTGATAAACTTAAATAATAGCCCATCTGATAAACTTAAATAATACCACAGAGAAATAATACCAAAGGCTCAACTCACTTGCTATCTGTAAGACAGATGAGGGACTAAATTGACTGAAATACTTTGTTTTATTTGGTATATCTAGATTCATTTCAAATAGCTGTAGGAAATACTGAATCTGATTTTGCAGTGATATTTTAAACAAAACCTCTGTGATGGACTAAAATCCTCCAGTATTAGCATTTGTGAGACTCTTGGGTCCTTAGTAAAACTATAGAGTTTGAGGTTCAACGAAAGGATTGGTGAGCCTTCATATTCATAAAAAAGGAGTTTAAGATTTCTATGGCAAAGCGGATTATGCAATGAAGAACTCACACATTTTTATGGTTATATCTGACCAGTCCTATTGGCAAACAAATAAGGCACTTTTGTTACTACTCTGCCATCCTGGGTAAATGCAAACCACACCTGTTTGGAAGGGTTCCTAGAAAATTTCTACAAGTTTTGACCTGTGTCTCCTCATTCAGAGTAAACAAGAATGTGCTTCTATATCATATTTGTATCTCAGGTTTTAAAGCCCTATGCAGGGGAGTAAAGTCAGTTTGCTATTTTATGTGTCGCTTCGTGAAGTGAATGTCTTCTTTTACCTTCTCTTCTGCCTTTTTCCCCCTTTGTATAAAGGAAATGACATTGTTGTAGGTCAGGCTGTTTGATTCAAATTCTATTAATAATATTCCCTTGATTTTAACTGCGTTTTTAATGCTAAGATGCTCAGTTTCCCCATTTATAGAATTGGGCTAAGAATAACTGTTTTACACAATTATCATCATCTATATCAAAAATGCATAGGAAGTATCTATTTCAACACCAGGTATTTAATAAGTGGAAGCAGCATCATTATCCAGAAGTAGAAGTACCCCATTACGACTTCTAAAATACTAATTTGATTTTGAGAACCTGCAGTATTTAGGAAAGCAATTATTCGAAATTATTCAGGAAGGCAGGGTGAATCACTAGTAAGTGAGTTGCATCTCATTCATTGACATGTACCTAATGATAGTAAGACAGGCTTCTCCTCCAAGCCATTCTACCATCCAACCTAAGTAGAATTATTTTTGAATGGCAGAGAGCCAGTGGAGGTGAAAATTTAGGTGAGGTCTGCAAAGTCTAAGATACTGCCAGAGCACTTAGAATTCAGAAATGAGTTTTTCGTTTGTCAATGTTGGTCCAGATTTCAGCATCCTCTGTGAGCAATTAACAGCTTTTGCTATTGCCATTTTAATATAAAACCTCCAATAAATTATTTTTGCCATTTTTCTTGCTATAATTTTTGCCATTATTCATTTAGCCAGCATCTATATCTCTTCTGTCCAATAAACAAATAAAATGTTCAAATCACTTGACAGCTATCCACGCAAGTCCTAGATAAATAGTACAATAACAGAGATGCTTTAAGCATGAAACTGTAAATCCTCAAGTTCCAGCCATATTATATTATCAGTGTTGAAATTTTTTACCTAAAGAATACAATGGGATTGATACATCACAGCATTTAATAAATACCTTTCTTCTATTACCTGACCCCAAGACCATATCTGACAACAAATAGTTTGCCCCAAACAAATAATTTGACATTCTTTCAAGATGTCAAATGTCTTTTTTCTGTATTTGAATGATTTGATCTAAGAGAAGTAGCTTGGAAAAGCATTAGGAGTGTCAGGTTTTATAACAAACCATGTGGGTGGAGGGTTTTGTTGGGTTGATTTTTTTTTTTTTCTAGCTGACAGCAAACAAGTCTATCTGAAAACACATAAGCTCCAGCAGGTGCCCAGAGCTAATTTGGTTTGACACTATTTTTAATAAGCACTAGCTAAGTTGTATAACAAGTCATAGTGAATGGCTATATTGTTTCTCTGTCTTCTGCAACCCAGGGACCAGTTTTGTTTGATGCTCCGGGCTGGTGTACCGGGATGACCCAGGGAGAGGGAATCTGGAGGGAGGAGGGAGGGGCCTTCTGGAAGGGGAACATATGTATACCCATGGCAGATTCACGTCAATGTATGGCAAAACCAACACAAAAAAGAAAAAAAAAAAAAAATAGGACCCTAAGCAGAAGGCCATGAATCTAAAACACCCAGCTTCTTAAATCTTCTCCTAGATCCCTAGAATCAAAATGCTTAGAGGTTTACACTTGACTTTGCACTTCACACCTTCCACCACAAAATCGAAATCGCTGTACTTCCTGTCAGCAGTTTTCATTTAAATCTAGTGAGTTTCGGCTCCGGCCAGCAAGGATGATGTGAAATGCTTGCCGGCAGCCAGATTCAAGATGGATTTGTCGATCCAACCACCTGCTGACAGCATGGGTTTGGCTCCCAGCATTCACAGTGGATATTCATCGTGATATTCACTCTCCCTATGGACTTTCACAGCAGACACATCAGGCGGCATCTCCTACTAATACTCCCAGCTTAAACGCCCACTTAAGTATGGTGTTTGAAGAATCCTTCATGTTTAATCTGATACATGTGGTTAGCCTGGCCTTTCCTCTCTCAAACACAGAAGTCCTATTTGGATTAAGATACAAAGATTGGATTTGGAGAGCTGTTTTTTGTTTGTTCTTTGTCTATCCAAGCACTGAACTCACTAATTTACTACCAAGAGTCAAAATACACATTTCTACTATTGAGTTGGCAGGTGCAATGTTAAGAGTCAGTCAAACTTGGATTTGAATTCCAGCAAGTTCACCTGACAGTGTGTCATCTTAGGCAAGTGTGTTATCTCTGACAAGATATAAATAACAGTACCTACCTCCAAAGACTGTTACAAAGATTAAATGTGATGATATATGTAAAATGCCTAACATTAAGTCAGGTTCGTAATAAATGATCAATAAATTCTAGTGGCTAGAATTCTAGTCTTTAACTTTTTATTTTTTACTGGGGTATAGCCAAGTAACAATGTTGTGACAGTTTCAAGTGAACAGTGTAGGGACTCAGCCATACATACACATGTATCTATCTCCCTGCAACTCCCCCTCCCATCCAGCCTACCACATGATATTAAGCAGAGTTCCAAGTGCTCTACAGTGGACTCCTGTTGGTTATCCATTTTAAATACAGCAGTGTGTACCTGTCCATCCCAAACTATCCCTTCCCCCAGTTCTCACTCCTGGCAACCATAATTGCTTCTCTAAGTGTATAAGTCTGTTCCTGATTTGTAAATAAATTCATTTGTATAATTTCTTTTCAGATTGACTTTAAAAAAAAAAACAGTGAAATAACCCACCTGACTCTCAGATAGCTCCGTGACAGGATAGGAGCAGCCAGCATTAGCCTCTTCTTGCAGACTGGAAAGTGGCAGTGCAAAAAGGTAAAGCAATTCTCCCAAAGACTTACAAGAGGTAAGTAGAGAGCCCAAACTAGTAGACCCTAGATCGACTAACCCTAAATCCAGTCCTTTTTCTCCAATTTTATTATTTGCAGTTTGACTTTGTTCAGCACCCTCTGAATTATTTAGTGGAAACAGACTCTCAGCAGTCTCCATTCTTGGCAGACACGGTAAACAGAATTGTGAGTCTATGATGGGGACAATGATAAGCCTTCCAAGTCATGTCCACCCTGGTCCTGCTGGTGCAGCCAAGGATCAAACTGGGGGAGGACATGACTGCCTTTCATGCCATCAACTTCAAAAGACTGGGGTATTAGGGTCAGAGAGGACTGGGCAGGGCAAGTGGTGGCCTCAAGCCAAGGTTAAGATGTGATGAGTTCAATGCTGACATTTTGAGGCTGAAAAGACAATAGGACTTGTTGCCTGGCCCACTCCACCCTCATTCAAAGGGCTGGCTCTAACACACAGTCCTCTTGGCAGCCCTGGGTGGTGCAGAACAGAACTACCATGATTGGCTGTCACCCTTGTACCCTAGACTCCTAGGTCTCAAAAAAGCTGCTCAGTGGCTCATAATTTTAAAAAAAAAATTTTTTTATTATACTCAAATTTTCCTATTTCCCTTGACTTTCACAATCATACTGGACTGTAGACAAATCAAGTATTTTGTAAGGAGCCTGAAGTTCAGACGAGATAGCTGGTAAGAGAGGGCACCGAAGGGGAAGCCAGGCCACGTAATGCCTCATCCCGAATTCTTTGCACCACCTCCTGGATCCTGTTGTAGCCATGGGAACCCAGCCCTCTGCCTCTTGGTCTCCCACTAGGAAGCATAAAGGGGATTTTATAAACATTTGCTGAATGGGTGGTAGAACAAAGGGATAATGAGGAGCTATGTGTTCCTGTTTCTACATATTCTGCTTCTCTTATTGTGAATGAAATGCCCAGCAAACACAGCTGAAATAATCAACTCATTTTTGTCCTGTCATGCCAGTTTGTCATGTTACCACCAGCCAAAGCAGTAATGACCTGGGTCAACACACCCAGAACACTCCTGTGGAAGAGATTCTCAACAAGGGAAGGTTGCATAAAACATCCTGAAAAAACAAAGAAAAAACCCACAAAGCTGAAAGACCACAAAATTAATGGTCTAGCAGGCACTACCAGTCTCTTTCTCTGCTGATGACCTATTGTTGTTGTTTTTGTGTTTTGGTTGCTAAGTCGTGTCCAACTCTTTTGCGACCCCATGGACTGCAGCCCACCAGGCACCTCTGTCCATGGGATTTCCCAGGCAAGAGTACGGGAGTTGGGTTGTCTTTTCCTTCCCCAAAAGATCTTCCTGACCCAGGAATTGAACCCGCAGTGGAAGCCCCCTGCAGTGGAAGCACAGAGTCATAACCACTGGACAACCAGGAAAGTCCATGTAAATTAATTACATTTACATGGAGCACAAAGGTCATGAGACTGTTTGGTCAGCTCAGTTAAGATGTCAGACTCATCAGGTTTGAAAAGCTGGAACATGAAAAAACCTAAGAAAGAAATTATGAGAGGTCTGAAAAAGCAAAAGAGAGACAAAGATGGACAGAGAGAGAAAAGGGGTCCAAGGACCAACCAATGATAACCAATAGTGACAGAGCATGTTCCTGTTAGTATGTCTATCTAAACTTGACTCAACAAAAACCTCTCAGATCAAACAGAATTGCCCTTAAGATTCCTTTAGATTACATTGCTTTGTTTATAACAGACTCATTAATCAGGTGATCAAGGCTCTCTTTTGTCAAAACATTGTTGATCACTCAGGTTAGCAGCAGTCTGGTGGTCCACTACTGGACTACTGGTCATCCAAGCACTTGTTGATAACATTTCCTATTTCACTGTGACAAGACAGTGCTCACTTTGGCAGCACATATACTAAAATTCGAATGATACAGAGAAGATTAGCATTGCCCCTGTGCAAGGAAAACAGGCAAATTCGTGAAGCGTTTCATATTTAAAAAAAAAAAAAAATGTAACAAGACAGCCTTCCCAAACCAGACCTCCCTGTTACCTAATCACAGTTCTGTTCCAAATTACAGTCCTCATTCAGGAACACTCAGTGGCAAAAACTTTTATAGTGTAGTTAAAGACACCTGAAAAATTTGATGGGGAAAAATGTGTGGAGCATTTAGAGCCTCAGTATGAGTCCTAGGAAATGTCTCTTGTCTTTCTGACCTAATTGAAGAGGATGTTAATCCCTGTATTCAACCCCACAGAGTGGTCAGTTGGGTAGGTTGTGCTATTTGATATTGTTCTCCAAAACCTCAAATCAACACATTATGTATCTATGGAAATAGAAAAGTCTTATGGGTCCCAAGACCTATAAGATGCAATAGAAAATTCTAAAGCAAACAGGTGAGGGATGACAAAATTACCACAGAATGCTAAGAGAAAAAAACTATATATGGGCTGCTGCTTTATTCTTTTGATGGAGGGCAGCAATTCGTGCTTATGGGAAATCTTAAAACAGTGCTTCTCAACCAATGTCACCACCTCCCGGGGACATTTTGGACATTTGTGGGGGTTATTTTATTGTCTCAAGTGTAAGAGGACCCAGTGGATGCAGACCAGAGATGGCAGATGCACCACTTAGGGCTGGTGCCATGGGGCAAAGCACTCTTCTACACCCTATACGATATCATATACATCCAAGGCTCTTGCCCCACATTCACGTAGGTGAAACCCTATTTACAATCGTCTAAATCCTATGCATATGTTTTAGATGCCACATCCAACTTCTGCAGTGTGTCCTCTCGTGAAGAAGTACCAACACATTCACATATTGAAATGCATATTACTTTTTTTATAAATCGCTATTCTTTCATTTCTCTTACATTACAGTTGAAATTATGTGTCTGTAGGCTATATATATCTATAAAATTTACTGTAGGACAGTAAAGTGAGTGTTGCACATAATCTGTGATAAAATCCGTTTTAATTTTCTGTCTCCATAATTTCATCTACATTTATTAATGCCATGATGGAATTGGGAAGTTATCTGTAGATGCTATTCAAACTGGTTTTAGAAAAGGCAGAGGAACCACAGATCAAATTGCCAACATCCACTGGATCATCGAAAAAGCAAGAGAGTTCCAGAAAAACATCTATTTCTGCTTTATTGACTATGCCAAAGCCTTTGACTATGTGGATCACAACAAACTGTGGAAAATTCTGAAAGAGATGGGCATACCAGACTACCTGACCTGTCTCTTGAGAAGCCTGTATCCAGGTCAGGAACCAACAGTTAGAACTGGACATGGAACAACAGACTGGTTCCAATAGGAAAAGGAGTATGTCAAGGCTGTATATTGTCACCCTGCTTATTTAACTTATATGCAGAGTACATCATAAGAAATGCTGGGTTGGAAGAAGCACAAGCTGGAATCAAGATTGCCGGGAGAAATATCAATAACCTCAGATATGCAGATGACACCACCCTTATGGCAGAAAGTGAAGAAGAACTAAAGAGCCTCTTGATGAAAGTGAAAGAGGAGAGTGTAAAAAGTAGGCTTAAAGCTCAACATTCAGAAAACTAACATCATGGAATCTGGTCCCATCACTTCATGGCACATAGATGGGGAAAGTGGAAACAGTGGCTGACTATTTTGGGGGCTCCAAAATCACTACAGATGGTGATTGCAGCCATGAAATTAAAAGACGCTTATTCCTTGGAAGGAAAGTTATGACCAACCTGGATAGCATATTAAAAAGCAGAGACATTACTTTGCCAACAAAGGTCCATCTAGTCAAGGCTATGGTTTTTCCACTGGTCATGTATGGATGTGAGGGTTGGACTATAAAGAAAGCTGAGCACCGAAGAATTGATGCTTTTGAACTGTGGTGTTGGAGAAGACTCTTGAGAGTCCCTTGGACTTCAAGGATATCCAACCAGTCTACCCTAAAGGAGATCAGTCCTGGGTGTTTGTTGGGAGGACTGATGTTGAAGCTGAAACTCCAATACTCTGGCCACCTGATGCGAAGAGCTGACTCATTTGAAAAGACCTTGACGCTGGGAAGGAATGGGGGCAGGAGGAGAAGGGGACTGCAGAGGAAAGATGGTTGGATGGCATCACCAACTAGGTGGACATGGGTTTGGGGGGACTCTGGGAGTTGGTGGCATGCTGCGGTTCATGGGGTCACAAAGAGTTGGACATGACTGAGCAACTGAATTGAACTGTAGATGCTAACATGAGTGGGTGCAAATTTACTATAAAACAGGAGATTTTGCAGTTGTGAAGTATCTCCTCACAAACTGTGTTAAACAGAAAAAAGAAAAATACTTTACAGTGGCAAATCCTGGCAAACACCACCTTAATCAAATGATCAATGTTTAGAAAAATACATATAATATTTGTGTGTGTGTGTGTGTGTGTGTGTGTGTGTAGAGAGAGAGAGAGAGAGGTATCAAGAAAGAGAAGCAGAGGGGAGTAAGAAGAGGAGGAAGGGGAAGACAGCAAGAGGAGAAGCAAAATAAAAATGAAAGGTAAGAACTAAAGTAACAGTTTTTAAATAGTTATGATTCTGTGTGTTATATCAATAATTAATGGTAATTTTCTATTTCATAGGTGTAGATAGACTCACAGAAATATCTAAGAAGAGAACAGTGGGAGAAAGCAGTGTGAAAGAAGAAAAAGAACAGTACAAACATAATAAGGGTCACAATTTTTAAAGACAAATGGGGGTGTGGACATACATTAACATATGTAACTTTATCATGATTTACAAAACTTTCATAAATTCAGTGTGAGATGTGAATATAAAAGAAGCTGATAGAATTTTATACCAAACAATACCAAACAAACAAAAGCAAATCAAACACCTCACTCTAACCCTGTTCAGTCCACCGTACGGATCCTCCCAGCAGCCGCTGACCACAGCTTTGCATGTGTCCCCAGACTGCAGCAGAGGGTTTCTTCTGAGAAGCTAAGCAACAGAGTACGTTCTTTATATGCCCATAATCATATGCTCCCAAGTACAAAATGTTAAGTCAATGATTAACCTATCAAAGCACTTTTTTAGAAAGATAGGCAGTCTTCAAAGATTTCAAAATCTTTCTTGTAACCTCTGATCTGGCCTACATCCTGGGAAGAGGGGTGCAGGGTACAAGGAGGGGTATTTTCCTATGTGGAAGCCCAGGATTCCCTGCACAGCCCAGCTATCCACCCCCACCCCAGCCAGGACGGCCAGAGCCCAGCGCAGTGAGCACGCAGCAAAGGGTTATATCTCCTTCGCGAGCAGTTGTCTTTTTCCTGGCAAACAAGTCAGGTGCCAGAAACTTTACCCAGACGGGGAGGAAAAGAGAGGAGAGGAAGCAGAAGGGGAGGGGGAGGGCACGAAGGAAGAAAATAGAATCATCAGGGGGAAAAAAAAAAAGAAAGATGAGGTCAAGATGGTTACAGTTTGAAACAACTTCAGAACAGTTGCATATTTTTTCAAAGCGTTTAAAGCCTCTCAAAGCTCTCAAAAGGTACAAGCCTGCAGGGAGGTGACTTCCCTCAGCCTTGAAATCTCTCCCTCAGCTGTACAAAAACAGAAAAGAGATCTCAGACTCAGAAGTTACAGAAGTACATGTGCAAGCACTATTGCTGGTTGGGTTTCATTTCTTTGTCTAAACAGAAACTGTTCTTGCAAGTTACCACCAACCCCAGGGATGCCTTGCCAGGGTGCTTCCCAGGGCTTACATCATCCCATGCTTTCATTACACCTGTTTCTTTCTATTTGTCACACATTCCTCTCCCTTTCACCTGAACAACAGAGATACCCTTTCCAAGTTCCTTAATTAAATCTTATTTTATCTTGCAACTATCAGGAAAAAAACAAAGTCATCCGGGGTCATCTCTTCAAGGTTGAGAAGCCTGAGCCACCCACCTGCTCCTGCTCGTCAAAATTAAATCTGCCAAGTGCTGAGTTGCTTGAAAATGTCCTGTTAAGTCATTTAAAGACATAGCTCTTCATATATCTAGCAAGGCATATCCTTAATTTGAGACATACGCCTTGCCACAATCACAGAACCTCTCCACCAAATGTTTTCTTTAGAAAGTACAGTAAATTCCCATCTGAAAATGTTATTATCCATGTTTCATCTTCTTATTTCCTTAACAAATAAAGCATTCTTGCACCTAGTGAACCATGAAATCTTTCTAAACAGAAAAGGGTATTTTTTTGAGGAATAACTGGCGTAACATTGTCTAGTTTCAGGTGTACAACATAATGATTTAATATTTGTATATATTATTTTTATAACAGCCATCATGACCAGTGAGGGGTAGTTTCTCGAGGAGCTTACCACCTGTTTTCTTCTAGGGGTTTTATGGTTTAAGGTTTCACATCCAAGTCTTGAATCCATTTTGAGTTAATGTTTGTGTATGGTGTAAGATAGTGGTCCAATTTTTCTATTACCATTTACTGAAGAGACTATCCTTTCTCCTCAGCATATTCTTGGCTCCTTTGTTTTAAATTGATTGACTACATAGGCATGGGCTTTTTTATGGGTTCTCTATTCTGTACCATTGATCTATGTGTCTGTGCTTTTGTTTTGTTGCCAATACCATGCTGTTTTGATTACTGTAGCTTTGTGATATAGCTTGAAATCAAGAAGCATGGTACCTTCAGCTTTGTTCTTTCTCATGATTGTTTTGACTATTTGGGAGTCTTAGTGGTTCCATACTTTTAGGATTGTTTGTTTTATATCTGTGATAAACACAATTGAAAGTTTGATAGAGATTGCATTGAATCTGTAGGTTGTTTTCGGTAGTATGGACCGTTTAACAATAATTATTCCTCCAATCCAAAGCATACAATATATTTCCATTCATGTGTACCTTCAATTTCTTTCATCAGTGTCTTGTTTTCCTACAATGAGATATCACTCTCACAGGTCAGAATGGCCTTCATCAAAAGGTCTACACACAATAAATACCGGAGAAGGTCTGGAGAAAAGGGAACCCTCTTGAACTGTTAGTGGGAATGTAAATTGCTACAGCTACTATGGAAGACACTATTTAAATTCCTTAAAAAACTAGGAATAAAACCTCCATATGACCCAGAAATCCCCTTCCTAGGCATATACCCTGAGGAAACCAAAACTGGAAAAAACTCATGAACCCTAATGTTCATTGCAGCACTATTTACAATAGCTACAACATGGGGGCAACCTAGATAGGCATTGGCAGATGAATGGATAAAGAAGCTGATGTATATACAATGGAATATTACTCGGCCATAAAAGTGAATGCATTTGAGTCAGTTCTAATGAGGTGGATGAACCTGGAACCTATTATACAGAATGATGTAAGTCAGAAAGAGAAAGACAAATATTGTATACTTGTAACACATATATATGGAATCTACAAAGATGGTACTGATGCAATTAAATGCAGGGCAGCAATGGAGACATAGACATAGAGAACAGACTTATGAACAGAGTGGAGGGGAGGAAGGAGAGGCTAGGATGTATGGAGAGAATGACATGGAAACGTATATTACCATATGTAAAATAGGTAGCCAATGGGAATCTGCTGTATGACTCAGGGAACTCAAACTGGAGCCCCGTAACAACCTAGGGTGGGAAGGGAGGGAGGTGGGAGAGAAGTTGAAGAGGGAGGGGACATGAGTATACCTATAGCTGATTCATGTTGATGTTTAGCAGAAACCAACACAATACTATAAAGCAAATATCCTTCAGTTAAAAATAAATAAATTTTAAAATTATACCTTATCATTATCAGAGTACAGATCTTTCACCTCCTGGATTAAATTTGTTCCTGGCTTTTTCTTTTTATGTAGTTGTAAATGGAATTATAATCTCTTTGATTGCTTATTATTAGCATATAGAAACCCAGATTTTTAAATAAGGTTTTGTACCCTGAAAATTTACTGAATTTATTAGTACTAACAATTTTTTGATGGAATCTTCTGGGTTTCTACATATAATGTATCTGCAAAGAGTAACACTTTTACTTCTTCCTTTAGAATTTGGATGCCTTTTGTATCTTTTTATTGCCTGATTGCTCTGGTCATGGCTTCTAATAGTATATTGAATTAAAATGGTGAGAGTGGACATCCTTGTCTTGGTCCTTGGAGGGAAAAGTTTCATCTTTTCACCATTAAGTACAATGTTAGCTGTGGACTTGTCATATATTACCTTTATTATGTTGCGATACCTTCCCTCTAAATTTGTTGAGAGTTTTTTTTATCATAATGGATGTTAAATTTTGTCAAAAGCTTTTTCTATAGATATTGAGATGATTTTTATGTTTCATTTTGTTACTGTATTATGTCACAATTAATTGATTTGCAGATGCTGAACCATCCTTGCATCCCTGGGATAAATCTCACTTAATGGTGGTGTATGATCTTTTGAATGTACTGTTGAATTCAGTTTGCTAATACTGTGTTAAGAATTTTTGCAGCTATGTTCATCAGGATCATCTTTTTTATGGCATCTTGTCTGATTTTGTCATCAGGGTTATGCTGGCCTCATAAAATGGATTTTGAAGTGTTCTTTCCTCTTTTGTATTTTATATATTTTGAATATTTGGGAGAATTTGCCAGCATCTGATTCTGGACTTTTGTTTGTTGAGCAGTTCTGACTACTGATTCAATCTGCTTACTAGTAATCAGTCTATTCTGATTTTCACCTTCTTCATGATTCAGTCATGATAGAAGAAATGTATAAATTTCTAAAAATGTACAACCTATGTTTTCAAATTTGTTGGTGTATGATTATAGTATTCTCTTATGATTGTATTTCTGTAGTATCTGTTATAAAATTTCCTTTCATGTCTGATTTTCTGTCCTTTATCTTGGTGAGTCTAGCTAAAAGTCTGCCAATTTTATCTTTTCAAAGAATCAGTTCTTAGTTGTATTAATCTTGTCTATTGTCTTTTTAGTCTCTGTTTCATTTACTTTGGCTCTGATCTTGGTTATTTCCTTCCCACAGTAAAAGATATTTTAAAGTTAACAGATCACTTGCGACTGCAGTACCTTATAACAGGTTTCTATCCTTCCTTCCTCAGCAAGCATGTGGGATTACCAGAATTAGCATTTTAATAGTTTCAAGTTCAAGAACCAGGCTGTCGATCTCTCCATCACATCACTGACACAATCATTCATTTTCCTCTTTCGCTGAGAGCTGCTGACTTGTCAGTGTCTTCTCTGGGCATCTCCATCTAATCCACTTGCCTTAAAAACCCACACCCCTGTCTGTCAAATAATCTAGGATATAATGTTACCCTACAATCTAACCCTTGAATAAATGCCATTGTAAACTGTGCCTTTACCAGACTGTGATTGCTAAGATTTTTTTATCACATTCTTCTTCAAAATGACTTCCAAAGAATCATTTTACAAAATAAGTCTAACATTATGTGTGTGTGTGTGGTAAGTTGCTTCACTCATGTCTGACTCTGCGATCCCCATGGACTATAGCCTGCCAGGCTCCCCTGTCCATGGGATTCTCCAAGCAAGAATACTGGAGTGGCTTGCCATGCCCTCCTCCAGGGAATCTTCCCAACCTAGAGAATGAAACCCACATCTCCCGCATTGGCAGGCAGATTCTTTACCACTAATGCCACCTGGGAAGCCCTTAATATTATCTACCAAGTTCTTACTGTGTTTCTGAAAACTGTACTGTTCTAATTATCCATTCTGCCGGATGAACTCAGTTTGGTTACCTTCTGCAAAGGCAGAGGCTTTGCAGGTTTCATGCTCACTGTGCCCCTCTGTTCTGTAAACCCAGCATCTCAGCTCAGTGAGGAAGGGCCCAAGCTCCCACTGTGAGTCACCTTGATGCAAACCAGATGGATAAGTCAGTTTCTTCAGACATCAGTTTCCTCATGTGAAATTAGGGACTTCACTACATGATCCCTTAATTTCTTTATGAATCTAACTCCTGCATCTCTGGGGGTCTATGTCCATGACTCAACAAGGACACCTTGATAATGGTTAACCCGGCTCTCACTCTTAAAGGCTTTGCATCTTCCAGAGCTTTCTCTCCATAATCTACCTCAAAGAATTGTAATAACATCCCCATGAGGCAGCACTGGCCGTTCTTCCCTCGCTTTGCCAATATTGACGCTAAGCCTCTGAGAGTGACTTGTCCAAGGCATAACAGCCACAGATAAGCAGGATCTGGATTCAAACTCCAACTCAAAGTTTTAAATTCCCAGCCAGGGGCCCTTTCTTCTACACAGTAATGTTCCTCATGAAGTTTCTGTAAACCACCGCTAAATCAGTTGTACAGAAGACTCTCCTTCTCTACTATATCCTTCCAAGTAAATTAATCTGGATACTGTCACATGCAGGCGTCTTCATTCTGAGATTTTTGTCCTGGGCAGTTAATATTATTTCCCTTAGGAAATGTGACAGACCAGTACCAACATTTGCTCCTTGCTTTTTAAATTTTTTAATTAAAGGATAATCACTTTACAATATTATTATGGCTTCTGCCATACATCAATATGAATCAGCCACAGTTATACATATGTCCCCCTACTCTTGAACCTCCTCCCACCTCCCTCCCCATCCCACCCCTCTAGGAAGTCACAAAGCACCAGCTTTCAGTTCCCTGTGTCATACATCAAACTCCCACTGGCTATCTATTTTACACGTGGTAATGTATGTTTCAATGTTATTCTCTCCGATTATCCCACCCTCTCCTTATCCCACTGTATCCAGAAGTCTTTTATGTCTGCATCTCCTTTGCTGCCCTGCAAGTAGGATCATTACTATCTTTCTGGATTTTATACATAGGCATTAAGTGAAAGTGAAGTCGCTCAGCCATGTCCGACTCTTTGCAACCCCATGGACTGTAGCCTACAGGGCTCCTCCTTCCATGAGATTTTCTAGGCTAGAATACTGGAATGGGTTGCCATTCCCTTCTCCAGGAGATCTTCCCGACCCAGGGATTGAACCCAGGTATCTCGCATTGTAGGCAGACGCTTTACCATCTGAGCCACTAGGGAAGTCCAGATATGCATTAATACACAATATTTATCTTTCTCTTTCTGACTTATTTGCTCTGTATAATAGGCTCTAGGTTCATCCACCTCATTAGAGCTGACTCAAGTGTGTTCCTTTTTATGACTGAGTAATATTCCATATTATCTGATCTCCAGCAAGGAGATCAAACCAGTCAATCTTAAGGGAGATCAACTCTGAATATTTTCTGAAACACCTGATGCTGAAGCTGAAGCTCCAATATTTTGGTCATCTGATGCAAACAGACAACTCACTGGAAAAGTCCCTGATTCTGGGAAAAGATTGAGGGCAGGAGGAGAAGGGGACAACAGAGGACGAGATGGCTGGATGACTTGATGAATATGATTCTGAGCAAGCTCTGGGAGTTGGTGATGGACAGGGAAGCCTGGCGTGCTGCAGTCCGTGGGGTCTCAAAGAGTCGAACACAACAGAGTGACTGAACAACAACACTCTCACTCTGCACCTGATGTGGCCTATCTTCTATGTGTTCAGAGAGCTCTCAGGTGTTTCCTTCTCTTCTTCTAAGGACACGAGTCCTAATGGATTAGGGCTCCACCCTTATGACCTCATTTAACCTTAATTACCTCCCTAAAGGTCCTACCCTCCCTATGCAGATGCATTGAGGGTTAGGGCTTTAAGATATGAATTTGAGAAAACACAATTCAGTACACAGCAAATAATCTCAGGCCAAACCAAGATGAGTCAAGACTACCAACTAGCCCAAGAAGTTTGACCTCCATTTAGTCGCTGGTAGAAAGATGTTGGAAATCTCCAAAGTGGTCATGGACATGTTTTCAAGGAAGGCAGCATCCTTTTTATTTTTCTGGTCTATAAAATAAGAGATATTTTCTAGGATCCCTTCCAGACTAGTAGATCATGATTACTGACTGCATTTTACAAGATTAGTCTTTTAGAATTTGTTGCTCTCTCTGATATATAGCCTATGAAGCAATTATGTCACTGAAAGATCATTTTAAGGACTATTGTTTTCATTCTAAAAAGGTTAATGATTTACTTAAGTACAGTAGCTTCTACCAAAAGCACCTAAATCCTGCTGGTTCTTAGAATGCTGTCAAACAAGACAGAATAAAGATGCACCTGGGAGATTTAGAAAAGACCAGTCCCTCTGGCATGGTTAGCTTGCACCACAAAAGTATTTGTGAACATTTTTCCAAGGCTGTGCTCTTATCCAGTTTCCAAAAGAAATCCTAGTCTTTTAAAACTCCCTATCAGTAAAGAATCTGCCTGAAATGGAGGAGACCCAGGTTCAATTTCTGGGTCAGGAAGATCCCCTGGAAAAGGAAATGGCAACCCATTCCAGTATTCTTGCCTGGAAAATCCCATGGATAGAGGAGCCTGGCAGGTCCATGGGGTCACAAGAGTCGGACACTACTTAGCAACTAAACTTCAGTAAAATATGAACTGATGAGGATCACAGAAACCCAGAAGGCCAGAGCTGGCAGGTTGCTTCTGAAAGACTCATTTCTGACTTCCGCATCACAGATGAGGATGCTGAAGCCCAGAGATGTGCCATGAGGGGCCTGGGATCCCACAGGTACTTATTAATATGAAAAGCTTGCTTGACACAGACAAGAAGTACGTTTCTAACTGGTCCGAAAGCAGAACTGCTCCAAAACAAAACCAGCATCAGGTGGTCTTTGGTTATGTGCCAGCCAGTGTTTGAAGTCTCTGTTTCTGGGATATCGGTGTGCACGGGAAGACCTGGGGAGCTGGTCAGAAAGCAGATTCAGAATGGGCAGGTCTGGGCAGGGTCTCAGAAACTCATTACTGACCAGCCCCCCAGGTATCACCGATCATGCTGCTCTGAAGATGACAGGGAACAGAAAGGTTCTAAGAGCAAACCCTCATTTCTCCAGAATAACCATGTTTCTGTGACAGATCCAGGTACTCTCCAGGCACTGGTACTATTACCATCTGACAGAGGAGGAAACTCAGCATGAGTTCAGTGAATTGCCTCATGTCACACAGCTGGGAAGGGCTAGAGCCAGAATCACCCACAGAACCAAACTCTAGCCAGTCCTCTTAACTGTTGTCTTACCCTTAGGTTCCTAAAAGCAATCCAAGGAACTTCCCTGGTGGTCAAGCGGCTAAGACTCCATGCTCCTAATGCAAGGGGCCTAATTTCAGTCCCTAGTAGGGGAATTGGATTCCACACTCTGCAACTGAAGATCTCGCATGCTGCATGGGAGTTCAAAGATCCTGCATGCCATAACTAAGACCCCATGCCGCCAAATATTTAGGGCTTCTCTGCTGGCTCAGTGATTTGGAAAAAAAAAATCCGCCTGCCAATGCAGGAGACACAAGTTCTATCCCTGATCTAGGAAGATCCCACATACTGTGGAGCAGTTAAGCCCTTCCTCCAGTTACTAAGCTCTAGGGTTCAAGAGCTGCAACCACTGGAGCCCTCCGGCTTGAGCTCCCTAACAGGAGAAGCCACCACAAGCCGCCACTTGCCGCAACTAGAGAAAAGCCCGCGAAACAATGAAGACCCAGCACAGGGGTTCTAAGCAAGAGACATTTTAAAAAATAGATATTTAAAAGCAATCCAAGATCACCTCCATGCTTACACATGTCAGCTTTTAAGGCTGAGTCATTAGGACTGTATTTTAAATATGTGGCTATTAAAATATACTCATAAAAAACAGAAAAGAAAAAGTGGGGCAAGTGCCCATGAGATAATGTTAAGTAAAAACATCAGAATATAAGCTATATCAGACCAGGCCAGGCCCGCTGATTACCTGGTTCCATCACTCAAGCTGATACAAGCCAACTCATTATGGCAATAGCAGGAAAGTCTTTCCCTTCTCTTTTTTCTCCTCCTCCCAGAAACCATTCCAAGGGAGACTTCACACTAGCCCCAACCCCCACAACAAATACTTCAGAAAGTGGGGTCTTAAGGGAAAAAATGCTTGACACAGAACAAGTCTCATTATGTGGGAGAAAGCCAGCCCACCGCTCCCAGCACGCACAACTTTCTATTATTCATTCAGCTCGTAGCTACTGAGAACTTGTGTCATCAAACACACCAGACGTTAGGACACAAAACAGACAAAAGCCCCTGTACTCGTGAAGACTGCGTTCTAGTCGAAGAAGCTGACAGTGAAACACAGGGCTTCCTTGGTGACTCAGTGGTAAAGAATCCGTCTGCCGATGCAGGAGACAAAGGTTGGACCCCTCGTCTGGGAAGATCCCGCACACTTCGGAGCAATTAAGCCTGCGCACCACAACTACTGAGCTTGTGCTCCTGAGCCCAGGAGCCTCAGCCTCGGAGCCCACACGCAGCACTATTGAAGCCCGAGGGCCCTGCAATGAGAAGCCCACACACTGCAACTAGAGAGTAGCCTGCCCAGCAGCGGAGACCCAGGAGAGCCAAAAATAAAGAATTATTCTTAAAAACAAGCATAGAAATAATCCTACCATATAGTTTGTTGATAGATGTTAAGCGTTTTAGAAAAATAAGAGGGGGTAAGGAGTGCTGGGGTGGAACAGACTGCAGGAGTCATTAGGGTCAGGAGGAAGAAGGTGACATTGGAGAAAGGGCTTGAAATGAAGGAGTTAATTACACACATGTCTGAGGGAAAGACATTGCAGGCAGATGGAATGCCAGGCGCAAAGGCCCTAAAATGAAACAGATCACACCTAAAATGTGTAAGGAAAAGCAGAGGCCACTGTACCTGCAGTGAAGGATTTAATAGGAGAGGAAGCCAGGGAGGTAATGGGTAGGCAGAAAGGTCAGATCTTACAGAGCCCTTCAGGTCTAGAGAAGGACTTTGGCCTTTAAGGGAAACTGGGAGTCGCTGAGGGTTTGGAGCAGAGAAGTGACGTGATCTGACTGATGGACTGAACAACCTCACACCAGTCACTGTCTGAGCCAACTGAGAAGTGGGCAGAAGCCTGGAGACCAGTTACAAGGCAGCTGCAATAACCCACGCAAGGGGCACTGGTGGGTCAGACTAGAAGGGTAACAGTGAGGTGGTGAGAAGTGTAATAAGACCCGGGTCTCATGATTTCTCGAAGGCTTAGAGGTAGAATGTGAGGGAAAGAGAGGAGTCAGGGATATTTCCTGCACTTGGAAGAATGATGTTGTCCTTAATTGATACAAATAACTCCAAGCGAAGAGGACTTGAAGGCCAGGTCCAGAGTCTGCATTTAGACAGGTGATGATGGAAGTGTAGACACACAAAAGAGATGAGTGACTGCATGAGTCTGGAATTCAGGGATGTGGGCCAGAGACGTCCACATGGGAGCTGTGAGCACATGAGACCAGATGAGGTTTCCAGGGAAGGGAGTTAAGTTGAGAAGAACAGGAGCTGTAGGGTCTGAGTCCTGGGCACATCCATGATGAGAAAATGAAGCAGCAAGCGTCTGGGAAAGAGTGACCAGTGAGGTCAGAGGGAAATCAAGGAGTTGTGAGGGCCTGGGAGTCAAGAGAAGAAAGGGTTTGCTCGAAGAGAGTCATTTAGACTGAAAGATCAATTAGACCAAAGCAGAGAGTTGAGCTTTAGATTCAGCAAAGTGGAGGCCATGGGTAATGTTCGCAGCAGTTTCAGGGGAGAAAGGCGAAGTACCTGCTGAAAGGATAAGAAAACGCCAGTGATAAAGCTAGGAAAGGAGAGAGGGAAGAAATGATAGAAATGATGGTGCCTTTGGCAATGAAGGCACAGACTTGTGCAAGCCAAGCAGAGCTGTTCTGTGTGTGCACAAGCCTTTATTTTCTCATGACTCAATAGACTATGCTGCTGACTTACTGACTCTTTGTTCTCTCTTCAACTCTGTCCTGAATACAGCTTAATCTTTTAAGTGAAAGAAAAAATAACAATAAAAGGTCACCTACAAGCTATTAAGCCATCCCTCATACAAAACCAGGACTTAAGTCATTACTTGAAAGCCATGCTTGCAACATTCACCTTCAACTTGAGGTACATTGTTCCAACAATGGATTTTTGCTTTTGATATTGTTGCCACATCTTTGAAACAATATGGGGAAATGCACACTGTTCTTTCTCAGTTCTAGGTCCAAAGAGGCCAGATTTCTACCTTTAAGGCCAAGCTCACTCTTATCACACACAATGTCTCCCATAAAATCATTTATTGCCAGTATTCCTGCCAAGTTACCCATTTAGGACCACCTTGTTCTTTCTCACACAAAGCCATGTGTGGAATGCAGAAGAGATGATCTACTTAATCCCATCAGAATAATTTGTCTCAAAAATGGAAGGTCACCTCAAAAATGCCCTGGATAGTACCAGCTCATTAGCAATTACCAATTGCTTATTTTTCCAGCTGGACTATAAGATGAAATATTTTCTAGGGAAGTACCTAAGACATGATTATTTATACTGTTTATCTTCTCCTTCGTTTCACCTTGATGGAAGGAACTATCATTAGCTTCTAGAATGGCTAAAAAAATAGGAAAATTTCAGTAAAGCCTCATTATTTCAGATCCAACTGCTTTGAAAATAAAAGTAATTAAACCTTGATTGAAGATTACTTTTGTAACATGTTTGAAAAGGGAGCACTGCAAAGAAAATTAATAAACCATGTTCAGGAAAGACATCTAACTCACTTAAAACATAATGTGTTTCAAATATTATCTATTTGTTAAAGGTGACCTATCTGTACACTAATAGTACAAAAAGGCAGTATATATGTTTACATATGATGGATGTGTATTCATGAGTTATGTCATTTCACCATTTTTCTAAACTTAAGAGGTTGCATTGTAATTTCTGATCTATACACACACTCATTCACCTACAGTCATGTAAATATACACAAACAACTCATCAACCTACACTTTATCTGCCAATGCACACACCCACGAGCAAGTAGGTTTCCCAGATAAAAATAAAATAAAATCACCAATTTGGGGGGGGGGATCCAAAGCTCCTTCTATCCCTGAGTCTTAAATGGACTACTCCCCAAACTGCTTTTTCACAATTATATAATTGCAATTTTAGCTGTGTAAAATTAAAAGAAAAAAATGTTATTTCTTGGCTGACTAAGAAATAATCTATAAAATAGATCTGCCTCTTCTCCATGCTGGGTAGATTTCCTTACCAGGTCAGATATGATCAGAATCCATACTTAATAAATCCAATACACCAAGATTTATTTACTCAACTTGAAATAAGTAATAGTCTTTCTTAAAATATTACTTTTAGGTGGGTTGTATCAGCAACCTGCAGAAGAAGAAAACTGAAGACAGTCCCTCCCAAGATGTTAGGTTTGAGAGGCGTATATTAAGAATCTTCTCAGCCCAAGACCAGCAGATGATGAAACCTGACAGATTGGCTGGCATTATCTCCCCCATTCTGGGTGTCTGTCTCATGCAATCTGCTCCCACGGGGCTGAACCATTGCCTTGTTCTAAAAACACCAACCACACACACACACCACCTCCAATCCTGGAAGCTGAAGAGCTCTCCACTGCAGTAAACACTTGTCATCTGAAGTTTTCTTAACTGAACTTTTAGGATTAGATACTGACCACACCTGTACCAAATCACAACATTCAGAACACCTCCACTGCTATCCCACAGGAGTTAAAAAAATACTTGTTTAACAAACATCTTCGGAGCAGCTGCTATGATGCCAAGCCCTGCAACAGCTATTAAAGATGTGAAGCTACATCACAGGCTGGTTCTCTCAGAGGAGATGGATGCAAAGGTGAAAAACAATGTCACAAATGTGATACCAACAGTATAAGAGGGGAAAAGACAGCTGCATGAAACAGTTTGAGAGAAACCACCCTGGAGAGGTTATTTTTGACCTGGGTCCATAGGACAAGAAGGAGGTCACTGAGGGAGAAAGGCAGGACAAGTGTTCCCAACACAGCAAAGCCCTGAGATCTCTCTGGGAAACTGGAGACCTTGAATCAGGAAAGCAAGAGCACTGAGCAGATGTCACTGAAGCGTCGGGTTGGGCAGGATGCAATTCAAATGCCATGCTTCTATGTTATACTCAAACAATAAGGAACCATGAATGCCTTTTAGTCAAGGGTGAACAATCAAGTTACATATAGCTAACTTTGGCAGTTTGGAGGATGGACTGGAGTGAGGAAATCAGGAATCAAAGGGGAACTCATGCTTGTGTTCATGCTCAGTCATGTCTGACTCTAAAAACTGTAGCCCGCCAGGCTCCTCTGTCCTTGGGATTTACCAGGCAAGAATATTGGAGTGGGTTGACATTTCCTACCCCAGGGAATGTTCAAAACCCAGGAATCGAGCCCAAGTCTCCTGTATCTCCTGCACTGGCAGGAAGATTCTTTACTGCTCAACCACCGGGGAAGCCCTGAAGATGAATCAAGTCTATGCAAAGGGAAACGAGAAGGCAAAGTGAGAGTTATTCCCAAAACAAGAAGAACAGGACTCAGGGACCTTTGTGTGACAGAGGTCAAAGAGACACAGGAGCACAGGATGAATCCAGTGATTCCAATGACAGTGACAGATGAGATAGACTTCCAAGACTCACATGGGGGCGTGCAGGAGGAAGAGGGCAAGCTTGAGTGAAGACATCTGCCCAGAACTGGCTCTCCTGTGGGTCACCTCAGAGCAGTAGGTGAGGGAGGAGCCAGGGGTGAATAGCTGATGGAGGTCAAGCAACTAATACTCAGGCCAGGAGTGGCCAATGCTGCAGTTGCAGGCAGCAACAGAGACGGGAGGGAGATGGTGGCCTTATAGCGAGCAGATGCGACAAAATGACATGGATTTTCACATCTTATGGCAGCTTGTGTGGAAGAACATGATCCAATTGGAGAGTGTGGCCTCTGTGGCAGATGTTTGCAGTTGGCTAAGTCAGAAGCCCTAGTGGCTTAGAGGGTAGAGAATCTGTCCGCAATGCAGGAGACCCAGATTCCATCCCTGGATCAGGAAGATCCCCTGGAAAAGGGCATGGCAACCCACTCCAGTATTCTTGCCTGGAGAATCCGAAGGACAGACGTGCCTGACAGAACACAGTCCAGGGGGTCACAAAGAATCAGACATGACTAAGTGACTTTTACTTAAGTCAAGAGCCATTCCCAGACCTCTTTTTGCCAAAGCTGCACCCTCATTTTCCCAGTGTTGCTTTTAGTTTGAAGTGGTGAGACCGTGATGGGAAGTCCACTAGGAGCCGATGTTAAAGCCCATTTCTCTGATGAAATTGACAGACGTAACTAGAGCAGCCCCCTCTGTTTGCCTTGAATGAGGCCATGAGGCCTAGAGATTCTTAGAGCCAGTTTGTCACCCATGCGATGGCATAAAGTATGTTAATGACAGGGTGGAGGGATGAAAAGATAGGACGCTGTCTAGCCCTGGACTGTGGGAAACTCTTAGGCAAGAACTGAACACAAGCAGTACTAGAAGAGGAAAATCAAGACTACAAATGAGTCCAGAGGAGGGACACATCAAGGCTTATGCCTGGCATATGATAGGCTGTGAAGAACATGGCTCCATCCTTGGAGGTCCACAGCTCCACTAACACCTGGGGACTCTCCAAGGGACACCAACCATCTTGGAGGGGGATGCCTGACTCTGAGGAAAGCCATGGGTCCACTGGAATCTTTCATCATCTGACTCTTCAAGTCTAACAAGGCCGGAATCTCAGAATGCCTGACGTCAGCCAGGTTTCATCTGGAATGACCAACTCCCACGGCAGGAAGGTGGACACTGGATAAGAAGAACCAGCCAGCTTCAGAGCTCCAGGGGAAGCAGTCTTGCAAGATGGTATGGCCTCAGTAAGCTTTCTGGGTGGATAAAGATGGCCCAGCAGCTTAGAAGGCCCACAGCTGGAGGAAACTTGCCATTTGAATAAGCGTTCATAGAATTTCCCATGATACCCCACACTTTCCTAAATTATACTGCAGCCTAATCTTCCCCTGAATATCCCTTCCCTACAACACCCCTTTCTGTACTTCCACCTCCCTGCACAAATTCAAAATGGAAAATAAATCTAATGATACTTTATGTGGTCTTAACAAATAACAGCCCCCTCAAAATATATATATGTGGGGCTTCCCAGGTGGCACCAGTGGTAAAGAACCCACCTAACAGTGAAGGAGACGTAAGAGATGGAGATTCCATCCCTGGGTTGGAAAGATCCCCTGGAGGAGGGCATGGCAACCCACTCCAGTATCCTTGCTTGAAGAATCCCATGGAGAGAGGAGCCCAGCAGGCTACTGTCCATAGGGTCACAAACAATCGGACATTACTGAGGTGACTTAGCATGCCCATATATATGAAATACATACATATACCAGAATCACATGGGAAAAGACTTAAAGTTAAATTGCCACCAAGCAGTAAAGGTCTCTGTAGCATGTGAGCACTGCTGTATTTCCAACATTGAGATGAATTTTCGATCCTTTATATAATATCTAAGTATTCCATTAAGGAAGAATGACATTTTCAAATGTTCATCTTGTACATACAATTTCAAGAGTCTTACCAAATTGTTGGAGAAGCTAATCTAATTATCTATAGACCAAGTATAAAGTTCAGTTAAAATTGCATTTAATGCTCAACCTTATTACCAGAGAACAAGGATGAAGAGAGAGAGAGGGAGTTTGGAATCCACATGTACACACTACTATATTTAAAATGAATAACTAACAAGGTCCTACTGTAGAGCACAGGGAACTCCGCTTAATGTTATGTGGCAGCCTGAATGAGGGAGTTTGGAGAGAATGAATACATGAATATGTATGGGTGAGGCCCTTCACTGTTCACCTGAAACTAACACAACATTGTTAATCAAGTATGCTCCAATATAAAATTTTTAAATAAAGGTTTTAAAGAAAGAACAGAGAATAAAAAAGAGGTCTTATAAAAACAAAACTGAACACTCTACCTTAGTGGCCTTGCACACATGACCTGGTGGAGAGGAAGCCCTAACAAGATATGGCGTCACCTACGGACCACACACTAAAAATAGTCTTACTGTCGATTTTAAAAGCATGTTCAGGCAAACAGGCTATATCGCCTTGAGACATGTAATTTATTTCATCTGAACTGACCTTTAACATTTTTGAAGATTTCTTTGAAGCACAGTGGAGATAAAAAATTCTAAAACACTGGCAAGGCATCCTGCCTCTTTTCATTCTTTAAATATATCTTATATCTCTATTATAAGAAATTGTGTTAAACTGTATTCACTCAACTCATTAAATACATATTTTTGGGGCACCTACATGGGCCAGACCATCTGTCTGGCAATAGGATTAAAGTGATAAACAAGTCCATCCTGGCCCCTTGTCCTTTTAAGATTACAATATTTCTAGGATCTGGCCGTTTTTCGTCACCTCCACCAGGAGCAGCTTAGTCAGAGCCACCTGGGTTATTACTGCACGAACCTCCACACTGGCCACGCTCACTCTTCTGTTCCCACAATCTCTTCTCAACGGAGTACAGAGGGAGCCCTTTAGCCCAGCAGCCCCCAGCCTTTTCAGCACCAGGGACTGATTTTCATGGAAGAAACCAGTGCGGCGAGGGGCAGGGAAGAGATTTATTATGCACACTATGTATATTATTATTACATCACCTCCACCTCAGATCATAAGGCATCAGATCCTGGAGGTCAGGGACCCCTGATTTAACCTAAGTCAAATGATGACCCAGCTTTGCTCTAAACACCCAAAGTTTCCATCTGATCCAGAGTAAAATCCAGAGTCTTTAGTACACCTCTCTTTTCCAACTGCACAGCCTCCATACCCCGAGCAGCCATATTGCCCTCTTGTTCTTCCTCAAATCTGAAAAGGCCTCAGGGCCTCTGCATTTGCCAGACCCTCTGCCTGAATTCTCCCCTTCTCAAGGACCTGCATGACTCACTCCCTCCAGGCCTTTACTCAAATAGCCCCTCTCGACCACCTCTCATAAAATCAGCACGACGCCATCCCTTCATGCTGACACCCATCCTCCCCCCTAGCCCTGCTTCACTTCTCCCCAAGGTACTTGTCACTGTTCAACACACTACATACAGGTGTTTGCCCATTTGTTGACTGCTGTCCTCCCCAGTTAGATTTCAAGCCCCATGAGGACAAGCACTTGTTTACTGCACAATCTCCAGAGCCTACAACAGTGTATATCCGGTATTTGTGGAGTAAAATCTCACACTTTCCCCCATGTTATCTCTCTCACTCTCCAGGACCCTGGTTCCTGGGGACAGGAGAGAAGTCACATGTGGGATGCCCTCACACAGATCCCCTGGGTCAGGACAAGGAAGAGCTTTTCTTTCATATGTTTGGGGCAGACACGACATCATGGGTGTGTGACCTGCAGGCTAGTCACAGAGGGCTCCATGCTCAGAGGGGCCTTGTGCTTGGTTCAGTGCTCTGTGATCACTGATTTGAAGTTCTTAATAGTCTTTGAACAAGGGGACCTACATTTTTATCTTGCACTGGACTCCACAAATTATATATATAGCTGGTCCTGACAGACGGACAATTCTCAGAATGCACAGCCCTTGGGGCAGGTCATGGTCCCCAGCTATCCCGTCACTACTAATACAAGGACAGGGGCTTGGTCCCTGAGGCACATAGGAGCTTCGCTCTCTTCAGACTAGGACAGCGAAGCCCTTTGGCAGGTCCTGGGATTGTTCCAGCGGTTCTCTCCTCCACACCTTTCTCACCCCAGGTCTCCCTCCCTCCAGGCCACAAGCTGGAATTCCCCACCACTGACGTCAATGTCAGTGAATGGCAAGAGAGACGCCATAGCACACTCACTTGGATGAAACTGTAAAATCCACGACTGTAGAACTTCAAATTTAAAATAGAACCAATCCATTCCAGCGGGGGAGAAAGATGGTTTATGGTGTTGGCTCAGATGCTGATGGGAAAGGGTACTGAAGCCAGGAAAGGGTGAATGCTTAGGGATTCGTGGTACAAAGTAGAGGGCAATGCCAGAAGGTAGAAGACACGTAAAACATCTCCGAAGACTTAGCAAGGGCTTTGTCTCAGCTCAGGGAACCAACAAGTGCCTCCTGTGCCGTCCTGGTCTTGGCAAGAGAAGTGGCCGGAGCAGCCAGTGTTCTGGCTGACCCCTGCTGGCTCTTGAAGGAAATGTCCATGCACACAGGGCTGGCAAGGCCTCCAAGAGTTTTTCCAGAATGATGGATGCATACACAACAAGCCAGTTTCCTGGGTGTGTGTGTGTCAGGTGTTGGGGGTGGTGGTGCGGGGGTGCTAAAATAAGGGTAAGGAACACTTTCCAGCCTATTTCTCTTACCAGAGTAATGACGTGGTGATCCATATAGACACAGGAGAACAGAGCAGCTCATGTTTTAGCGAGGGGCTAGAATGTATTGTCATCATCTCTTTGAGACCCTTAAGTAGTGACTAGAGAGCTGCAGTTTGCAACGTGGAACAGAAAAGCATCAGACATTTAGGATGCTTTTCAGTTTCCTTCTCTCCTGCTTCCCTGAGTGAAGGCAGTCACAAGAAATTGCCGCACAACAAGGCACATTTTGCATTCAAAGTTACCAGCAACACAACATTGTAAGTCAACTATACTCCAATCAAAATTAAATTTTTTTAAAAATGTAGTTACAAGTAAATTCTCTCTCTAGTCAGCCTAGCAACATTAAACACAGGGTGAAACTTAGATCTCATTTTCATTAGAGCCAAAGAAACGTACCGGGACAGATTTTCTGCAGAAAACCATTTAAATCTTTTTAGGATGGAACAAGAAAATTTATATAACCTTATCTATGACACAGAAACTCATTTTCAGTTGCTTTCTAAAGCTTTCTGAAAAGCTCTGCTTCATTTACATCTAAAAAGCACTATTTCATAAATACAAATTTGGTACTGCCTCACTATTAAACTTGAGGAAATTAAAGACAAAGATTTATGCTTCTAGGTAAGACCTGCTTTTTAAACATATTAGGTAGACTAATAAGTCTACATCTGCCAAAAATCCATTCTCTAAATATTTATCAATATAAACCAGAAACTTTGTAATGTTTCCTCTTGAACTTTGCTCCTTCAAGCTGGGGCCATTACACTGAACCCAGCTGCATCCAATGCAATCGTTCTGCAATTTTCACCTAAGGACCCAATCAACCTTCCCTCAGGTGTTTACCAAGCACTCAAAAGTAGCTTCAGATAGAATAGACTTGTGGACTTTGTGGATGAGGGTAAGGGTGGGATGAGATGGGAGAAGGGCATTGAAGCATGTTAATTGTCATGTGTCTAATCAATCGCCAGCCCAGGATTGATCCTCGGGACTGGTGCAGCGAGATTTCCCGGGGGGGAGGGAGGAGGGAGGGGGGACCCGGAGGGGAAGCATATGTAAACCCATGGTGATATCATGACAATGTATGGCAAAAACAATAATTAAAAAAAAAAATACAAAAAAAAAAGTAGCTTCAGGCTCTTGGTCTTCAAATTGATTCCACAGGAGAACACAATTAAGTACTAAAGACTATGGTACACCTATTTGGGGAATTCAAGGGAGGAAAAAGGCCTATGGTAGAGGGGACTTAAGTGGATGAAGACAAACTTGAATTTGTTCCTGAAAAATGAGGATTCAGACGACCAGGGGGAAAAAAGAGAAATTAGTGATAGGGGGGAAATCTTTCAGAGAAAGACCCATAGAAGAACGAACACAAGAGAGAGATGTCTGAGGCCAACTATTATTTTGAATATTAAACAATGTTTACATCAAGGTGAAGGTAAACTATGTCTTGTTCTCCAGTAACAATATAGAGGCAGCATCTAAAAAAGCAAAGGAGGTTCTTGACCAGGAGAAGCCTTCTAGAATGTTTGGAGATATATCTTTGGTTGGTCGGGAAGTCTCACTTTTCACACCCCTGTGCAACATAGTAACCCCCTTACATAAGAACGAGTTCCATTCCAAGAGCACGTTTGTCAGCTCAGTTTGCTCTGAGGTCCAACAAGGTTAGACTAGGTACCCACCGAACACAACTGGCTGTGTAGAGCCGTACTGTACTCCATACAGTATACTTTGTAAAGTACACCAAAGCACCACCACTTGTAGAGGAGTCACACACACGACAACGGGTGCCAGACACATGAACTAACCTTTAAAAGTTCACAGCTTGAAGGTTCATATGGACAGGACTAACTGTAGAAAACAAGCAGGCCAGGAACAAAAACCACAGCGTGAAATAGCAATGTGGTTGAGGCAACTTACCTTAGGTTCCTCAGGATAAGCAGGCTGCGGTAAAGTACAATCTCACTTCTTAACGACATGCGTGAACTTCATGCCCAACTCTATGTGACTCCATGGACTGTAGCCCACTGGGTTCTTCTGTCCATAGCATCCTCCAGGCAAGAATACTGGAGTAGGTTGCCATGCCCTCTCTTCCAGGGTGTCTTCCTGACCCAGGGATGGAACCGGTGTCTCTATTAATCTCCTGCGTTGGCAGGCAGGTTTTTTGTTTTTTGTTTTTATCACTAGCGCCACCTGGGAAGTCCTTTTTTAATGACAGCAGTTCTTGAACTTACAGGCAAGTAGGCTACACCTGAGTACTTGTCAAAATGTAGCCTGCAGGCCCCACCCCCCAACATTGATTTAGCAGCTCTGACTGTGGTTTAGTTATCGGCATTTAAAAACCTTCTCCCGCCCCATCCCACCAGGTGACTGATACAAATGAAGCTAAGACTATACTTTGTACTACCCTGTGAACTGTCTCCCAAGTCACTGGTTAACTCTGAGCAAATTCATTCATTTCCGATTTAGTTTTGTAGACCATCAAGAGCTTTCACCAACCAACTTTGGGAGAATGTCTGAGATGCTTCCATCTGTCATAGTTTTCTTTCACCAAGAAGCACTCAAGGTTACCATCAAAAAGAATCTAAGATGCTATTGAGAACTGAATATTTATGTCCCTGCAACGTTCATACACTCAAGTCCTAACACCCGATATGACAGTATCTGGAGGTGAGATCTCTGAGAGGTAAAAAGCTTTAGTTGAGGTCAGGAGTGTGGGACCCCCATGATGGGGTTTCCTACCTTACAAGAAGACTCCAGAGCTCCTTCTCTCTGCTTTATGAGGACACCACAAGAAGACAGCTCACACCAGAACTGAATTTGCTGGAACCTTGATCTTGGATTTCCATCCTCCAGAACTATGAGAAACAAATGTCTGTTATTTGCCAGCAGTCTAGGTATTTTGTTATAGCAGCCCCAGCTGACTAAGGTAGATGACACATTTCAAAACTGAAGAGTGAGATGGCTGTGCTACAAAACATGGCCTAAAAACATGTTCCCCCACCTCTGTCCTTTGCCCAGAAAAATCTATGTCAGAGGAAACAGACTAGCTCGAGCAAACAGGTTTCACTTAAAATATGAATCATCTTGGACCTCAGCCTAATTCATAACTAAATAAATCTGGCTGTTTGTGTTAAGCTATGGTTTTAAATACAAAAGGCAGAAACCTTTGACTTTCTAGATGGAAAAGTAGATTATAACAGCTGCAGCAGTTTGGGTCATTAATTGGAACCAGTGGTGATGAATTTGGGCTAGGGAGGCCTCCACATAGGAGGCAATGAGCAAAGGATGCCTGAACTGACTCATTTGTTCAACAAAGGCTTTCTGAGTGCCTACCCCGTGGTGGGCTCCAGAGTCCCAGTCATGGGCAAAACTGGCGATGTTCTCCCTACATTCTGGAAGCCAAAGAGGGAAGGTACTTTTCAGTGGTAATAAGAGCTAGAAAAAGCCCTGAGAACTGGGAAAGAGAGAGTGATTGTGGTGGGGGGTGGGGTGGTAGGGACTGGCTTATTTAGAGAGGATGGTTAGGGAAAGTGTCTCTGCAAGACTGACATCCAAGCTAAGACTAAACGTCAAGAAGAAAGACCCAGGGAAAGAACAGTAGATGTGAGATAGGCTGGGACCTGGCACTCTTTGCTGCAGTGTTTGCACCTGGACATACCTCTTGTCCAGCAACAAAATACAGAAAAACTGTATGGGACTAAAACTAACTAGCAGTTGGGGCAAATTCTGGACCCAAAAGATACAAAGGACCAAAAAACCTAACTGCCACTTCTCAAGAGTCTGTAGCAGAAAAAAAAAAAAAAAAAAAAAAAACAGTGCTGGAAGCAAAAGCAGAGTACTGAGCATGCCCCCTGCACACAACAGCACCTAAGGGGTGGGCAAAACACCCAAACCACCTCTCCAGCCGACCGCTGGACTCAATCTGACCCTAACCCCATATAAGGAACAAGCTTGCCCCCCCTCGGAGAGAGGGCGTACAAGCAAGGCCAACTGTCGTTTGTTCTCACTGCCCCCTGCTGCAGCAGCGGTCCCAATAAAGCCTTGCCTGAATTTCCTGTAATGTCTCTGATCAATTTCTATTGATTAAGGAGGCCAAGAGCCCTGATCCGTAACAAGCAAATCCCCGAGACCGAAAGGAGCCTGGCATGTTTGAGGAACAGGGGAAGGGCCACTGGGGCTGGACCAAGTGAACAAGATAGAGGAGAAACTGAAAAAGCAAACCTCGGGAAGTGGGGCAGGCATCATTACTACTGCTGCACTGGCAGGGAAACAATCCCACAGTTAACGTTCCTGAGGGGAGAAATCTTCGGTTTTGTGGGTGACTGCCAGGCTCTGCCTTACTCACTGACACAATGAGTAACTTGGGTCCTTCATGTTGCTGATTTCGATCTTGAGAAGCCCTCATCTCCCCGAACCCCTCCCTCCTCCTGTTCAGTTTCATGCCTGAAATGGTATTGAAAAGGCTGGTTCACTACTCCGGCTTTGCAGTCACACAACCCATGTTTTATTTTCACCTCTGCCGCTTTTCAGCTGAGGCTAAACAACCTGAGCCTTGTTATTTACATCTATAAAATGGCTGGGCGGGCAGGGACATCTTACAACATATGTAAGTATTTTCCAGAGCAGCAGACACAATATTTAGTGCCTACAAATGCTATTCTTATCCAAAAAGCTTCATTTCATTTCTCTAATTTAAAACATTGATACAACTTCAGTAGAAAATCTCTTAGTCACACTAAGTTATTAGTCACTTGTACTTTAGTGTGAATAAGCCTGCAGTTCTTTCCCAAATCCCTTCAAAGCTGGATGAAAAAGAGGAATTATGAAGGAGAGAAATTCTAGATGTCAGAGGAACCAAAGGAAGGAGGAAAAAATTAGATGAGTGAGGAGGGCCATAACCTCTGAGGATTTATACATTTTCACAGTGTTTAAATTCTTTAAAAATTATTAATAAAAGAATCAAGCATTTTTCCATACAAGTACATTTCAGAGTAACCAAATTTGATGAGAGAAGCTTCTCTTTTCAATAACAAGTATTCTAGTTAAGCCATAAGAAGAGATGATAGAACTAAAATATTGCCATTTAGCAACCTCTTCCCAGGTGGCTCAGCAGTAAAGAATCTGTCTGCTAATGCAGGAGATGCAGGTTCGATCCCTGGGTTGGGCAGATCCCCTAGAGAAGGGAATGGCTCCCCACTCCAGTATTTTTGCCTGGGAAATCCCACAGACAGGGAAGCCTGGCGGGCTACAGTCTATGGGGTCACAGAATCAGATACAACTTAGCAACTAAACAACAACAAGCTAATGGGTCGAGGTAATGACCATGAAGGGCTGCTCCCATCACACAGAGAGAAGTATTTTGTGCCTCCTGATAGACGTGTCCATGCCACCACTTATGAGGCGTTTCTGCCCTAAACTCGAGCCTAAAACGTTTAGCTCTAACAATCAGTTTCAAGGAACCATAGAAAATAGAGGAGTATGTTAAAAACCAAGGGGAGGCAAAATCCAGGCTATCAAAAACCCTCTTGGGAGAGGAACCCAGTTTCCTCAACAAATAAATTGTGAGGAAAAATAAAGAACATGAGGGGAAACCTACATATTAAAACATAGATTTAAGAGGTACCTCAACATAAGGGCTTATCAAAAGATCCTGATTCAGAGACACCAACTGTAAAATTAAAAGCTGATGATAAAATCAGAGAAATCTGGCTGGATATTTGATAATGTTAAGAAATTACTAATAACTAAGAAAAACTAAAATAAGAAATATCTGCTGCTGCTGCAACTTTATCATTTTCCTTAAGGTTCCTGTTCCCTACACACATTTTTCTGGTAACCATAGGACTCTGGGAGTTAGAGGAATTAAAGCTTTTGACACGGGGCATGATAACAGTAATAATGACGATGACTAACATTTCTTAATAATCTATACATTTGACTAAAACCAGTCCAGGAACATGCTAGGCCAAAAAACTGATGCAATCACCCTGGGAGAAGGGGAGGAGGGCCCCCTGAGGACCAGAAAGAAGGTAAGGAAGGAGTCACTCACCGCGAGCTGCTCACATTTCTGTTTCCCCCAGATCACTGTGAGCTGCTGAAACCAGGGAACCACGTTTTATTCATCTTCCCCTTCCCCGGTCCAATTACCACACCTGGCAAGTGCAGCATCACTAATTGAGGAGGAAGGTAAAATGCAGAGATACAGAGTAAGGGAGGGATTCTGAAATCTAAAACTGGGAGAGGGAAGCTAAGACCAGTCGGTTTAGACTTGTCACAGAACAGCAAAGGGACACAACCCTCCTCAATCTACTGGAAGAAAACCACAAACCAAAAATGTATGAAAGTCCATAACCAGAGGAGGTGGTCTGTGCCTTGAAACGGGTGTCATTTCGCTTCTGCTCATCCCCAGGTGAGTCTGAGCAGTAAAGGACTGTAATGGAAACAAAACCTGCACCCGAAGGAGGCAGCAAAGAGCTGACATTCCAAGAGATGCGAAACCCAGATCAGGAAGGTGGGGCCTCAGCACTTCCTGCTGGGAACCTCCAGCCTTGGCTTCAGGCTTTACCTCTCACCGGCCAACAAAAAGTGCCTAAGTAGCTTTTTGGAAGAATGTTGGGAAGCAGTAAATCAGGAACAGTGTGGGAGGGATAAGCTCTGCTGTGATGAAGTGATAGCGGATACAGTAGAGTATCCCGAGTGGAAAGTTTTTCATATAAACATCCTAAAAACTTACACTTAGCTAAACGTCGTGCCAAAGTGTTATGCAGGTTCCCTCCTGACACATGCTCAAAGCCATGTACCTACATTTTAAAGATTAATTCCTAGCCTCACAGCTGCTCGGAGAAATCACCTGAAAGCACTTTAAGTGTCACTTTATTATTGAAGGTCTCCCCCTGGATTCCTTAATGCTGTCTCCAACCCAGGCCAGCAGCAGCAACAACAACAACAAGTCTTCTTATGAGACACTGAGGCCCCCGGGAATAAACCAGTGCTGATCAAGTTAAATGCAGAGCCACTTAGGCACAGACCTTGCAGCTTGCTTTGAAACCCTGAGCCCCGTCCCACCCGACCCCCCACCCCTGCTCTGATGCAAGAAGGGCCTGTTTTCATACAGATTAAGTGGGCTTGAGCAATACTTCTGACATAATCTGCAGAAATGGACTTTCCCTTCACTTCAGGTGCACAGCCTCCCTCCCTTCTCCCTTCTCATTATATGTAGACAGTGATGGGCGTGAACTTGAAGAAACCTGCCCTCCTTATCCTCCTTGTCCCCAGTTGTCCTCACCTCATGGCCCACACCTAAAGGTAAAGCGCGCCTGGGACCCTTTGCTGCTATGCTTGCACATGCACAGGTCTCTGCTCCAGCAACAAAATGCAAAGAAACCATATGAGACTAAAAATAACTGCGTGCACCTGTAGTTGGGGCAAACTCTGGACCCAAAAGATACAAAGAAACCCCCACCACACACACACACACACACACACACACACAAACCCAACCTACACCTTTGAAGAGCCTAGAGCAAAAAACAGTGTCAGGAGCAAAAGCAAAAAACAAAAGAAAGGCAACAGGAAACAGAAAATGCTTCCAGAGAAGAGGGAAACCTCACAACTTTTTCTGACTAGGATTCAGAACACTATCTTTCTCTGTCTTCTCATCTAATTTTTCTAGATTTGGGAAATATGGAGCGTTATGAGCAGAGAGGATAATGCCAGACCGTGGAAGGTCTGGGCAGGTGCCTGGTAGACAAGGAAGGTTGTATACTTCTTGCATTTTCTAAAAGGGAGAGTCTGCTGCTCCTCCAGAGGATCTTCCCACCGAGGAATAGAACCCATGTCTCTTGCATCTCCTGCTTTGGCAGGTAGCTTCTTTATCACTGAGCCACCTGGGAAACCCAGCCTATGAAATTATCCAGTCCATAAAAACTAATAGCACCAGCTCCCCTGCCACCAAAAAAAGAAAAAACAGCCCCATACCCTGAGTCCCCTCTCACCTTCTGAGACTGCATTCTGCCTGTGGGATGTGTATCTCTCTAAATAAATTTGCTTCCACTTTACTCTTGAATTCTTTCCTACACAAAACCAAGGACCATCACGTGGTGGCCTATCCCAGGAACTTGCCCGAGACCCAGGACATGACCATTCTTTGTGTGTGTGTGTGTGTGCTTTTTCTGCTTTGTTTGTAACCACTTGTGTGGTTTTTTTTTTCCCCTTTTATTGTTTTTGCCATACAATGCCATGAAATCACCATGGGTTTACATATGCTCCCCCTCCAGAACCCCCTCCCTCCTCCCTTCCTCCTCCCTCCCCCTGGGAAATCTCGATGCACCAGCCCCAAGCATCAATCCTGGGCTGGCGATTGATTAGACATATGATAATTAACATGTTTCAATGCCATTCTCCCATATCATCCCACCCTTACCCTCATCCACAGAGTCCACGAGTCTATTCTATACATCTGCGTTCCTTTTGCTGTCTCGCATGATGGGTTCTCGTTACTGTCTTTCTAAATTCCATATATATGTGTTAATATACTGTATTGTTGTTTTTGCTTCTGGCTTACTTCACTCTGGATAATGGGCTCCAGTTTCGTCCATCTGAGTAGAACTGCTGCAAATGAATTTTTTTTTAATGCTGAGTAATATTCCATTGTGTATATGTACCACAGCTTTCTTATCCATTCGTCAGCTGATGGGCATCTAGGTTGCTTCCATGTCCTGGCTATTGTAAACATTGCAGCAATGAACATTGGGGTACACATGGCTCTTCCAATTCTGGTTTCCTCGGTGTATATGTCCAGCAGTGGGATTGCTGGGTCATATGGCAGGACTATTTGCAGCTTTTTTTTTTTTTTTT
>ML661885.1:15883731-16090377 GCA_007570785.1 Antilocapra americana | reverse complement strand
TTTTTTTAATTATTGTTTTAGCCATACATTGTTATGATATCACCATGGGTTTACATATGCTTCCCCTCCGGGTCCCCCCTCCCTCCTCCCTCCCCCCCCGGGAAATCTCGCTGCACCAGTCCCGAGCATCAATTCTGGGCTGGCGATTGATTAGACACATGACAATTAACATGCTTCAATGCCCTTCTCCCATCTCATCCCACCCTTACCCTCATCCACAAAGTCCACAAGTCTATTCTATACATCTGCGTTCCTTTTGTTGTCTCCCATGTTGGGTTCTCATTACTGTCTTTCTAAATTCCATATATATGTGTTAATATACTGTATTGTTGTTTTTGCTTCTGGCTTACTTCACTCTGGATAATGGGCTCCAGTTTCGTCCATCTGAGTAGAATTGCTTCAAATGAATTTTTTTTTAATGCTGAGTAATATTCCATTGTGTATATATACCACAGCTTTCTTATCCATTCGTCAGTTGATGGGCATCTAGGTTGCTTCCATGTCCTGGCTATTGTAAACAATGCAGCGATGAACATTGGGGTGCACGTGGCTCTTTCAATTCTGGTTTCCTCGGTGTATATGCCCAGCAGTGGGATTGCTGGGTCATATGGCAGGTCTATTTGCAGCTTTTTAAGGAACCTCCACACTGTTTTCCATAGTGGCTGTACTAGTTTGCATTCCCACCAACAGTGTAAGGTAGTTCCCTTTTCTCCACATCCTCTCCAGCATTTATTGCTTGTAGAGGACATGACCATTCTCTTGCTCCCTCTTCTCCTGCAGCACTGCCAAATGTCTGGAATCTGAGAAGTGACCAGCCCTGAACCCCAGTGGCCCAGTGCAAGGGCCTAGAAACCAGACACTGCCTGACTTGGAATCCCTACTCAGCACTTGGATGGGCTCCCACATTTCTGAGTCTTAATACTCTAATTTGCAAAAGGAGATTTATGCCCTAGAAAATCTTGAACAATAGCATAGGGTGGTTACTGTGAGACTTCAAAGAGAGGAAGTGTGGAAAGCACCTAGAACTGTGGCTGGGCACTCTCAGAATTTAATCATTTTCTTTCTCCCTTTCCTTCCTGTAATCCTATTATTTCAGTCTCTCCTTTCCCAGTTATGTATTTGGCCTCACTCAACAAGGAAATTCTCAAACGCCACTGAAAGTTTTTATCTGACATTGTAGTATATTTGGTTTCTGAACAGGGCAGATCAACATGATACTCCAATTTGACTTTCTGGATTCATTTGTCTAGCTCTAGAATATGAGACACCCAATAACGTATGCCAACTCTACATGATAATTCTTTTACCAAGAGAAAATTGCCTCTTCATAAATGATCTTGGGGGGTTATCTTTCTGTTATGCTGAAAACTTCAAATACAAGCATAGAATGCTATAAAATACCTCTGTAAGCCCATATCTAGCTTTAATATGTGTGTGTGTGCTCAGTTATATCTGACTCTTTGCAATCCCTATGGACTGCAGCCCACCAGGCTCCTCCGTCCATGGGATTTCCCAGGCTAGAATACTGGAGTGGGTGGTCATTTCTTCCTCCAAGGAATCTTCCTGACCCAGGGATTGAATCCACATCTCCAGCATTTCCTGCATTGGCAGGAGGATTCTTTACCACCGAGCCACCTGGGAATCCACTGGAAATTTAATGGTTATCAACAATTGAGTATTTTTGTTTCACCAGTAATCCTTCCACTGTTGTTGCTGTTATTGTTTTTCTAGCTGTCTTATTATACTACCATAAATGTTTCAAAGTATGTCACTAACAGATAAGGACATTTTCTGTCATAACCATAATACCATTATCAAACCCAATAAAATTAATAACAAATCCTCACTATCATTTGATACCCAGTCTGTATTCTCCCCTTGTATCAAAGATATCTTCTTATGGTTGTTTCTTGGATTCAGGAATCCCCTGCATGTGGTTAATATTCCTTAAGTCTTTTTAAATCTGTAACAGGTCTGTGCCTGCCATAGAGGAGCATCACCCAGATTTCCTCAAGGAGCAGCTGCAGCCCAGCTGCAGAGCTTGACATTGATGCCAAAGCCCCTTCACCCAAGTCACACCCTTCCCCAAGCAGCCCACATTCGAGAGTAGGTAGAAAGCTCAGCTTTTTGGCCTGGCACAGGACAGACAACTCCAATGGCCAACATTTGCTCCAGAGAGTCCCAGGCATTGTCTAAGACTCTGCCAGGCCTGTGTCACGTGGGTTCTTTCTTGCTGTCCCCTGCTTCCCAGCCCCTTTCTTTTACAGGTGTTGATCCTTTTGAATCACCTTGCACCCAGACTGTGTGGCAGTATCTGCTCCTAGAGAATGCAATGTGCATAGCTCTTTTCCCTTTCCATACCATCAACTAGTGGAAGAAACTAGGACTGACTTTATGTTTTAAAATACTGTTTACTAGACTTACTGTGGTGGTCATTTTGCAATATATGCAAATATCGAATCAATATGTTGTACATCTGAAACTAATATAATGCTATATGTCAATTATATAAATAAGGGAGTAACTCTTTACAGCATCCCCACATTTGTTTTTTTCCAGAATGGAAATGATAACCCAAAGGTTCTCATTTTCAGTAAAAGAAACTTCCAATCAACTAAAATCAAAGGAAATCAAAGATGAATACAGTGTACATTAACCCTTCTATTCCATTTTCTTAAAAAAACTAACTTATTTCCTCTACATTTCTAATAAATTGCTGACATTACCAAAATAAATCACAAAGTAAAAAGGTCTAGATGTCTATTAAAACTGTTTTAGTATAAATTATAATATGTTCATCAATCTCTTTCTTACCCCTAATAGAGCAAGGGCCAACTTGAGCAACCGCAGGCTGTAGGGAAACTGCAGGTATTATAATTCCTAGAAAAAGAAAAAATCCTCCTAGAGCACTTGGTCATATCCATGAAAACTAGCTGACACAAAGCAGTCTCAACTCCCTGTCCCCCTGGAAAAATGAGAAAGCTTCTTTGCCTCCAGAATCTCATTTGACTCACCTGTGAATTAGACACAACCCTCTCAACTTCACAGTACTGTTGTGAGGGCTGATGGGATATTGTACAAGAAAGCACCTTTTTACACTGTTACATACCAGCAGCTACAAATCCTTGCCTACACACACAAACACGTTGCAAATCTCCTGACTCACTTTTTGTTGGGAAGCAGCAGCTGGACTTGTGAATACTCCACCCTCCTCCTCCCACCTTCAGGGTCTCTGATCTTTGAGCCAGGTGTGCGTGTTGTGTTTAAGTCCTTGACAAACATTCAAGGAAGGCTCAGGTGAGAAGCAACAGGAACTCACATGGGTTCAGTTCTCGCCTATGCTTACGGGGTTCAGCCCTCCCACACTCTCCCCATCTTTCCATCTATCTTCAATTCCTGACTGCCTGTCCCCTAGTCTGCAAGCTCCCGAATCAGACAGACCAATGACATCAGCCTTACAGAGACCACGCGACTAGTTCCCCTGATTGGACAGGGCCAAGTCTCTGTCTACCTCTGCTAGTGGTTCTGCTCCTCCAGCCAGACTGGGTCTGATGGGGCCACGCTCTCACTCTAGACTCATGCTTGCTCCCCACCTTCCTCAGTACAGCTTCACCCCCTTCCAGCACCTCCCAGGACTTCCCTGTACCTTTAAGCTTTTCCAGTTTTAAAACAACTTTGTCAAAAGCCATAAAGCTGAAAGAGTCTTTCACAGGCTTAAAAGAAAAATCCCTTCAAGTAGATGGCCACCATTTCAAAACATAATGTCAGCATGTACCAAATTCTCTTCAAAATGAGGATATCTGCCACTTCAGCCTGCTCTACTTTTAGAACATATTTGAAAGATATACCTTGGATGTATAGAAAGGATTATCATGTCAGCTTAATTCGTCATGATGTAATATTGAGGAAATATTTTTAAAATATTAAAATTCTATTTTAACCATATGGTGAATTATTATGTACCCATTAAAAGTAGTCATGGGGAATTCCCTGCTGGTCCAGTGATTAGGACTCTAGACTTTTACTGCCGAGGGCCCAGGTTCAATTCCTGACCAAGGAACTAAGATCCTGCAAGCCATGCAGCAAGGCAAAAAAAAAAAAATCATAGAAAAATAAATTGCAAGGAGCAGGTTTTTCACAGAAGACGAAATATTCATGGCCTATAAACTCATTTCATTAGGTCTGACAAAAAAGTAAACCAAGATTTCAACAAGATGTGGTTCGATACCTATGAGTTCAGCAAAATTCAGAAATTTAACGAGATCAAGCTGTGGATCAATAGCTGGTAAGGTGTAAAATAGCACAACCACTTTGGAAAATAGTTTGGCATCATCTTGCCCAATTGAACCCTCACATACCTTCCAACCCAGTAAACGCATTTCTGACTCTGCATCCCAGAGAAATGTTTTCACTTGGCACTTGTATACCAGAGGCATATATAAGATCAGAGCAGTGTCTGCAATAACAACAACAAATAAAAATGCTAGCAACAACCCAAGTGGCCACCAAGAGGAAAATAAATCAATAACTTGTGCATATCCACACAATGCAATGTGACATAGCAGAGAAAATGAACCACTGCTATACATATTGTGGGTAAATAATAAGAAACATTATGTTGAGAAGGGAGAGGTAAGTGACAGAAGAATATGTGCACAAAACAAGCAAAGACAAACAATAGGGCTTTTAAAAAGATACAGGTGCACAGGAGTGCTAAGTCGCCTCAGGTGTGTCTGACTATTTGCGACCCCATGGACAGCAGCTCTCCAGGCTTCTCTCTGCATGGAATCCTCCAGGCAAGAATACTGGAGTGGGTTGTCATGACCTTCTCCAGGGATCCAACCCACGTCTCTTATGTCTCCTACATTGGCAGATGGTTCTTTACCACTAGCGCCACCTGGGAAACCCAAACAGATATACGTTAGAAGTAAAACCATAGTCCATTTAAAATGGTGGGCCTGGGGATGAGAGGTAGGAGATTCGGGTAGGGAAAAATAGATACAACTTTTTGTTCCTATCCTAGTTCTTGAATTGGGTGGAGGATACACAGTATTCATTATATTGTTATGCTTGAGAACTAACATCAAAGTTACACATAATCTTTTGAATATATCCTTTTTTCGTATTACAAGACATTCTGGAGTCAAGTGGGTTCACTTTTGAGAGCAGCCAGAGGAGGATTGTTTGACGTGCCTTAACCAACGAGTTAACTCTGTTGGCAATACTGAGAGAAGAAGGCTATTTTGGATGAATTTCCAATTCTACAGAAACATCTTTATCTGTTTCCTCTAACCTGTTTCTGCTTATTTTGTAAGTTTTGCTTCTCAAAAAGAAAAAAATTCTTGCCAGGCAATTAATGCCGAGTAAGATACTTCCTGCCAACTCCCCCGTGAGTAATACTTCTGAGCAGCTGAAGAGCATCCTAGCATGGTGGTGACAAGCCCATGTTCCCAAGTCCAACTGCCTGGCCCCAAAGACCACCCTGCCGTGTACCTGAGGTATGGCACTTAGTCTTTCAGGCTCATTTTGTCATCTTTAAAATGAGCCTGATAATAAGAGTCCTACCATAGTTCACCAATGTGAGAATTAAATATTTGTGTAAGAAAATGCTTGACAACTGATATTCAGTAAGGAAATTCTCACTTCTGGCAATATGGCCAGAACAACACTCCTGATAAAAGGACATTTAAAAACATAATGTATAAAATATTTTAATTTTTTAAATGCACCCTTAAACCAACAAGAAAATAAAACAACTCATATCTTGATTATGGCCTCTAGAACCCTTTCCCATGAAAAGAGATCAGGATTCCTTGGAGAAACACCTGGTTTCAGGGGGAAAATAGGAAGGATACAAAGTAAGCCTGTCACATTTTTGTAGTGCCTGAAACCAGGAAAACTCTTAAAGATTAATGGGATCATAACAAAAAGACATAGAAGTAAGTCGAAGGGGATCTTAAGGGCTTAACAGTGATAATATAGGAATCAAAAAGAGTAATTATTATAGTTTAATGGCACACAGTGACTTTATTAAAACCAAAAATTCCAGCGTATTAAAAAAAGATACAGCTGGAGGGAAGTGGAAGTCATTTATTGCCATCTAAAGAAGTTATTAAATCAAATTCTTACTGTGAAAATTGGTAAAGGGGAAGAATTAAACATTTACCCTGGTTTTCTAGTATAAAATATATTTCAGGAGAGCCAAATGGTTCTACTTTACAGAAAAAAAAATGCCAGCTAATAAATACAGAAGGAATAAGAGTACTAATTAAAAACCTTCATTTCACAGCCTCAATGAAATTTTTGATTTTTTTCAACAAATGAATGAATTAACTGCTAACTAATGGAGGTTAAAAGCATTAGGAAAAAGGTTGATAAGGAACTAAATAATAGTGCTAAAGGAATATCACTTAGAGAATTCCCTGGAGATCCTGCTGTTAGGACTCCTTGCTTTCACTGCAGAGGGCCCAGGTTCAATCCCTGGTGGGGGGACTAAGCTCCCTCAAGCTGCGCAGTGTGAACAGAAGGAAAGAAAGGAACATCACACAGACTCTTCTTGGTTAAGGAATGTCACTCTGCACTCAAGAGATCAGCCTGCTGTCCCTCCAACATCCACGTCTCTGATGATATGGATACAAAGCTCACAACAATTCTTCTGACATAAGCAAGCCACAAAATGTTCGCTTCATACCAAGAATAGCTTCCATCTCAAGAACCATTTTCTTTGCTCATTCACAAGAAGGAACTTCTCATCTGTTAAATTTTTATCAGGAGATTGTAGCAATTCAGTTACATCTCCATTTCTATTTCTCATTCTTTTGTCATTTCTACCACATCTGCAGTTACTTCCTCCCCTGAAGTCTTGGACCTCTCAAAGTCATCCATGAGGGCGGAAGCCAGTTTCTTCCGAACTCCTGTTAATGTTGATATCCTCTTCCCATAAATATTCATGAATATTCTTAGTGGTATCTAGAATGGTGAATCCGTTCCAGAAGGATTTCTATTTTCTTTGCCCAGATCCACCCACTATCTATTACAACTATAGCTTTTTAAAAAACAGAGTTCTTGAATAGGAGTTAAAAGTCAAAAGTACTACTCCATCCATGGGCTGAAGAATAGATGTTTTGGTATGAAAACATTAACTTCATTGTACATTCTATTAGAGCTCTTGGGTGACCAGGTGCATTGCCAATATGCAGCAATATTTGGAAAGCAATCTTTTTTTCTGAATGTTAGTTCTCAACAGTGGGCTTAAAATATTCAAGTAAACCCATGTTGTATACAGATGTGCTCTCACCCAGGCTTTGTTGTTCCTTTATATAGAGTACAGGCAGAGTGATTGAACATAACTCTTAAGGATTATGGATTTTCATAATGGTACATGAGCATTGGTTTCACCTTTAAGTCACCAGTTGCATTAGCCCTTAACAGGAGAGTCAGCCTGTCCTTTGAAGCTCTTAAGGCAGGCACTGACTTTTCCTCTGTAGCCATGAAAGTCCTACATGACCTCTTCTTCCAGTTTAAGGCTTTTTTTTTCCATCTGCGTTGAAAATCTGTTGTTTAGTGTGGCCACCTTCGTGAGTTATCCTAGTTAGATCTTTTGGTTAACTCACTACAGCTTCTATATCAGCATTTGCTGCTTCACCTTGCATTTTGATGTCATAGAGATGGCTTCTTTCCTTAAACTTCAGGAACCAACCTCTGCTGTCTTCAAACTTCTGCAGCTTCCTTACCTCATTTAAACTTCACAAAAATGAAGACAGTTAAGCTCTTGCTCTGGATTAGGTTTTGGTTTGGAAGAATGTTGTAGCTGACTTGACCCTCTATCCAGATTGCTCAGACTTTTCTCCATATCAATAGTAAGGCTATTTCACTTTCTTAACATTTGTGTGTTCACTGGAGTAGCACTTTTAATTTCCTTCAAGAACTTTTCCTTTGTATTCACAACTTGAATACAAGAAACACAGGTTTTGGCCCATCTTGGTTTTCAATATGCCTTCCTCACTAAACTTAATCATTTCTAGTTTGTGGTTTAAAGTGAGAGACGTGCAACGATTCCTTTCACTTGAACACTTAGTGGGCATTGTAGGGTTATTTATAGGTTTATTTATTTATTTACTTTGGCTGTGCTGGATCTTTGTTGCCACCTGGGCTTTTCTCTAGTTGTAGTGATCAGAGTCTACTCTCTAGTTGCAATGTGCAGGCTTCTCATTGCTGTGATCTCTCTTGTTGCAGAACACCGGCTCTAGCACACTCGGGCTTCAGTAGCGTGGCTCTCCAGCTGCAGAGTGCAGGTTTAATAGCTGTGGTGCGGGGGCTTAGTTGCTCTAGGGCATGTGGGATCTTCCGGGACCGGGGATCTAACACGTGTCTCCTGCATTGGCAGGCGGATTCTTTACCACCAAGCCTCCAGGGAAACCCTGTAGGGTTATTAATTGACTTAATTTCAGTGTTGTTGTGTCACAGAGAACAGGGAAGCCTGAGGAGAGGGAGAGAGATGGAGGAACAACTGGTCAGTGGAACAGTCAACACACACAGAACACTTATCAATTAAGTGCACTGTCATATATTGCATACTTCATGGGACCCTGAAACTATTCCAACAGTAACATCAAAGACCACTGATCACAGATCACCATAACAAATGCAAATCATAATGAAATAGTTAGAAATACTGTAAGAATTACCAAAATGTGACACAGAGACACAAAGTGAACAAAGTCAATTGGAAAATGGTACCAATAGAGGTGCCCAAAGCAGGTTTGCTATAAACCTTCAATTTGTATAAAAAATAAAATTAAAAAATGCAGTATCTGCAAAGTTCAATAAAATAAAGGGCAAGGACTTCCTTGATGGTCCAGTGGTTAAGAATCTGCCTGCCAACGTAGAGGACATGGGTTCAATCCCTGGTCCGGGAAGATTCTACATGCCACGTGGCAACTAAGCCCATGCACCACAGCTCCTGAGCCTGTACTCTGCAGAGCCCACAGCTGCTGCTGACGCCCGCGTGCCTAGAACCTGTGCTCTGCGACAAGAGGAGCCACTGCAACGAGAAGCCGGCGCGCTCAAACAGGGGAGAGCCCCAGCTTGCTGCAACCAAAGGAAGCCCGTGTGCAGGAAAGAAGACCCAGCCTAGGCAAAAACAAATAAATAAAATGAAGTGTAAGAAAACAATGTGTGCCTATATATGTTTATGATGGAATACTAATCATCCAAGAAAAAAACAGAAATGAACTCCTGTTACACTCATCATGGATGACTCAAAAACGTTATACTGAGTGAAAGAGCACAGTCTATATAATTCCATTCATATGAGATCTGGAAAAAAGAAAATCTCATTTATAATGACAGAAAACAGACCACCGGATTGCCAGACCACTGAAGGACACTGACCAAAAAGAAAACAAGGAACTTTGTGAGGGGGGTGGGTAATGGAAATATTTTATATCTTATAGTATTGGTCACACAAATGCATATAAGCTTCTCAAACTATATACTTGAAATAGATGTATTTTACATAAATTATTTCTCAATAAAGTTGGTTTAAAAATACTAGCCAACTGAATCCAGCATTGCAAAAAAAAAAAAAATTCATTCAAAACAAAACAAGAAGATTTTTAAGACCAAGTTAGTTGTGGTATGTGGGTAAAAATTAGCTTAATGTTGAACAATAAATGTCATTTACCATATTAACAAATTAAAGGAGAAAATATATAACTATCTAGAGAGAGATCACAATAACATTCAACAATCATTCACAGTTTTTTTGGCCACACTGCGTGCTTTGTAGGATCTTGGTTCCCCAATCTGGGATTGAAACCAGGTCCTGGTGGTGAGAGCGCCAAGTCTTGAGCACTGGACACCAGGGAATTCCAAACAATCATTCATAATTTTTTTTTAAGTTTGGTGACCTAGGACCAAAAGGGAGCATCTTTATCCAATAAAGCGGATCCATAAAAAACCAACAGGAAGTTTTTAGTTAGTATTAACCATAAATATACATGTAGGGGCTACCACTTTATAGTTAATGTAATTTGCTGTATAATTCAATAAGCATTGTTGGGCCTACCAAATTCCAGATCCAGAATGCAAGGAAATATAATTTATAGATCCTGACTTCAGGGATACAAAAAACTCTGGTGATGGAGTCTTAAAGTCATTTAAGAAATATCCTCATTTGGAGTGAGATTTAAATATATTCACTTGATTTGTATTTTTAAATTAAAATGTAATTGACTTATAATATTATATACAATATATTATATATATTCAGTTGTTCAACATAGTGATTTGATAGTTTTTACACAACAAAATGACAGCATGAGAAGTCTCATTACCATCTGTCACCACAAAAGTTATCACATTACTAACTATGCTATACATTACATCCCTGAGACTTACTAAACATATTCTTTTTTAAAATACATTCAGAAATTTTATTTGATCCTCCCAGAGAAACATGCACAAAAATGAATCAACACATCCACACAAAACTCATTCATTTTAAATGCAAAGCAACATGTGATTAATACCAAATGATGATGACCGATATTTATTTTGTGCAAGGCAATAGAATGAATCTGAGATACAACAATGATCCAGAGTTAGGAGGTTTTATTTAATGAAATCATGTCATGCTTCAGGGATTCAGTCTGTCACAGACTGAAATAAGAGGTAAAATTGTCTCCTTAATTATATTTTATTCTCTACATTTTGTGTTTATCATTCGAGATTCATATTATTGAATAGGCTTTCCACAATGCACAGTCTCATGAAAAATTCAGTAGTTCATTAAAAGCTGAGAATTTTCACAGCAAAATTTCTGATTTAGGATATAAAATATATTATTTATAGAGATGCATAAAATTTTTTTTCTCAGAAGAATATTGAGAAGAGGGAAACAGAATCAGATGATTTTGCCAAAAAATGGGGAGAAACTGGCTAAACATGCACCAGCTTCTCATTCCAGAACATGACCTAAAATGAGTTTAAGAAATTGTCAGCTGCGGTCAGTTGTGAATAATCACATTGCTAATCACTCAGCGTCTCTCTTCTTTGAGTCTCTTCTCTGTTTAGAAAAGCATGATCTCTGGGTCCCAAGCATTTTGCATTTATCTTTCCTTCTGGCGTCTGCTCTGCAACACTAGGCTGAAATTGCTCTCTGTAAGATCACCAGTGGGGGCTTCCCTGGTGGCTCAGACTGTAAAGAAGCTGCCTACAGTGCAGAAGACCCAGATTCAGTTCCCGGGTTGGGAAGACTGGCTGGAGAAGAGAATACCTACCACTCCAGTATTCTTGTCTGGAGAATCCCATGGACAGAGCCTGGAGGGCTACCGTCCAAGGGGTCGCAAAGAGTCAGACACGAGTGAGCAACTAACAGACACACACAAGATCACCAGCACCACCCTACCTAGCCAGTGCTCTCTTTTCAGCCTAACCTCTGGCTGATTTCATAACTGGCTCCCCTTTTGTTACCCCTTTCCTCACTTAGTGATACCTTCCCAAGTCTCCCTCTGGTTCTTCAAATATTCACCTCGGGCTCTGCTCTCCCAGAGGGAATCTCAGGGACCCTGCGGCTTCAGCAACATTGGACAATGATGGTTCCCACCTCTTATCCCCAACTTTCTCCTGCTTCTGTTCCAGGAAATGCCACCTCAGTACACCCAAAACGGAAGGCACTCTGTCTCACCAAACCCCTTCTGTTGCCTGTGCTTCACCATGGTTAACATGGCAGCTCATCCAAGTGCCCAGGCTCTGGGCTCAGAATCCATGGTGACATTTCCATCTCCCTCACCACCACTAGATCCAAGGGCTCTCAAGTTCTGCCAGGTGGGCTCCTGAGTGTCAGCTAAGTCTGGGTGCTCCTCTTCCTCCATTGTTTCCTTTTCTTTACTTACTTATTTGGCGGCACCAGGTCTTGGTTGTGGCACACAGGATCTTTTGTGGCACATGGACACAGGCTCCAGATCGTCCAGGCTCAGTAGTCGCAGCATTGCCCTTGGTTGCTCCACAGCCTGTGGGATGTTAGTTCCCCGACCAGGGATTTAACTCACATCCCCTGCAACGCAAAGCAGGTTCTTAACCACTGGACCACCAGGAAAGTCCCCCACTCTTTCCATTAAGCCTCCATCCTCTTACCCAGACTGCTTGCCTAGACTGCAGCTGCTGGTCAGCCTGCCCCCAGCTTCTTGGCTTCAACCCCTTCTGCCTCCAGAGAGACCTTTTAACACAATAAGCTGAGTGCCTTCCTGGCGCAATGGGCAGCACATCAGTCTCATAACGCAATCATCTCTTCTTGTTACTTCCCTACTTTGCTTGAATCTGTCAGTGCTTCTCTAACGACAACAGGTTAAAGTACAAATTCCATAGTATAAGATATGAGACTTAAAAAACCTGGATTCCACCTCTTTTTTCAGCTTTGCTTCATGCTTTTTGTCCTCCACACATCACCCCCACATGAAATACGAATGCACACCTACCTCTGCCACCCCATTATGCTAGGCCACACTGAACTCTGTGATACTCCCCAAAGTCAGCTTTCTCCTTCACGCCTCAAGTGCCCTTGCCTAATATCCAGGGTCTCTAGATTTAGCAAATAAAAACCTAGGCTACCCAGATAGATTTGAATTGTCCTGTATGTCTAAGTTTTTCACATAAACCATGTTAACAATTTCACCTATGTACTCACCAATAAAATTCAGGGCTGGCACTCAATGGCAAGAGAATCCCTCTATCACCAGAGCACAGAACGTGGCCTCTCGCTTTCAATATCACAGAAACGCACGTCACAGAAATGCAGAAATGTACACTCAGCTGTGAAGATTATTTTAGTAGCTACTGTTATTCAGTGTTGCATCAGTGGTTCATATTGCCTTGTTTATCATCTCAATTTTCCTGTAAGATAGGTAATGTTGTCTACCTCATACCAGTCAGAATGGCCATCATTAAAAAATCTACCAATAACAATACTAGAGAGTGCGTGAAGAAAAGGGAATCCCCCTACACCATTGGTGGGCGAGTAAGTTGGTGCAGCCACTATGGAAAACAGTATGGAAGTTCTACAGAAAACAGAATTACCGTAAGATCCAGCAATCCCATTCCTGGGCATAAACCTGGACAAAACTATAATGCAAAAAGATACACGCACCCCTATGTTCACAGCAGCTCTACTCACAATAGCCAAGACATGGGAATGACCTAAATATCCATCGGCAGATAAATGGGTAAAGAAAGTGTGGTACATATATACAATGGAATTCTACTCAGTGATTAAAAACAGAATGAAATAATGCCATTTGCAGCAACATGGATACAACTAGAGATTACCATACTAAGTGAAGTAAGTCAGAAAGAGAAAGACGAATGCCATGTGATATTGCTTATATGTGGAATCTGAAATGTAGCACAAATCAACTTATCTACAAAACAGAAGCAGGCTCACAGACATAGAGAAGAGATTTGCGGTTGCCAAAGGGGAGAGGGTGAGGGAGAGGGACAGACTGAGAGTTTGGGGTTGGTAGAGGCCAACTATTACATTTAGATTCATAAACAGCAAGATCTTACCGTATAGCATAGGAAACTATATCCAATCTCCTGGGACAGACCATAATGGAAAAGAATATGAAAAAAGAATGTATACATGTGTCTAACTGAGTCACTTTGCTGAACAGCAGAAATTAGCAGAACATTGTAAATCAACTAGACTTCAATAAAAAATAAAGAAAAAAGATAAATAATGTTACTAAAATTCATTTTATAGACAAGGAAGCTAAGGCATAGACAAGTTACAGAACTTGGCCAAGGTTGTATTGTAAGTGAGGAGGACCAGAATTTAAACCTAAATAGTCCTCACAGCAGATCCCATGTGATTAATCTTTCTACTTTGACAGCTACTTCTGTCTGCATGGTGGAGGTGGTTTATGTCTGCCTGGCTGTGATTTAGTCATTCAGTTGTGTCCAGCTCTTCCAACGCCATGGACTGTAGCCCACCAGGTTCCTCTATCCATGGGATTTCCCAGGCAAGAATGCTGGAGTGGGTTGCCATTTCCTTCTCCATCTGTTGGTATAGTACTTTGCAATTCTCTTTTTTCTTTTCCTTGTGTGATATCTTAGGAAAATATACAATATGACCAAGACTCATGTACCACTGTACACAACAAATATAACACTTAAATAAAGCTGAAATCCCCCTGAACTACATTCCCTTCCCCTAGTAAATATCATGTTTAGTTGGTCCTGATCCTCACAATTTGTGTATATGTTGTTTACAAAATATATTATTATTTTGTATTTTTAACATATGATCATGTGGTATGTATTCATCAGCAGTTTGCATTTTTCTCTCCTGTTGTATTTTTGGGACTTACCTGTGTTGATACATATAGTCTTATTCATTAATTTTCACTGCTGCATAATTTTTCATTGAATGACTATATCACAACTTGTTAATGGATATTGCTGCCAATTCTGGGGTTTTTTTTTTCTTGCTTTGGCTTTTATTTTATTTTGTTTGTACGGTTGTTTGGTTGATTCTGTTTGCTTTGGTTTTTATTGACTAGCAACAAAAGCTATTATAAACTTCTTGCACATAGCTCCTTAGCCAAGAATTTCTCTTTAGTGAGTACTTAAGAAAGGAATTTCTCTTAAGAGTGAGTATGTGCCTTATTATATTGGAAGTCCTAGCTAACAGAGGGAAACAAGAAGAAGAAAACCCACAAGAAGTAGAGAGGAAGAAACTAAAATGCCAGTATTTACAGTCAATCTAGCTGACTATAGAGAAAATGGAATATTTAATAAGAAAATTCAAGAAAACTGGCTAGCTCAGTTTTCCGACCCTTTGCCACCCCATGGACTATACAGTCCATGGAATTCTCCTGGCAAAAATACTGGAGTGGGTAGCCAGTCCCTTCTCCAGGGGATCTTCCCGACCCAGAGATTGAACCCAAGTCTCTCACATTGCAGGCAGATTCAGATTCTTCACCCACTGAGCCATCAAGAAAGCCCAAGAATACTGGCTAGCCTATCCCTTCTCCAGGGAATCTTCCTGATCCAGGAATCAAACCAGAGCCTCCTGCATTGCAGATGGCTTCTTTACTGGCTGAGCTATCAGGGAAGCCCAAAATTTAATAAGAGAGTTCAACAAAAATGGCTAGCTATTAGCTCAATGTTTTAAAATCTATTATATTATTATACTATAGCCAAAATAATTAGAAATATAAAGTTTAAGAATAATTAGGAATAAATTTTACAAAAGATGGGTAGGGCCTTTAGTGAAGAAAACCATAAAAATTACATGATGCGTTGTATAGCTAAATAAATAGATACACTTCCCTGGTGGCTCAGTGTTAAAGAATTCACCTGCCAGTGCAGGAGATGAGGGTCCCATCCCTGAGTTGAGGAGATTCCCTGGAGAAGGAAGTGGCAACCCACTCCAGTATTCTTGCCTGGGAAATCCCAGGGACGGAGGGGCCTGGCGGGCTATAGTCCATGGGATTGCAAAGAGGTGGACACCACTTAGCTACTGAGCATGAGCATGAAATAGATACACAACATTCATGAATAGAAAGACTCAATATTATAACATTAGTTTCCCTCAAAGTAATCTGTAAATTCATTGCAATACCAGTCATACTTGCAACAGATCTGGGAGAAAATTTGTGCAGTGCATTTATTCAACAAAGAATAGTGTATCTGAAGTATATAAAGAATCACACAAAACAGACATAGAGTTGTAGGTAAATTATAGTTCAGAATTAAATAAACAAACAACGTCATAGAAAAACTGATACGATCTGTGGTTACCAGAGGGAAGGGGGAGATGCACGAAGGCAGACAAAAGGTACAGACATCCAGGCATAATGCAAACAGGTACTAGGGATGTAATATACAACATGACATAGAATTAACACTGCTGTATGTTATCTAAGAAAGCTGCTAAGAGAGTAAATTTTAAGAGTTCTCATCACAAGGGGAAAAAATTTGTATCTATGTGAGATAATGGATGTTTACTAAACTTATTGTGACAATCATTTCATGTTGTACGTAAGTCAGATCATTATGCTGTACACCTTAAAAAGTGCTGTATGTCAATCATATCTCAATAAAACTGGGAAATTTTAAAGAATTTAAAAGAATCACACAAGACAAAGTAAATACACAAAATCTTAGGAATATAGACATATGTGGTGGTTTAAAATCTGCCCACAGATTCCATCTGTATTTCCTTCAAAAAGTAGAGCTAATTTCCTTCTCCTTGAGTGCGAGTTGAGTTTGACAACTCATTCCAAAGAAAAAGAGTAAGATGGGAATGAAGGGAGGTTTGTGTGTTATTTCTATGACTAGGTCATAAAAGGTATCACGATTTCTCTGTTATCTCTTGGGTTACCTGATTTGGAAGATGCTAACCACTATGTCATGAGGACACTCAAGCAGCCCTAGGGAATGGTCCATGTGGCAAGGAAATGAGGCATCCATCCAATAGCCTTATGAGTGACCCATCTCAAAAGCAGATTCTGCAGCGGCAGTCAAATTTTCAGATGGCCACACTCCCAGCTGACATCTTGACTGCAACTTTATGAGAGATCTTGACACAGAACAACATAGCTAAGCTATACCCAGAATTCTGATGCTCAGAAATTATGAGTCAACAAATTTTTGCTCTCTTAAGCTGCTGTATCTAGTAGTAATGTGTCATGTGGTAATAGATAACTAGTACACAAAGTTATATAGTGACAGTATGTGACTACAGCCCCAAACACTGAGTCAGACTGGCTAGATCCAGACTCTGGCTTCACTGCTGACTAATTATGTGACTGTGGGAAGTGACTAGCCATCTAACTACCTCGGTTTACTCATCTGTAAAGTGGAGATAATGCCAGCATGCCACACAGGACCACTGTAAGGATTAAGTGAGTTGATACAGTAAAACGACTGGAAGAATATCTGGCCCACAGGAAGCACTCAAGACGTGTTAGCTGCTGGTATCAATTTACAAAAGAGTAAATCTGAATGTAAATTGGATAACCAACCTCATTAGGAAAACAAAGTAAAATCACCATGAGACTTCCTTGTTCTGCATGGAATTAGCAAAAAGCATAAACTCTTAGCCTGAGTGATGGTTTAACTGGGCATCTTCACTGTAGGATAATTTACCAAGATGTCTGTCTCTGGTGTGAGCACATTTTTTGTGAGCACGTTATACTTCAATTCAAAATTTTAAATTAATAAATAACACAATACACACATGAAGCCAATACTCTCCCTCACTGTATCCTTACCCCCAGAAATGCTCTGTTAATATTGGCAAATATTGGCAAAGACGTGGAACACAAGAACTCTCACATCTTGCTGGTAGAAGTAGACATTGGTATATCTATTTTAAAGAGCAGTTCATCGCCGCATTGTTTACAATAGCCAGGACATGGAAGCAACCTAGATGCCCATCAACTGACGAATGGATAAGAAAGCTGTGGTACATATACACAATGGAATACTTCTCAGCCATTAAAAAGAATTCATTTGAATCAGTTCTACTGAGGTGGACGAAACTGGAGCCCATTATCCAGAGTGAAGTAAGCCAGAAGGAAAAACACCAATACAGTATACTAATGCATATATATGGAATTTAGAAAGATGGTAACGAGAACCCTGTATACGAGACAGCAAAAGAGATGCAGATGTATAGAATAGTCTTTTGGACTCCGTGGGAGAGGGCAAGGGTGGGATGATATGGGAGAACAGCATTGAAACATGTTAATTATCATATGTGAAATCAATTGCCAGCCCAGGTTTGATGCTCGGGGCTGGTGCACCGGGATGACCCTGAGAGAGGGAATCGGGAGGGAGGAGGGAGGGGGTTTCTGGAAGGGGAACACATGTATACCCATGGCAGATTCATGTCAATGTATGGCAAAACCAACATGATAATGTAAAGAAAAAAAAATTAATTAATTAAAAAAATAAATAAATAAAATAAAGAGCAGTTTGGCAATACTAGCAAATAGCAAGCTGAAAATTCACAAGTAAGGTTTTACCTGAGTGATAGGATACAGACTTTCACTATCCATTTTTCTGTATCTTCTTTAAACTTTCATTCCTGTCAAGATGTCAAAGTGGGGGAGAAGGAAAGTATTCAACCCAGCCATAAAATTCTGTGACCTGGACCCATTTATATTCTTTAAAAGCCTAGCATAACAGAGAGGAATGGTTATTCTGCTGCCAGCCTCCGGGACAACATGTAAAACATGCCTGGCATGCTGAACACTTTGTTATGGGCCTCTGAAAAGGAGAATTCCTAGATAAAACAGTAATCAGGGCTTTTTTAAAAAGCAGAAGGACTCAAAACCTGAAAAGAAATTAAGAATGAGTTGTATTAGGGGCAGGAAAGAGAGTAGAAAAAGAGGTTATCTTACAAGTAATCCAGTATTTAAAAAAAATTTTTAATTGTGTTGAAATATATATAAAACTGACCTTTCTAACAATTTCTTAAGTATACAGTTCAGTGCCACTAATTATATTCACAACATTGTGCAACCATCACTACTATCTATTTCTAAAACCATCCATCACCCCAAACAGAAACTCTTAAACATTAACCATTAACTAATAACTCTTCCTTGCTTCTCCCCACATCCTCTAGTAACCTCTGTTCTACACTCTGTATGTATGAATTCAATTACTCTAGGTACCTCACATAAGTGGACTCATGCATTATTTGTCCTCTTGAGTCCAGCTTATTTCACTTAGCACATTATTTTTAAGATTCACCCATGTGTTCAAAGGCACAGCTCAGAATTCCTCTTTATGGTTGAATATTTCACCTATGAAGTGAAATTGCTCAGTCGTGTGCAACTCTTTGCAATCCAATGGACTGTAGCTTACCAGGCTCCTCCTTCCATGTGACTTTCTAGACAAGAGTACTGGAGTGGCTTGCCATTTCCTTCTCCAGGGTATCTTCCCGACCTGGGGATCAAACCTGGGTCTCCCATATTGCAGGCTGACACTTTACCATCTGAACCACTAGGGAAGCCCAGCAAGCCACGTTTTGTTTATTCTACTGAGAGCCTACTATATAACACAGGGAGCTCAGCTCAGTGCTCATCTATCAATGGACACTTGGGTTGTTTATACCTTTGGGCTATCATGAATAATGGTGTGATAAACATTGGTGGACAAGTATCTGTTTGAGTCACCTAAAGTAAAGTTGGTCATGAGTTCCACCTAGGGGTGGATGTTGAAGACAGGGGTGAGCCTATGAGGTGCTCAGGGGTCAAGGATGGACTCAACTTTATTCATTCAGTTGGTCAGTCTTGCAACAAACAAGACTGTTGTATTTATCAAACACCACAATGCAAGAAACTGAGGTTCAAAAGTGGGGGAAATAAAACACTGTTCCCTCCTCTCCAAGACCTTGTTCTCTAGGTACTAAATAAGAAAAGATGGTTTAAGAGTGAAAAGTAGAATAATTAGTGGTGCTGAGCATCTTTTCATGTGACTCTTAGCCACATGTATGCCTTCTTTGGAGAAAGGTCTATTTAGGTCTTCTGCCAATTTTTGATTGGGTTGTTACCTACTTTAATATTGAGCTACATGAGCTGTTTGTATATTTTAGAGATTACTACTTTGTCAGACACTACCTTGTGTAAAACAGATAACTAGTGGGAACCTGCTGTATAGCACAGGGAGCTCAGCTCAGTGCTCTGTGATGACTTAGATGGGTGGGGTGGGGAGGAAGGGAGGTTTGAGTCTCTGTGACCCTATGGACTGTAGCCCGCCAGGCTCCTCTGTCCACGGGATTTTCCAGGCAAGAATACTGGAGTTGGTTGCCATTTCCTTCTCCCAGGGATTTTCCTGGCCCAGGGATTGAACCCACATCTCTGATGTCTCCTGCATTGGCAGATGGGTTCTTTACCACTAGTGCCACCTGGGAAATGCCAACAGGGAGGGAATAAATACATACATATAGCTGATTCATTGTACAGCAGAAACCAACACAACATTATAAAACAATTATATTCCAATTTTAAAAAAAAGAGTGAAAAGTATTGGATATAATAACCAAATTGAGGGTCAGGATGTCTGGGGGTAGTAAATTTTAAGCCAAGACCTGAAGGCTGAGAAAATTCCCAAGAGAAGCAGGTGAAAGTGAAAGTTGTGTCCAACTCTGCAATCCCATGGACTGTAGCCAGGCTCCTCTGTCCATAGAATTCTCCAGGCAAGAATACTAGAGCGAGTTGGCATGCCCCCCTCCAGGGGATCTTCCTGACCCAGGCATCTGTTATGTCTCCTGGGTTGGCAGGTGGGTTCTTTACCACTAGTGCCACCGGAAAATCAAAGAGGTCAGACAACAGGACAATAGGAATAGGAATTATTCACATAGTACAGCAAGCAACAGGAATACCTTGTGTGAACCCGAAGGTAGAGAGAGCATGGTTCTTCAGAAGAATGTTCAAAGGCTCCCCATGACTAAACACTGAGAACAAAGAGTAGTGGTGGCAAAGATTCCAGAAACAGTAGACGCAGATCAAAATTTGGGGCTTGGGTGAATGGAAAAGCTTTGAAGGACTTCAAGGTAGAAGGACGGGAGTCTGATCTGTAAAGCAGAGATGACTGTGAAGGCTGAGCACAAGAGGAAGACATGGCTGCGTATCTGGCTTGGGCAAGCAGGTCACAATGATCTAATTCCCCGTTGTCAGGATTGGCCTTGCCATGGACAGGTGACCAAGATCTGGCCAGCAAGACACAAGGCGAAGTCTCATAGGAGAGCTTCTGAGAAAGATTTCCTTCCACTGGGGGGAAACAAAAAAATGTTCCTGTCGGGGTTCATTACCTGAACCATCATGAAGAACATTGGAAAAGCCCAAATCAAGAGACATGGAAACAACTGACCTATATCCAGGGATCATCTGGCAACAAGTGTGAAGAGGAAAGCTAACATGCTAAGGAAGGTGTAATGGGAAGATGGAAATCTTCTGGGTTCCTAACAACTGTGTTTTGCTACTGAATTAACCAATCCTAGGATATAACTTCAGTCAAAATTCATGTGGTTTAATGTTTAAGCCAGTCCCAAACTTTTCTATTTCATAGTACATATTAAAAAGTGATGTTCATATAACACACTTGGGTAAGCAGATGAGGATGCTAGTAGCTAGAGGTAACTGTCTCCAGGGTCTTCAGGCCACCCCAGGTTCTCACCTGGTTGCCCCAAGGACTAATTGGGTCTGTATTTCAGAGCATCTGGAACACACTTGCTGTGCACTATTGTGCTAGGCACACTGGTTGGCAAATACTGTCTTAAGCAACTATTAGCTGGTCGTTTTATTCCTTGCAGCTCAAAGCATGCCACTGTCTGGCTGACAAATTCTAAGCATTATCCTCTTAGCAACCCAACTTAAAAACTCAAGAGTCATCCTGCACTCATTCCTGTCCTATACTCTCACTTCCCTTATATTTTTTGTCCAGGTGCCTCCTTGAAATCTCCACCTTCTGCCCCTCACTTCACCCCTGCTGCTATAGCCTTCATCTCGGTTACCACAAGACTCAATTGTCCCCCCTCTAATCTCAATGCCCTTTCATCCATTCCAACATGGCCAATGACCACTCTAAAAGACAGGTTACAACTCTCCTTTAAATCATTGCTTAGGCCCCGTCAATCTCAGTCTTATGTCATGTTCATTTGTGATGAGGGCCACAGATAATTTGTTAAGAGGGAGAATACTAAAGTATGGTGATGATTTGCTGTTTAACATAACTTAGAATGTACTCCAATTTGTCCCAATGATGGTATTTGTTTTACTTTCTGACATGTTCTCCTGAGTTACTAGAAGAGCACTAAGAATTTCTGCAGCAACTGTTTACCCTCCCAACACCCACACTGGAAGAAGGGGTGGAAGTTAGATGAAGAGAATGACTTTAAACTTGAAAAAGAGGAACACTTTCTGTGGGATACGAGTGAAAGAGAAACAGGATGGATAAATATCCAAAGATTTGAAGAAAGAACCAGAAACATCTAAACTTAGGAAGGCTTAATCGTTTCAGAAAAAAATAGATTTTTGTTGGGTCAAGAGAAGAAATACTGGATATCTTGTTTGCCTCCAATCTTCTCTACCTGCTCTGAGCCTGGGGGCTGAACTGTGTGAACTCAGTCAGCAACACTCTTGTCTCCACATAGGGATGGGATCAGCCAATGACAGACCTTGACAGGAGATGAAGGGAAGGAGTAGATTGAAGGTGGTTATGTTTCCCCCAGCTCCCTCCCTGCCTGGTCCCATGTGTTGGCTATGTACCTGTACCCAAGGCCACATACGTTGCCAAGCTGCCTTTCCATGTAACTACCCTCCCAATGTTTCGGTAACCATTCCCCGTGATTGTATCTTCAGGACTAAGAGGGTAACAGCCCGTCTACTCTCACTGCCTCTGAGATACTGCACTTTCCCCATTGGTTTTCTTAAATCTTGCACACAGCTTTATGAAAATCCTCTTGTTAAACTCTCAGAGTTGGTTTGAGAGTATTATCTGTTTCTTGCTGCATCCACCAGTGATTTCAAGTCACATAATGGGGTTTGGGTCAGGCTGGAGGGGAGCAGAAAGTTTTGAAATGGTCATAATAAAGAATCTTACAGGAATCTGCTAAGCAAGCCTGTGAACGCTTGACACACAAGCCTCCATGCTCTCCTATCTCTGGGGAAGTAAAATATTTAAGAAACCAGTGGTTTGCTGATTGAAATAATCAATTACCAATAAAATTAAGTTTTATAATTATTAATCAATATTATTAGTCACATATTATTATATATGAATGATCACCAAATGAGCAATAGTTTTCACTGTACGCCTACTGAAGTTAGCTGTGTTGACACACTTTTCTCTGATTTTGTTTCCTCATCCATAAGTAGATAATCTCTAAGATTCTTTTAGATTTCAGAATTCTGTGATGATGATGACATCATATCATCATTGAACCTGGGAATAGATGAAAACAAGGGAGAGAGATGAGAAAGAAAGAAGTGGAGGTGGCAAGGAGGAACCAAGAGCATATTCCTCATGTATATCCATGAATCTGCTGACAGCCAGCCCCAGCCCTGAATAGTTTCTCTTATCTAAATGTTGATAGCACGTGACCTGTATCACAAAATCTCTCACTCCATCATGTGATTTTATGCCAATCTCTCATCTCTAAATAGTATATACATCAGTTTACCCTTGCCTCTGTACCTCCCCAGGCTTCCCTGGTATCTCATTTGGTAAAGAATACGCCTGCAATGCAGGAGACCCTCATTTGATTCCTGGGTCAGGAAGATCCACTGGAGAAGGGATAGGCTACCCACTCCAGTATTCCTGGGCTTCCTTGGTGGCTCAGATGGTAAAGAATCTGCCTGAAATGTGGGAGACCTGGATTTGATCCCTGGATTGGGAAGATCCCCTGAGAAGGGGACAGCTACCCACTCCAGTATTCTGGCCTGGAGAATCCCCATGGACAGAGGAGCCTGGCAGGCTACAGTCCATGGGCTCCCAAAGAGTTGGACACGACTGACCAACTTTCACTTTCACTTTTCACTATGCCTCCCCACTCAGCCACAAGCTCATCAAAAGTAGAGACTACATAATATAATTCTGTATCCAGTGCTCCCACAGCCCAATATATATTTACAGATATTCAATATATGTTTAATGAGCTAAAATGATGAATACACACTGACTAATTTCCATGTATTTCTGCCAAGAACCTTTCCCACACACTTCCATCTTCATTCAATTTTTGTTTTCATTGTAATGTTTTTATAGGAGAAAAAATACATGGCATTTGGGGGCTTAAATTATTTTCTCCCAATTTGTAAATATTTATGTTTACAAAACTAGTACATTAGCTAGGATAAGCTAGGAGGTGGTTACAGGTGTGTGTGTACTTGTGCTCAGTCGTGTCCAACTCTTTCTGACTCCATGAACTGTAGCCCGCCAGGCTCCTCTGTCCATGGGATTCTCCAGGCAAGAATACTGAAGTAGGTTGCCATTTCTTCCTCCAGGGGATCTTCCTGACCCAGGGATCGAACCCGCATTTCCTACATTCTTTACCGCTGCACCACTTGGAAAGCCCAAGAGGTAGTTATAAGTAAACTCAAAATTCCAATGACTTAACCCAAAGGAGCCCATTGCTCAAGTAACTTACATTTATTCCCTCAAGTTCTATAAGTTAGGAGACCAATGGGCTCAGTGACTTCCCTTCTCTGGGTCTCTCAAGGCCATAATCAAGTTGTCAAACAGCGGGAGCTCTCACCTGCAAGCTCTGGGGGAAATTCACTCCAGGTTTATTCAGAACCCCGTTTCCTTACTAGCTGTCAGCCAGCATCACCTTTTAGACTGCTGGGGGCCTCTCTCCAGTTCTTGAGCATGGCCCCCTACCTCTCAGGGTCAGCAGTGGTGCAGAAATCCTTCTCAGGTTGGGGTCCCTCTGACTCCTTGTTCTGCTGCTACTGTTCTGCCTCCAGCCAGAGAAACTCCTCTGCTTTAGGGGCTTCTGTGATTAGATTGGAACCCCCTTGGACAAACCAGGATAACTTTCCCTATTTTAAGGTCTGTCACCTGGAACTGCAAAGTCCTTTTTACCATGTGACATAACTTATTCAAACATGAGAGTGTGGACACAAACCATACATGGTGTGGTTTATACGAGTGCCACACACTGTCTTGGTGTTTTAAATCAACTGATTTGATCATCACAAAAACCAGATGATGTGGCACTTTGAATGTCATAACCATATTGAAGGTGGAGACTAAGGCAAAAAAGGTTAAATAACTTGCCTAAGGTGACGCAGCTTTTTGGTGGCACTAGTGAGTCTAAAACACCAGGGAGACTTCCAAGGCTGTACTCTATACCTGAAACCACATTCCCTTCATATGGGATATATAAATGCATCCTCTCTTTGTGTCTACATCCATGAACATGTGTTGTCACAGAATGTCAGAGGACTGAATGGATGGTTCAGATTTCCAAAATCATCCTGGGCTCAGCCAGTCTCCTGACTGGTTTTTCTTGGTATATTCAACAAAATTATATGTTTCCTAAAATTCTTCTTAATACAGTAGCTGTTTAACTAAAAGTGTTGTACATCAGACTTACATTTGCAAATAGCCAATTTGCCCAGAATGGCATTTATTAAAAAGCTAAATAAGGTAAGAAATCATTTGTGCTTGCTGCATGCTAAGTCACTTCAGTCATATCTGGCTCTTTGTGAGCATGTGGACTATACCCCACCAGGCTCCTCTGTCCATGGGATTTTCCAGGAAAGAATACTGGAGAGGGTTGCCATTTCCTCCTCCAGGGGATCTTCCTGACCCAGAGATCCAATCCGGGTCTCCCACATTGCAGGCAGATTCTTTACCATTTGAACCACCAGGCAAGCCACAGTTAGTCACTTACTTAACCTTAAAAGAGCAATTTCCTAAGAAATATGTGCTGATTGTAAAGAAATTATAAAGTTTGGCTTTTAAGAACATGTATATTAAGACTTCCTCAAAATTAAGGAATCTATTTCTAGCGTCAAGGAACAAAGTTGTCTAAGGCTTACATATGGCCAAAAAAGATTCCTGGATGTCCTCTCAGTGGAATTCTGGTGTAGAGTATTGTTTTCATTATCTGTTACTGAGTAACATATGACCCCAGGATTTAGAAACTTAAAACAACTATTTTTTTTTTTTCTGTGGGTCAGGAATCCAGGAGAGGATTACCCGGGTGGTGAGAGCTCAGGGACTCTCATGAGGGTCCAGGCAAGGTGACAGCCAGGACTTTGGTTATCTAGAGACTTGACAGCAGCAGCAGATCATTTTATGATGGCTCTTCCACAAGCCTCCCTTTAGAGCTGCTTCAGCATCTTTATAACATGATGGCTGACTTATCCAAGAGAGAGTGACCTGAGAGGGAGACAGTAAGGCAGAAGCTACAGCTCCATGAGAGAAGCATTAGGACTCCAACTACAGGAAACACCCAGAACAGGCAAATCCATAGAAACAAGAAGTAACTAAGTTGTTGCCTGGGGCTGGGAAGGTTTGAATGAAATGGGGAGTGATTGCTAACAGGTACAGGGTTTCTTTTTAGGGAGTGATGAATATGTTCCAAAATTTATTGTGGTAATGATTGCACAACTCTGTGGATATACTAAAAACCGCTGAACTGGATATTTTAAATAAGTTAACTGTATAATGTGTGAATTACAAAATTATATCCAAATAATGCTGAGAAGAAGGAGGAGGAGGAGGAGAAGAGACAAAAAGAGGAAGAAGAGGAGGTAGAGGACAAGGAAGAGAAGAAGGAAAAGAGAGGAAGAGGATGAAGACAGTTACAATGTCTTTTATGTCCTGACCTCAGAAATTACACAATATCACTTCCATCATTTTGGTGGTCAAATCCAGTACACACTCAGAGGGACAGGAATTAAGCTCAAAGAACTCATAGGCATATTTTTAAACACTATATAGACCCTCCCTAGATTATTGATTCTGCATGGTCATCTGTCTATTGATTCATCTATCTTTCAACTCTAGAGAAATAAAAGTTAAGATATAAAGGCACGTGTTCCTGTACATAACAACACAAATGAATTTTGCCAATAGAGGTACAACTGATTTCCCCCCTGTAGAAAGGGTGACCCCCAATTATTTCCATTTTTTGGCCTATAGTTTTGTATCCTGTACTATATTCACTTCAGAAGTCCTGATTGCCTCTACATTTCTGTCCTTCAAATTTCAATTGAACTGGTTACAACATCTTACTGGTTCTCTCATTAATTAATTAATTGAATAAAATGTCTGAAGTATTTATTTTACATTTGCATAAAAGCCATGTCTTGTAACCTTTTGAAAATTATAGTTTAGTATAACTATTCATGTATGTACCCTGCTCTTTCTGCCAAAATTAGCGTGGAGGGGCAGAGACTAGAACACTCTCAACAGAGCATTACACCACACAAAAGAAAACAAGAGCATTACCTTGGCTACAAGGTTACACATGTCCAAGTTCCTCTATTCCTAATCTTTATTTAATGTATATCCAGAGCCATACACACTTTCAGAGCTTATCAGATGTTTGGGATGATAAAACTGCTGAGAAAGAAAATATAATACCCATCTTAGGTTCTCAAGTTTGAGAGGAAAAGTAACTTACCACAACTGTTATTTTGTCTATAATTTACTTCCAAATGCTTCAGCATAAACAAGGTAAAATATGAGTGTTTTTATTATTCCTATTAACTTTTACTAGCTATTATTCTTGATTGTTTCTGTATCACATGATTTTCATTTTGTACAAGCTCAATATATGAAAATCTAGGTTTTTCTGAAAAATAAATGGTGTAATGAGAATTTGAGAGTCTTCATTTTGCAAAGGATCTAACAAGATTTGATTCCCTTCAAAAGGAAACTCTGGCTTCATTTAAAATGTGATGTAACTGACAAAAAATTAATATAAAGAGAGTATAAGCAAAGAAAAGAAGTGAGAAGGACAAAACGTTCAAGGAATGGTGAGTAATCCAATTTGGCTGGAATAAAATGTGTATGTTGGGGAGTGCTAGAGATAAGTCTGTGAAAGTAATTTCATTATAATTAATCATATATAAAACTCACACATGTTTGTGTCTTATTAGGCTACATCTGCTCCATCTCAGAACTACCTTATCAAAAACACAGATGCAAATCCAATTAAGACTGTACTGATGAGTAAAGTAGGGTTTTTAAAAATGCTTTGTTGTTATAACTTAGATACAAAGGACACATATCTTAATTGTATATTTTAATTGTATATTTTAAAATATATTTACTTCCTTATAGCCACTACTCACATTGAAATACAGAACATTACTAGCACCCCCAAACCCTTCTTCATATACTCCAGTTAACACTCCCCCACCAAATAAAAACCAAACAACCCACTATTCTGACTTGTATCACTACAGATTAGATTTCCTATTTGTTCTTGAAAGTTGTATAAATGGAATAATACAGGGTGTACTGTTCTGTGTCTCCTTTCACTCACTTTTCTTTTTTTTTTTATAACATTTTTTCTTTTTATTAGTTTTGCCAAACAATGACATGATATCACCATGGGTTTACATATGCTCCCCCTCCAGAACCCCCCTCCCTCCTCCCTCCCCCGGGGAAATCTCGTTGCACCAGTCCCAAGCATCAATCCTGGGCCGGCTTCACTCACTTTTCTGTCTGTGAGATTCATCTATGATGTCGCAAGTAGCAGTAGTTTGTTCTTATTGCTGTGTCGGTACTCTGTTGTATTAAAAATACGTATTTATACACAGGCACACACACATACATGGGGCTTCCCAGGGGGCGCTAGTGGTAAAGAACCTGCCTGACAAAGCAGGTAGACATAACAGACCTGGGTTCCTTCCCTGGGTTGGGAAGATCCTATGAAGGAGAGCATGGCAACCCACTCCAGTATTCTTGCCTGGAGAATCCCATGGACAGAGGAGCCTGGCCAGCTACAGTCCATGGGGTCACAAAGAGTTGGACACAATGGAAGTACCCTAGCACATACATACACAAACACATCATAAATTATCCTTCCATTCAGTGGTTATTGAATATTTGATTGTTTCCAGTTTGAGACTATTATAAGAATATTTTATTATTTCCAGTTTGGGACGATTATAAAGCTGCAATGAATACATGTCTTTTGCTGAACTAAACATTCATTTGTGTTGGGTATATACCCAGGAGAACTGGGTAGCAGGACAGCAGTAGAACTGCTGAGTTATAAGTTGTACACGGTTAGCTTTAAAGGTATTCTTACAATATACTCTCCCTCCAGTAATATGAGAATTCCAAGTGCTCCATGTCTTCCCCAACACTCCTAATTGTCCATCAGTTTCACTTTAACCTTTCTGGTGAAACTATAATGGTATCTTATTCTGGTTTCAATTTGCATTTCCTAAATATGGCAAACACTCTTTTGTGAAGTGCCTGTTCATAGAATGTGGATTTTACCCAAAATTTCCTAAAGAAATAAAGGTGTGAGCTACGTTATACAACATAAAGGTAATTGACAAGGAGATGGAAAAGCAAATGTTTGGTAAACCAATGTTTGCTGGGCCAGGCAGGGATAGTGGGACTCAGGAATTTTAAAAGACCTTGCTAGGTTCCTCCCTGTCCATACACCTAGTTCATATATATATATTAATAGTTATCTACAGCGATGGCTCTCTTTCTGGAACAAGTCCTCTATCCACATTCTCTAGGCAGTTAGAAGGAATGTCAAAGTTTCTTCTAGAGTCTGTTGGGCCTTGATTGTTCTCAGCTTGAAATAATCTGCGTATCGATACAACTTTTGGGGGCAGCAAATTTTGCTCCCCTACAGTAAATTGATAGCATATTAAAAAGCAGAGACATCATTTTGCTGACAAAGGTCTGTATAGTTAAAATTATGGTTTTCCTAGTAGTCGTGTATGGATGTGAGAGTTGCACCATAAAGAAGACTGAGCACCAAAGAATCAATACTTTCGAATTGTGGCGCTGGAGAAGACTCTTGAGACTCCCTTGGACAGCAAGGAGATCAAATCAATCAATTCTAAAGGAAATCAACCCTGAACATTCATTGGAAGGACTGATGCTGAAGCTGAAGCTCCAAGATTTTGGCCACCTGATGCAAAGAGCCAACTAACTGGAAAAGACCCTGATGCAGGAAAGATCGAGGGCAAGCCAAGGGAGGACAGAGAAGAGATGGTTAGATAACATCACTGACACAATGGACATGAATCTGCACAAACTCTGGGAGACAGTGGAGGACAGAGGAGCCTGGTGCACTGCAGTTCAAGGGGTCTCAAAGAGTCAGACATGACTTAGAACTGAACAAAAACAACAGTAAATTATAATTATCCTTGTGTGCTTCTGTTGACAATAATCACACCACTCGCTATTATTTTACATGCCACAGGCCCTCTTCAGGATATGAATTAAAAACCCTTCATGATGATGCAGTTGATGCCAGAAAAGTAAGTCTCACATGAATCAAGCTCCCATCACTCCTGGGTGCCTCACTTTCTAGGTGTGTTCCTAGAACCATGTGGAGCCCTTGCTACCACTCTCTTCCCAACTGTAGTTGAACTTGATGCTTCAACTCTGTCCCAGAAAGAGTGCCTGGTTTCCAGGTCCCACTGCCTAGAAACAGCATTTTCCACTTCTTGTCTTTTTTAGCCCTTATCCCTTCCAATACCAGAGGAGTAGGCTTCCATCAGACTAGGAAATGAAAGCTCAGAAATGGATCAGCCTAGTCAGGGCAAACTGGGCTAAACTGGAAGAAGCTAATTACAGCTCTCCAGGTACATCTGCTTCTGAGGGGCTGCAGCCAGTGCTTTAATAATATCGTGATGGAGGCAGCTGTGTCACAAGTCTCTTTTCTTAGCTCCTTTTATCTGCTACCTCCACTGCCCCCTGCCCTGGTGTGCCCCCCACACACACTCACATGCACATGCACACGTGATATGCTCTTATTGGCCAACATTGCCCATCTACCAAAATCTCCTCCCCATCTCTGAAATAATCTTCTCTCCCCAACCGTATTACCAAATCTTTTTTTTTTCTTTTCCCTTTTCTGCATATTCAGCCTCTCTAAACATCCATATGAGTAAACTTTACTCAGTCAGTAATCGAACTTCGAAACTCAGTTATTTGAATGGAGAAGTGAGCACAATTGAACCCTGCTAAACAGACGGAGGAGCCTGGTAGGCTGCAGTCCAGGGGGTGGCTAAGAGTCGTACACGACTAAGCGACTTCACTTTCACTTTTCACTTTCATGCATTGGAGAAGCCAATAGCAACCCACTCCAGTGTTCTTGCCTGGAGAATCCCAGGGACTGGGGAGCCTGGTGGCCTGCCATCTATGGGGTCGCACAGAGTCGGACACAACTGAAGTGACTTAGCAGAAGCAGCAAAGATTTTGACATTATGAAAGAGAAGCTTCCTAAACTACGTGACTAGTGGGAAATACAGGCTCACTGGGTCATCTAGAGTCAGGCATGTTTCTGAGCAGCCACTGAACAGTTTATTAAGAGGTCACTCTCTGTGATGCCCAACTTATAGCAGAAGCAAATCACTGAGTTCCTGAGTGCTGATGTTGTACTAGGTATCTGCACCTAGAAGCCTGGCTCCTACTTTTGTCTGAAAGCATGGTGTTCTCATCAGCAGTAATGTCAATATCAGACCTGCTCCTGAACACTAAGCAAACAGAAGCCCATCACTTCCCTTCCATGGAATTATTGCTTCCTTCTTGGCCTTCAGAATCATAATTAAATCTTATACAGGAAAATGTGTCTTCCGCACATCAGCCACATTTGCACTCATATTTAAAACAACCTCTCTTCTGTTACCCACAATATCTTACAAGTCTTGTATGTGTGTGTGACTTTTTTGGCCGTGCTGCATGGCTTGTGGGATCTTAGTTCCCCGACCACAGATTGAACTCTGACCATGGTTTGAACTCAGGCCCTGGCAATGAAAGCACTGAGTCCTAACCACTGGACCTCAGGGGATTTGCCAGGTCTTGTGTATTTTTTAAAGGACGATAGAATTGATGGTGGTGGTGGTGATGTTTTGGTGATGGTAATGGTGCTATGATTTCATTAGTAATTAATTAATTAGTAATGAAATTCATATTTCATTAGTAATAATATGGCAACAATATTTTTTAAATGTTATAATAGAGACTTTCCTGGTGGTCCAGTGGTGAAGACTCCATGCTTCCAGTGCAGGGAGCACCAGTTGGAACCATTATCAGGTAACTAAGATCCCACATGCTGAACGGCCCAGCCAAAAAAAAAAAGTTGAAATAATAGTAGTAAAATCTAAATCCAATCACTCTTGAATATTTCCATTTTTTTCATATAGCTTCTTTCATTGTGTCCATATTAAATATAACATTTTATATTTTTAATACTTTTATTATTTATTAATATGATGAAAAGTAAAACATCTGTATCTAGTATTGGGTGGTGCAGGGATAGGTGATTATGGCTGTCATTCACACCATGTCTTAGTTAGACTTATTCAGTGATCAGTACAACATTCATCTTTACTGACAGCTGAAATGCATGGATATTCCTTCAAATAGCAGTTTAAAATACCATCCCCAATGTGTGTGTTTCTTCCACACCAATCAAGAAACTAATTTAATTCTCAGAAGACACTGACAAGGTAGCCCACAAATTTAATTCAATTCTAACACTATCTGCATGGAGACAGCATAAGATTCGACTGGTTAGTAGTCAAGTCCAACCAGACTGCACCCACATCAGATGCCACTTGTAAGTCTAGCTTGTTACCTATGATTCTGATCAATGACTGTAAATCAGAAGTTCCCACAACCTCCTCCTCAGTTTGGATTAACTTGCTAGAGTACCCCACAAAACTCAGGAAGCCAGTCTACCCTATAGATTACTGGTTTTGACAAAGGATATTAATGTATATGAATGAACAGCCAGATGAAGAGATTACATAGGGTGAGGTCACCAATCCAGGAGCTTCTGCCCCTATGGAGTTTGGAACCTGAAATGTAGATGAGTTCTGGTTCAACAGCCTGGAAGCTCTCTGGACCACTTCCTTTGGGATTTTTATGATGGTTTCATTACTTAGACATGATTAAGTCACTGGCCACTGGACCTTGGCCAGCCTCCAGCCCCTCCCCCCTCCTTTCTAAAAGTCACTTCATTAACATAAGCTCAGGTGTGGTTGAAAGGGGCTTTTCATGAGTACCAAGACACCTTAATTGCTCTTGTTGTTGTTGTGTTGTTCGTGCCTGACTGTTTGCAATCCCATGAACGGCGGCACACCAGGCTTCCCTCTCTTTCACCATCTCCCAGAATTTGCTCACATTCAAGTCCATTGAGTCAGTAATGCTATCTAACCATCTGATCCTCTGTCACCCTCTTTTCTTGCCTTCAATCTTTCCCAGCATCACGGTCTTTCCCAGTGAGTTGGCTGTTTGCATGAGGTGGCCAAAGTATTGGAGCTTCACTTTCAGCATCAGTCCTTCTAATAAATATTCAGGGTTGATTTCCTTTAGGATTGACTGGTTTGATCTCCTTGCAGTCCAAGGGACTCTCTAGAGTCTTTTCCAAAACCACAGTTCAAAGGCATCAATTCTTCAGTGCTCAGCCTTCTTTATGGTTCAGCTCTCACATCCATACATGATTAGTGGGAAAAAAATCCTAGCTTTGACTATATGGACCTTTGTCAGAAAAGTGATGTCTCTGATTTTTAACACACTGTCTAGGTTTGTCATAGCTTTCCTTCCAAGGAGCAAGCGTCTTTTAATTTCATGGCTGAATTCACCATCTGCAGTGATTTATTTCTTTTAATTGCTCTTAACACTTGGGAAATGCCAAGGGTTTTAGGAGCTCTGTGCCAGAAATGAGAGGAAGATCAAATATATTCATAGATTTCTTACCATAAATCATAACATCATACCAACTTTCCAGATTCTAAACAGGAAATGTAACCTTCAACTCTTTGCTACTCAACTCTTGTGGAAACCTCAGATTTGAGAAATAGCATTCAGGTAGAATTGTATGAAGGTATTACATTTTACTCCTCATCAAGCAAGTGCCTGAATTTGCTTCCTAACTTTGACTAAAATCTACTGTGTTAAACTCTTACTGCACTTCAAAGGATATTGTTAGAACTTGTCATTTCAAATCTTTTTCAAAACAGGAAGTATAAATGGAAATACATGAAAATGTATGTAATCTCAAAAATCAGAGAAATTTCAACAGTGAGATGAATATTTTTGCTTACTAGATTAGCAAAAAAAAATTTTTTTAAGTAGAGAGTGAATTAAGGAAACCACAAGTGGTTTGGTCTGCTGGAGTGTCAGGTGTGACACCGGAAATAGCAAGAGGGAGTCAGAAACCCAATCTCTTCATTCATGCAGGCATTCAACAAATATTTATGAAGACCTTACTATATATCAAACACAGGGATAGATGATGAGAACAATGGTGAACAAAAATAGATATGGATCCTGCTCTTCTAGAGATTACGATCTGGTGGGATAGACATCAATCAAATAATTGAAGTAATTAATGTAGCGTTGAAGTCAGGGTTGGGTGTTATGCCATGGGGACCACTAGGTGTCCCCATATCCATTCACTCCATCTATAGGAACAGATCTCCAGGTTCATCACCAAAGCGTATGGCAGCCAAAATAAAGACTACTTTCCCCAGCCTTCCTTACACCCAGGTGTGGCCACATGACCAAGTTCTGATTAGTGAGAGGTGAGGAAAAGTAACAAGGGCAACTCCTGAGTCATGCACCTAAAAAGAGTGATTGTACCCTCCCTGCCTTCATTTCCTTTCCGGTGGCTGGAACGTGAGATGGTGGGGCATCATCTTAGAGCAGGCTGGTAGGTAACCGGCTAGAGACATCAGCGCAAGGAGGTAGAAAGATCCTGGGATCCCAAGAATGTGGAGCATCTAGACAAGTCCTGGGCCATGTAGGCACACACTGTATTATAAGCAAAAAATAAACTTCTATCATATTAAGGTCATCAGAATCTCTGTTTCAGCAGCAGATTTCGATCCTAACAAATATGTGTTCTAGGAAGAAAAGACTTCCCTGGTATCCAGTGGTTAGGACTCTGCACTGCAGGGTGCATGAGTTTAATCCCTGTTCCGGGAATAAAGATCCCATGTGCCAGTGCAGTTTAGCCAATAAAAGAGAAACTAAAAATAAATAAAATAAAAGAGAGTTCTCTGAGGAGACATAGCCAGGACCTATGCAGGGTCTGAGAAGGTGGGTTCATCTGAAGAGTTGAGATGAGAGCTTATGTTGATGGATGGGTGGATTTAACCAGCTGGGGTGGGGTGGTAAGAGTGACCTGGGCAAGGCTTGTTTAAAACACTGAAAGAAGACCACTGTAGCTGCAGAGCCTTGAGAAAAAAATGGGCAAGAATGATGGCAAAAGCTGATACTGGGTTTTATAGGGCTTGAAAGCTGTATCAGAGATGTTGATCTTTAGCCTAAGAACAGAAGGAAGACTTTAAAATTCTCTAAGCAGGAGAATAAGATGATCAGATTTGTGTTTCAAGCACATTGCTCTAGTTGGGATTAAGGTTAGTCTTGGTGTTTGGGTAATATTTTAATAGTTGAGGGAGTCCCCTGGGGTCCAATGGTTAGGACTCAGCGCTTTCGCTGCCACTGCCCAAGTTCAGCCTCTGGTTGGGGAACTAAGATCCTTGTAAGTAGTATGGCACAGCCAAAAATAGAAAAAACAATTTGCAATAGTTGAGAGGGGTGCCTTTGCCTAGTGCTGCAACCCCTGTGAGCCCAGGGCACACACACAAGACTGTTCACGGCAATGTTGTTGGTAGTATCCAACAGGAACAAGTTACAGTTGCTTGCAGCAAGGAAGTGAAGGGGTCTCAGAAACATCCTGCTGATCCAAGGACAGACAGAGGTATAAGGACACATCCAAGGGAGTTTGTTGTGTGTTCTGTGATAGCCTAGAGGGGTGGAATGGGAGGGTGGGAGGGAGGCTTCAGAGGGAGGCGTTATATGTATGTATGTGACTGATTCACAGTGTTGTACAGTAGAAACTAACACAACATTGTAAAGCGACTATATTATTCCAATAAAAAATGATAAAAATGAAAAAGAACACTCACTGTATAATTTCAATCATATGGTTCAAAAATAAGCAAAACTAGTTTACATCAAATCTAAGATGCCACTGATGGTAGTACACACCATTACTTTATACTTTTGTATTTATATTTTATATTTCTTCTCCTAGGAAAGAAAAAAAAGTGCTGCCAATTAAACCTTGCTAGGGCATCATTATAAGCACATCTCCACTTCAGATATTCCCAAATACTGGATTCAATAGTGTGAGGTATACGGTCTAGTGATCTGTACATAGGTGGTAAAGCTAAAAACAAAAGCAAAAACATTATCACAGAAATCAGGATAGTGGTTCCTTCTTGGAGAGAGGGTGGGTTTCGTAACCAAGGAAGGGCACACGGGAGTGTGGAGGGTGCTGGAGAGCAACAGCGTTGAATTTCTTAACCTAGAGAGTAATTTATGAGCATTCCTTAAACTATGTACAGATTTTATACATTTTTCTGCATATGTGTTGTATTTCACAAGCAAGAAGGAAGGAAGGGAGGGAGGGAGGAAGAAAAAAGAGCTAGAAAAGTGGGTAAGACAGATGGAGAACTAAAACTACATTGAAAGATGCAGTAGGTAAGAAGGGCAGGAGAACAAAGAACCTGAGGCTGCAGAGTGATGGACAGGTAAGAGGGGTCAAGTCTAGAAGTAGAAAGACCAGTTAAGCAGAGAGAATGATTTAAGCCTGGTCTAAGTAGCGGCATGAGAATAGAAGAAAGGGAGCAAATGGGAAAGATGCCGGAGATTTAAAATGGACTTGACTCTGATTCAATATATTGGTTGACTGAATTATCTTGATTATCAGAGCCATCCTCACAGCCATCTGTGGGGTGATTACTGCATCTCAAACAAGGGCACTTTACATGCATTGCTTTGTTAGTCTTCACCACCACCTAAGCTGGTTAATATTATCAGCCGTATTTCAGAGCTGAAAACGGAGGCATTCGTCACACAGTTAGTGGCTGAGCCAGGACGCATAGCCAGGTCTGACCAGCACTCCCAAAGTTTATTTAGCAGTTCTCTGTCATTGGACTCAGATAGCAGAAAGCTTTTCTCTTGTGTCTTGTGCACAAAGATTGTGTTACCCAGCACCATGCTTTACCTGGCTTCCAAAACAAGGCCAGCAATTTGATCCGCTGAGATCGTCCATCCTTCCATCACAACACGCTGAGTCTCTCTGTTTCTAGAAAGGCGCCTGGTCAGCTCTGTGCTCACCCATAAGCTATGGGGCCAGAAGCACTTGTGAAGGCAGACTCTTTGACTTGCCTCTTCAGCTGTGTGGAGAAGTCAAATGGTAAAATACAACTAACACATCTAGACTTATTCAAGTCATGATATACAAGCAATAGTGAATATTTTTAAATGCATGGTCAAAATCAAAATTTCAATGAGACACCACCTCACACTGGTCAGAATGGCCATCATTAAAAAGTCTACAAATAACAAATGCTGGAGAGGGTGTGAAGAAAAGGGAAGCCTCCTACACTGTTGCTGGAAATGTAAGTTGGTGCAGCCGCAATGGAAAACAGTATAGAGGTTCCTCAGAAAACTAAAAATAGAGCTACCATATGATCCAGCAATCCCACTCCTGCACATATATCCAGGCAAAACTATAATTCAAAAACGTACACGTACCCCCCCCCGCCATGTTCAGAGCAGCACTATTCTCAGTGGCCAAGCCATGGGAACAACCTAAATGTCCACTGACAGGTAAATGGATAAACAAGATGTGTTACATATATACAATGGAACACTGCTCAGCCATAGAAAGAACTAAATAATGCCATTTGCATCAACATGGATGGATGTAGAGATTATCATACTAAGCAAAGTAAGTCAGAAAGAGAAAGACAAAATATCGTATGATGTCACTTACAGGTGGACTCTAAAATACAACACAAATCAGCATATCTACAAAACAAAAATAAATTCATATATATAGAGAACAGACTTACCAAAGGGGTGGGCAGATGGGAGAGAAGTATTGGGAGTTTGGGATTAGCAGTAGCAAACTGTTATATACAGGATGGATAAACAATAAGATCCTACTGTATAGCACAGGGAGCTATATTCAATATCCTGTGACAAACCATAATGGAAAAGAATATGAAAAAGAACATACATATGTATAACTGAATCACTTTGCTGTATAGAAGAAATTGACACAACATAGTAAATCAACTATACTTCAATATAAAAACTTAAAACATAAAAAATAAAAATAAAATGCATGGTCATAGACAGTGGATACTCATTAAAATGAAAAAAAACAAAAAACAAAAAAACAGTGCTTATCTCAAAGAAAAGAGGCCAAATGTTGTTTGAACCCTCTGATTCTGTGCTGTTTTTCCAGGGGGCTCCTTAAGGACAGGAACTGGGGAAGGAAATGGTTCTTCCATTTAATTAGGACAAAATCTTTTCATGCAGAAAATCCCCAGACGATGAGTGGGTCAGGAAACATGCTCACCAACCCCAAAAGGCCTTGAATTTCTAACACACAACACACACAAACAGCCATGTAGGAAAGGAGACGGAGGACTGCTGAAAGAAAAAGTTAAGGATTATGAAGGCAAATTCATAACTTGCTCTTCACGATTTAGCAAAATCTTCTTAAGAACAGGCTTCCCTGATGGTTCAGGTGATAAAGAATCTGCTAGCAATGCAGGAGACCCGGATTCCACACCTGGGCTGGGAAGATCCTCTGGAGAAGGGAATGGCTATCCACTCCAGTATTCTTGCCTGGAGAATTCCATGGACAGAGGAAAGAGTCTGACACAGCCTGACTTTCTTAGCAAGGGTTTCCTGGTCTTTATTATTGATCATACAGTACCAAAAATACATTCAGGAGAGCTTCCTGTTTATTGTTAGTATGGAAGTGGTTTTTCTCACATGTTCATGGAAGATACAAATAGAAAACACTTCCTTGGCTGCCACATGTTCACAGGCTTGTCAGTTCAGAAATTAGGATGAAATAGTGATGCAAGTTAATGTGATTAATTCATGACTGTTAAATGGAGTCATGTGCATCCTTTTTCTTTAAATCACACTGCCTTACTGACTAGGGAAATGTGCCCCTAATACATGGCAGAGTTCTTGTGGATGTTCTGGCAAGGTGTTCCTTCCAAATTCAGTAACTATGAAATGACCCATTCTATTAATAGGATTTTGTCAGACGTTGGCTGGGAAGGTGATCCCTGTGTTTGTCAACGCTGACGTTCAAGTTCTTGTTATGGAGTTGTTCTGGACATCTTCCTCTCACCCCTCCCTTCTCTACCCTGCTCTGTGCCCTGGGAGCTGACCTGTAAGGATGAAGACTGCTTGCTTCTTCGCCTTTTGGTTCCTCTGTGTTCAGCCATCAGGGAGCCCCACTGGGATGTGAGGGAAGTAGCAGGGTGCAGCCCCTCGCTGTGGGGTTACTTCTGGCTAGTCTCACTGCTGAAAGGATATAGGGGAATCTCAGCTTCCATCAGACAGAACTCTGCCCCCCAGTTCCTGTCCCTGGTCCCCTCTCCTTGACCTGGAGCTGTAACAAAGCCCATCTTCTTCTAGCCCTGGGGTCCTGCACTAGTCTCCACAGTCTCCCCACACCTGGGCCTCAGAAAACTGTTCTTTACTAAATTATCCTAATTCAAATGTGTCATGTTTTCTGCTGGGACTCTAGCATAAGTGCTAAAGGCTTTTAAAGTTTCTCATTAATTTATTCACACTTGAATAACACATTCTGAATAATAGACCTAGAAATGCAAAGTGTTTATGTTTTATTTTGAGTCACTGTGTTACAAATAGAAATGAACACTCTCTTTATTCTTGTCATTGGCATTTTTTGTAGCCTTTGTGTTATTTGTTTTCATTTTCAAATGTTGTTCCCCAAGGGATTTTTATTTTTAGGTAGTGTTAGTGCATCAAGCCACGCTTTCTCATTTGATCTTTGCTTGATTCACTTTTTATCCTCTCTGATTTCTGAACTGACAAGGCCTGTGAAGGCATGGCAGCCAGGGAAGTGTTTTCTATTTTTATTCTCCATGCACAGCACTTGGCACTGATTGGAACTCAGGACAGATATTTTGAATGAATGGAGAATCACATCTATTCCTGACAGCAGTTATTAGGGAACAAAGATCACCAGACAGTACTCTTCTTAGAAAGATGAAGAGATGTGTCTGGGTAGAGGGCAACAAGCATGTAAGAGCTTGTTCAGGGACAATCCAAAGCTGAGACACTCATAGACTTATGCAACTCTGCCTTGGCAGGTGGATTCTTTACTGCTGAGCCACCAGGGAAACCCCATTGCCTTGTCATTCCCCTTTAAAAATGCAAAGATGACCACTTTTTCCCCCTCTTTGCAAATTACTCCATTTAAGCAGTCGTGAATTAACCACATCAACTTACTTTTAACAAGAAAGAAGAAAAGGTTTGTCTCCTGTATTTCAGCTGTCTTGCATTCAGTGGGTTGTCAGCTTGAAAAATTTCTTTTACATTCTTAACATTCTGCTATTCTCTATGAATAAAACTAAAATGGAAAGTGAGGATTTGGGTTCATTTCTAATTTTGATCCATATTCTATAAACTCTATGCATAGGAACATTTAATACTCAAGTTAAAATGAGAAACTATACAATTCTTTAAGAGGGTAAATCATGTTTTAGGTTTTCCTGTGCATCAAGCTTGCTCTACCTGCTTGATGAAGAACTTGCTTCTTTTTAAACTTTGGGTTGCCCTGGGTCTTCGTTGCTCCACCTGGATTTCCTCTAGTTGCAGTGAGTGGGGGCAACTCTTTGTTACAGTCTTCTCATTGCAGTGGCTTCTATTGTGGCTCACCGGCCCTAGGAGCCTGGGCTTTAGGAATTTGCAGCACATGAGCTCAGTGGTTGGGGCACACAAGCTCAGTTGCAACTTGCTTTTTACACTTAATATATCCTGCAAATCACTTCCTTTCAGGTCATAGAAATCCCTCTCATAGAATTCCATCATGTGTATATACCAACCAGTATATATACAGTATATACCTATATATTCAACCAGTCTTCTGTCTTTGGTTACTGAGGTGGTTTCCATTGTTTGCAATTACAAAGAATGATGCAACGAATCACCTTGTGCATTTATTTTTGTATTATTGGAGACATGTTCATATTGAATTTCCAGAATTAGATGGCTTTGTGTGTTTCTCCTGTGCTCCGTTGCTAAGTCATATCTGACTGTTTTCAACCCCATGGACTGTAGCCCGCCAGGTTTCTCTGTCTTTGGCATTTCCCAAGTAAGAATACAAGAGTGGGTTGCCATTTCCTCCTCCAGACTATCTTCTTGTCCCAGGGATCGAACCTAAGTCTCCTGCATCGGCTGATTGATTTTTTACCACTTAGCCACCAAGGAAGCCCCTGGGTTTGTTAGGTATTGACAAATTCCCTTTTGTAAGCCTGGTATCATTTGCCTTGCCAGCAGCAATGTTTCCTCCTAGCCTCACTAACAGAATATATCATCAAGCTTTTGAATCTTTGCCAACCTAAAAAAGGAAGAAATAGTATATCAATATAATTTTATTGTAGGAAGAGGGACCACTTCCTGGGCCAAAACTGGGCTCTTGTCTAACACTAGGAAATGAACTGTCTGAGGAGACACATGTGCTGACAAAGCAAGAGATTTTATTGGGAAAGGGCACCCGGGAGGAGAGCAGTAGGGTAAGGGAAACCAGGAGAACTGCTCTGCCACATGGATCGCAGTCTCAGGTTTTATGGTGATGGGATTAATTTCCAGGTTGTCTTTAGCCAATCATTCTGACTCAGAGTTCTTCCTGGTGGTGCACACCTTGTTCAGCCAAGATGGATGCCAGCAAGAAAGATTCTGGGAGGTGGTGGAACATATGGTGTCTCCTTTTGACCTTTCCTGAACTCTTCCGGTTGGTAGTGGCTTATTAGTTCCATGTTCCTTACCAAGACCTCCTGTCTTACAACAACTCATGCAAATGGTTACTAAGGTGCCTGGACAGGGTGGGCAGTTTCAGTCAGTGTGCCTACCTAACAACAGTCCTCCTGGGTTCCCTTACCCTACTGCTCTCTGCCCCAGTGGCCTTTCCCAATAAAATCTCTTGCTTTGTCACCACATGTGTCTCCTTGGACAATTCATTTCTGAATGTTGGACAAGAGCCCAGTTTCAGGCCCTGGAAGGGTCCCCCTTTCTGCAACAGTTTTAACTTCAGTTTTTCTTATAAGTGAGCATGAACATTGTTTTATATCTTTATAGGCTTTTTTATACATGTAATTCATGAATTGATTCATAAAAACTTGAAGCACCCTTTTATGTGAATCACAACAAACTGTGGAACATTCTTAAAGAGTCAGAAATGCCAGACCACCTTACCTGCCTCCTGAGAAATCTGTATGCAGGTCAAGAAGCAACAGTTAGGACTGGACATGGAACAACTGACCAGTTCTAAATTGGGAAAGGAGTATATCAAGGTTGTATATTGTCACCTTGCTTATTTAACATATGATGAGTACATCATGTGAAATCCTGGACTGGATGAAGCACAAGCTGGAATCAAGATTGCCAGGAGAAATATCAATAACCTCAGATATGCAGATGACATCACCCTTATGTAAGAAAGCAAACAAGAACTAAAGAGCCTCTTGATGAAAGTGAAAGAGAAGAGCAAAAAAGCTGGTTTAAAACTCAACATTCAAAAAACAAAGATAATGGCATCTGTTCCCATCACTTCATGGCAAATAGATGGTGAAACAGTGGAAATAGTGACAGACTTTCTTTTCTTGGGCTCCAAAATCACCACAGATGGTGACTGAAGCCATGAAATTAAAAGACACTTGTTCCTTGGAAGAAAAGCTATGACTAACCTAGACAGTATATTAAGACGCAGAGACATCATTTTGCCAACAAAGGTCAGTTTAGTCAAAGCTATGTTTTTTCCAATAGTCAAGTATGGATGTGAGAGCTGAACCATAAAGAACGTTGAGCACCAAAGAATTGATAACTGTGGTGTTGGAGAAGACTTGAAAGTCCCTTGGACTGCAAGGAGATCCAACCAGTTCATCCTACAGGAAATCAGTCCTGAATATTCATTGGAAGGACTGATGCTGAAGCTGAAGCTCTCCCTGATGCGAAGAACTGACTCATTGGGAAAGACCCTGATGCTGGGAAAGATTGAAGGCAGGAGGAGAAGGGGATGACAGTGGATGAGATGGTTGGATGGCATCACCAGCTCGATGGACATGAGTTTGAGCAAGCTCCAGGAGTTGGTGATGGAGAGGAAGGCCTGGGGTGCTGCAGTCCATGGGGTCACAAAGAGTTAGACACGACTGAGCAACTGAACTGAACTGAACTGAATCATCATCCACAATCTGGACCCATTGCTTTTGCCCAATAATGATTACTGTGATCAATTTGATGTATATCCTTTCAGTTTTTATCTAACATCTCTCTATGTAAATATACATCCCTGGGACTTCCCTGGTGGTCCAGTGAATAAGATTTCACCTTCCAATGCAGGGGATGTGGGTTCAATCCCTGGTTGGGGTAATAAGATTCCACATGTCTTGCAACCAAAAAGCCAAAACATAAAACAGAAATGATATTGCAACAAATCAAATAAAAACTTAAACAAATAAATACATGTCCCTGTAAAAAGCATACTGTATACTTGGTAGGTTTTTTTCTTTTACTTTTCTTAATGTGTCATACTGTATATGTCTGTCTGCAGCTTAAACATCTTTTACAAAGAAGTAGAATACTAACACTCAGTGTTTCCAATGTTATAAATTACAGTGTACTAAATGAATTTTACTATTTTTGCATTTGCATATACATTGATAACCCACAAAATTGTTAATGTTTTGATTAAAAATTTTTATTGTGGTCTAAGACACATAAAACTTACCACCTTAAACACTTTTAAGTGTACAGTTGTGTATATTCACATTGTTGTGAAACAGCTCTTCAGAACTTTTTCATCTTACACAACTGAAAATATACACATTAAACGATTCTCCTTTTCCCTTTGCCAAGCTCCTGGTAACCACCAATTTCCTGGGTTTTAGTTACTTTAGATACATCATATAAATGGAATCATATAGCATTTGTCTTTTTGTGATGGATTTATTTCACATAGCATGTCTCAAGTTTCATTCACATTATAGCACCTGACAGGATTTCCTTCCTTTTTAAAGTTGAATCATATTTCTTTGTATGTACATACCACATTTTGCTTCTCCATTCATCCATTGAATCCATTCACCTCTTGACTATTATGAATAATGTTCCTCTGAATGTAGGTGTGCAAATATTCTCTTTGAGACTCTGCTTACATTTCTTTTGGCTACATACCCAGAAGCAGGATTGCTGGATTATATAGTAGTTCTATATTTAATTTTTTAGGAACGTCTTTACTTTTTTCCATAGTAGTTGTTACCATTTTATAACCCCACAAATAGTGCAATAGGATTCCAGTTTCTTCACATTCACAAATAATTTCACAAATAACACTTTTTTTTTTGGTAGTAGCCATCCTAGTGGGTGTGAGGTATTATCTCATTGTGGTTTTGACTTGCATTCTCTGATGTAATGATGTTGACCATCTTTTCATATGCTTGTGGCTATTTGTATGTCAAATTTAGGGAAATATTCAAATCCTTTGCCCATTTTTTAATCAGAGTAATGGAGTTTTCATTGTTGAATTGTAGGAAGAAGTACTGTATATGGGTTTCCCAGATAACTCAGTGGTAAAGAATCCGGCTGCAACGCAAGTGATGCGTTTTCCATCCCTGGGTCAGAAGATCCCCTGGAGAAGGATATGGCAACCCACTCCACTATTCTTCCCTGGAGAATTCCATGGACTGAGGAGCCTGGTAGGCTACAGTCCACGGGTTTGCAAAGAGTCAGATACAACTGAGTGACTAAACAACAACAATAACAACAACAACAGTACTTTATATATTCTATTAACCCCTTGTCAGATATATTCTTTGCAAATAGTTCCTCCCATTCATAGGATGACTTTTCAGCCTATTGACTGTGTCTTTTGGTGCACAAAGGTTTTTAAGATTATCCCATTTTTCTATTATTGCTTTTGTTGCTTATGTTTTTGGCATCTTATCCAAAAAATCATTGCCAAGTCCAAAGTAATAAAGTTTTGCTTCTATGTTTTCTTCTGGGAGTTTTATAGTTCTAGGTTTTGCATTTAGTTCTTTAATCCATTTTTAATTTTTGTCTATGGTATAAGGTATGGATCTAGTTTCATTCTTTTGCACATGGACATCCTATCCTTTCCTCTTTAAGCAGTTTTGGCATTCTCATTGAAAGTCATTTGACCGTATAGACAAAGATTTATTTCTGGGCTCTTTATTCTGTTCTACTGGCTGATTTATCCATTTTTATGCCAGTACCATACCGTTTTTATTATTGTAGCTTTGTAAATCATTTTGAAATAAGAAAATGTGGAGTCCTCCAATTTTGTTCTATTTCAAAATTATTTTGGCTATTTAGGAACTGTTAATATACCAGATAATTTCAGGATGAATTTTGCAGCTTAACTTAGTTCAATAATATTTCTTGGAGATTTATCCATACTAGTACATCTATATCTACATCAATCTCATTCTGTTAAAATGCTGTATAATATGTATAAACAATGCCATGATTTACTTCAAACATTATCCATAATGATTGTCACGTTGTTTCTAATTTTCACTGCTTTTGACTGGGATTGCTTCAGTGTTCCTAAAATTTAAAATAAGTCAGTGGGCTTGGGTGCTTATTAATGGAACAGTCTTTGTAATGATATTTTATCTGAATATAAGCATCAATACAAACTTTTAAATTTTTATTTATTTTTCATAGAAGGATAATTGCTTTATAATATTGTGTTGGTTTCTGCCATATATCAAAATGAATTGGCCATAGGTGTATGTATGTCCCCTCCTTCTTTAGACTCTCTCCTACCTCCCACCCCATCCTACCCCTATAAGTTATCACAGAGCACTATATTTGAGCTAGCTCCCTGAGCTGTAGGAGATAGATGGGCTGCAGCTTAGACATTTACAACTGGCTTCCTGTTTACATTTCATGGGGCACAAAGAGGTGGGCTTCACCCTGGATACTTACAAATGTTAGCGTTTCTTGAGATAAGAGATAGGTGGGCTCCAGTTAAGGCATTTACAATCAGCCTCCTGTTTGCCCTCTGAAATGGAAGTAACAACACAAACAGAGTAAATAGCCAGTGTTTGTCTCTTGTAAACACCTTAATGTAATAGTCATGGCAAGGACAAAGAGGGGCAAAATGCTGTTTGAGTAAAGGATTAAGAGCTCTCCACTCCCCACCTCTTTTGGGACAAGGGAGTCACTACATATGCGCAGAAAGGCTCCTTGTGGGTCGAAAAGTCAAGGGATAACACCAGGCCATAATGAGCCTTGCTTCTCCCAGAAGCCTTTACTTCGAGATCCATCTTGGCTGAAAGGTGCATGTGTAACCAGGGGAGGGTTCCAGGGTAGGTCAGGTGTGGAAAAAGAAACCAGATAATTGGCCTGAAGGAAGGTAAAGACCCAGAAGGATTGACCTTACATAAATGACTTAGCCGCCTCTGCACTGCACTCCTCCTCACTTGGAGGGATGCCCAGTCTTTCTCTCTGGGTGTGCATCTCTGCCTTGCTTTTATGTTAGCTAAATAAATCATTTCTCTGTATGCTTTCCCACTTGTTGTTGTGCTACATCTCTAATAATAAACTTTGCACCTGCATTTACAGTTTCTACCTCCATGATAAATGCACTTTTCACTGGGGGCAGAGATCCAGGGAAAAATAACTTCTAGCCTCTAGCTCTTGCTGGTCTGGTGGCTAGGATTTCTGATTCTCATCCAGGCTACCCAGGTCCAATTTCTGAGCAGGGGATTAAGAACTTGTTTTATTCTGTTATTCATTGCTGCCTCACCGAGATCACCTGCATTATACAGTAAATTTCCACTGGGTATCTAAATTTACTTATGGTAACAATACATACTTACTATAGAAAACTATGTGGAGAAAAATAAAAAACCAAAAAACTCTAAAATATTCATAAACCTCCAAAATGATAGGTGACACAACACAGATTTTGGAGACTTATAATACAGAGATTAAATCCTAGATCTTCCATTTACTGTGTAACCCTAGGCAAGTTACTTAACTTCACTAAACAGAGTTTCCTCACCTATAAAATAAAGACAATCTACCTGTTGAGGTTTTATGAGAATTAAATGAAATAATAATTTGTATAGTGCTTACCACTATGTTCTACATCTATGCTATATCCTATACTGTTGAATCTCTAAGGAAATGGGTAACTAAATTATGGTACATCCAAACAATAGAAATTTATGCAACCATTAAAAATAATAAGGTAGCTCTATATATATACTGACTTGGAAATATTTCCCAGATTCAAATTAAAAAACATATGTAAGTAATTTCATGTTTATATAGTGAAAGTTGCTCAGTCATGTCCGACTCTTTGTGACCCCGTGGACTATACAGTCCATAGAATTCTATAGGTCAGAATACTGGAGTGGGTAGCCTTTCCCTTCTCCAGATCTTCCCAACCCAAGGATTGAACCCAGATCTCCTGCATTGCAGGCGGATTCTTTGCCAGCTGAGCTACAGGGAAGCCTGCATGTTTTTATACATTTATATATAAATGTATATAAACCTGAATATTCATTGGAAGGACTGATGCTGAAGTTGAAGCTCCAAAACTTTGGCCACTTGATGTGAAGAGCCGACTCACTGGAAAAGACCCTGATGCCGAGAAAGATTGAGGGCAGGAGGAGACAAGGATGACAGAGGATAAGATGGTTAGATAGCATCACTGATGCAATGGACATGAATAGGAGCAAACTCCACGAGAAAAGTGAAGGACAGGTAAGCCTGGGATGCTGTAGTCCATAGGGTCACAAAGAGTAGGACAGGACTTAGCAACTGAACAACAATATAAAAATAGTTTGCATAGTGTAATATACATATAAAACTAAAGTCTAAAATGTTACCCACTAAACTGTAAAAATGGTTTTGGGGAAGCAGTGTAGAGAAAAAAGTGAAAAGGGAAATTTCACTTGTTTTTTGCATTTACGAACTATGAAACTGTTACAATGAAATACACTCTTTTGCAATAAAGAGGCTTACATTTTTTGTTGTTTTTTTACTTTAAAGAGAAATTCTAACTGTAAAAAAAATTAATGTCTTTCAATTATAGAATTGCTTCACAGAACATTCCACCTGTTGTTTTCTGAAATTTGACAATTCCTTATGAAGAACAATTTAAATTAAATATAGCAAATAGGTCATGTAAAACCTTCTAACTAGGCTCATCTTAAAGTAGTATCAGGAGAGGTTTACGTTAATGCAGCTCTGCAGGAGGACTTGTGAGACTGACCTGAATCTTCTGACCTACCTCAAGAGATCAACCTTGCATAGAGTAACCACCATCTAAGCCTCTTCTGGCTTTTGTTAACCTGGGTCTTCTGGCTCATTTGAAATGAGGCAGAGCAATCCACGTAAATCTCCTAACCTCAGTTGCCTAGGGCCATACAAATTAACCATTATGATCATGGTTCTTAATCCTAAAGGAAATGAACAGTGAGGGAAAGGTTATTTCCACAAACTGTGGGACTTTTCATTGAGAAATGAAATATTTCCTGCCATATCAGTAAATAAGAATGTCAGAGTCATCAGCGATTTCAGAACTCCCATGTGAGCCCAAGAGTACTCAGGAAGGAGAAAAATACCTGCAGTCTAATAGCCATCAGATCGCAGCCACTCCCAACAGTGAACTCAAGGGAGTTCCCAAGAAAGCACAGGATACTGGCCCCAGGGTAGTTGAAAATCATATGAAAGAAATTATTTCGGTAAACCCAGAAGCTTGCCTCTTCCCATACTTAGAAAACCTGGGATATATGCAATGAAATGAAAGTGAAGTCACTCAGCTGTGTCCAGCTCTTTGCGACCTCATGGACTGTAGCTTAGCAGGCTCCCCTGTCCATGGGATTTTCCAGGCAAGAACACTGGAGTAGGTTGCCATTTCCTTCTTCAGGGGATCTTCCCAACCCAGCGATCGAGCCCTGATCTCCCACATTGAAGGCAGATTCTTTACCATCTGAGCCACCAGGGAATCCTGAGATATATGGTTTTCTTTAATTAACAATAATCTTTCAATGTTCTGACTACTTGCCCTTTGTTGCAAAAATTCCATATAATCTGGCTCCTTCCCTCACCTCTGACCATTTCACTCAGGGTTACTTGAGATGCTTTTAGGATTTTAAGTTCCCATGCTTAAAGTCCTAAAAATTTCCACCGAATAAAACATATCTCTCAAATTTTAGGTTGTGATTATTTTTTAAGACAACGCCATAAAAGTTAGGATGCTGTCATAAATTAATCAAAATAAAAGAATTGTCATTTTCAGTATTTCCTTGAATTAAACAATTACATTTATGCACTGGAGAAGAGATGAAAATTAAGAACCAAGAGCATCTTTTAAAATAACTTCAGAAAGCTAGCACAATGTAATAGCTGCAGATTACTTTATAACTTCACAAATGAAATTTACTCTTTCACAGGCAACATGGAAATCCCCAGGAACAATTCTTATAAAACTCAATTGAGGAATTCATTGGAAAGTGAAACCAATCAGTTGAAGGGGGCAAGGGAGAAGATTAGCAGGAGAAATACGAGCTCATAAAATAGTTCAGGTGCAAGGAAAAGTTCAGAATCAGATGATAAATTAGTAAATAAATAGATATTATATGTTGTATAATCTAGAGAAGGTAGCAGAAAGTGAGTTCAACATTATATAGACTGACTAGGGAAAGAATCTCTGAAGAAGTTAAATTTGAGCAGAAAATTGAATGAAAAAATGCATAAATAATATGAATAGTCTACAAAAAATATCTGGTAGACATTCCATCCTCAGGGGATGATGATTGAAAAGATCTGAGATTAAAATGTGTTAAACATTTTGGAGGAAAAGGAAGGAGATCATGTGGCCAGAATCAAATGAAAGATGCCGAAAGAAGGACATGAAGTTGGAAGGGTAGACTTGGGGACAAGAAGATGTCAGGTCTTAAGGGCCATATGAAAGGGTTTCATTCGAAGGATGACTAGATGGTCCATTGGAGGGTTTGGGGAATGAGAGACAAGAGTAGAATAGCAGATGTCAATTAGGAGGTTGATTGGAGTGGTCCAGGAGACAAGATGTGATGGATGTGGGGAGATAAACATGGAGGTCACGAAGGAGCAGGGCTCCTGCTCAGGGATGGGTGTCAGGAGTACAACAGCCCAGCAGTGCAGTGCTGTCTCCTGCCTCACCTCCAACAACTCTCTATTTTACCTTCTGCCTCCCAGCTGCACCTGAAAAGAAGATGAGAAACCTAAACCTAGAGCCAGACTGCCAGGACCCAACCCCAGTTCCACCACTTACTAGATATGCAACCTTGCATAAGTTACATTGATTTCCATGCTGCTTCTCTATCTTTCCCACCTGTAAAATGGGGATACTACTAGTATCTATCACTTAGATTGCTGTGAGGAGTAATGCTTTTTTACTTGCAACATGCCTAGAAAAGTGACCACCATCTGGCATGATAAGCATCAGCAACTATTAGCTGGTCATATCATTAAACATTCTCAACATCTTGAATATGCTGAATCTCCCTCATTTCTAAACCTATCTCTTCTCTTTCCTGTGCCTGGAATACAGCACTTTAATTTCAGACTCAACTTTCAACTCTCAGCCTCCAAGTCACTGCCTCCAGGAGACCTTTTCCTATCCCCTAGACTAGATTCAGTTCTCCTCTTGTTTCTTGCCCTGTCACCCTAAACTTCCCTTCCAGCAATGACCCTCTCCCATCAAATTTTAAATAGTCACTTGTTCTGTTGTAAGATTTTCCTATTAGATCAAAAACTGTGAAGAGAAGAGCTATTCTTATTTGTTTTGTTTCCACCTGTATCTTTAAAGCAAAGCATAGTGCCTGGAAAACAGGAGGCATTAAATAAATACTGAAGAAGTCTATTCACCTAGCAACCTTCTAATATTAGCAAAAGTCCCTAAAGCAGAGAATGTAGTAAGTGCGCACCAGAGCCACAATATGACTTTCTTGGATCCTAGAGCTTTTGTTTTCTCACGGGCCCCCATTCTACATAAAAAATACATACATTAAAAAGTATATTTTAAAACTAGCTTGGCATAAAGATGAATATAACCTGGACTAGATTCATTATTATATATTCATTGTTATTATATCCATTTTTAAAGGAAATTAAAATTTTAAAACATTTTTGAAGGCCTAGGCATTGTGCCCACTATACACAATAGGTAAGTTGCCACTCAGTGTCAGCAATGGAAGGATTAAAGCCATGAGAAAAACAAAAACAAACTGTAGATACAGAAAACAGAGTAGTGGTTACCAGAAGGGGAGGGGTGGGGAGGGTGAAATGGTAAAGGGGGTCATCCATATTCACACCAATAGAAACTAAATCTTTGGTGATAAGCAGACTGTAAGGTATAGAGAAGTTGACATATAAAGTTGAACACATGAAATATATAATGTTACAAGTCAATGCCACCTCAATTATTAAAAACCAATTCTAAAAATAAAATTAAAAAAATAAAACAATAGAGAAAGCCAGAAGGGAAAAAAGGGAGGGACAGAATCTGAAACTAGGCTGACTTCCAGGATGAATCAGACCACGTAGCTATAAATCAACTAGAATGCTTTCAGCTGCAAGTAATAGAGTTCTGATTCCCACTCACTAAACCAATAATAGGACTGTTCAGAGGTATAGCTGGGTCTGGCTTAATTAATCCAATGACTCAAGTGTCTGCTGTGTTTCAGGTCCTTTCTAATTCTCTATTATTCTGTCCAAAGTATTGGCTTCATCCGAAGTCAGGTTCCCCTTATGGCCATCAGATGATTGTCAGCGCAAATGGAGGCCACATGCTCCTGGTTTATATCCAGTGAGACAGCTGAGGAATTTTAGTTCTTCCCTGTAGTCTGACTGAGCCAACTTCGGTCAAGTGCCCAAATGGACCAATAATTCCCTGGAGATCACCCCACACTAGCTGACCTAGCAAATCAGGATCCATGGAGCCAGGACTACAGCATACACCAGGCAGCATCAGGGAGTAGGGAATATCTGATAACCCATTCCACAGCTCTGGAATCCTCTCAAGAGTTCAAGAGCTGCAGAAAGAACTATCACACATGAAGTACATAAAAAATATTTACATCAAGCATATAAAGAATTTACCTCAAGTATTAAAAAGGTCAAGGGACCTTTCTGGCAAGGAAGGGTCTTAAAAGGAAAGATTTGTGGAAGTGTTTTTAGAGGAAGCTATGCTGTGACCCTCATCCCCAAACCCCTCCCCTTAAGGGATGAAATAGAGGTGAGTAAAGACCTGCCCTCCGACCTCAAACCTTGGTGAGTGGGGATTACACAGGGCACCACAGAGAGCATAATCAGTTCAGTTCAGTCCCTCAGTCATGTCTGACTCTTTGTGACCCCATGGACTGTAGGCAGCACTCCAGGTTTCCCTGTCCATCACCAACTCCCGGAGCTTGCTCAAACTCACGTCCAACGAGTTGGACATGAATCCGACCAACCAATCCCATCCAACTGTCTCATCCTCTGTCATCCCCTTCTCCTACCTTCAATCTTTCCCCAGTATCAGGGTCTTTTCCAATGAGTCAACTGTTTGCATCACGTGGCCAAAGTATTGCAGCTTCAGCTTCAGCATCAGTCCTTCCAATAAATATTCAGGACTGATTTCCTTTATGATGGACTCATTGGATTGCCTTGCAGTCCAAGGGACTCTCAAGAGTCTTCTCCAACACCACAGTTCAAAAGCATCAATTCTTCAGCGCTCAGCTTTATAGTCCAACTCTCACATCCGTATATGACTACTGGAAAAATCATAGCTTTGACTAGACAGACCTTTGTCAGCAAAGTAATGTCTCTGCTTTTTAATATGCTGTCTAGGTTGGTCATAGCTTTTCTTCTGAGGAGCAAGCATCTTTTAATTTCATGGCTGCAGTCACCACCTGCAATGATTTTGGAGCCCAAAAAAACAAAGTCTGTCACTGTTTCCATTGTTTCCCCATCTATTTGCCATGAGGTGATTGGACCAGATGCCATGATCTTAGTTTTTTGAATGTTGAATTTTAACAGTATGAAAAGGCAAGAGAAAAAAAAAGGAGAGAGAGAGAAAGAGCTTAATAATGACCCCCAGATTTGAATGGCACAAATTGGAATCAATGCTTGGGAACTTTCTATTGGTGACATTATCAAATCACAGACCCCCACATTGCAAAATCTAGAAGTCAGCACTCAGTGTTCATCTTATTTAACATATAAGCAGATCAAAATCACTGAAAGAGCTTCTTCACCTGACTTCCAACAGGCCAGCATTCCAGGTTTTCTCTTACTTTCATAGCCACTCCCTCTCTTCTGCTGGCTTCTCCTAAATCTCCCAACTCCCCCACCCCGATGAGGGAGAACCCTAAGGCTCAATCCTTGGACCTCTTATTTTCTCTGTCAACCCTTCTCTCTACATGTTGGCAACTTCCAAATGTCCATCTCCAGCCCAGAACTCTGTCCTGAACTACAAATTCATTTATCCACTGCCTTCCCAAAGTCTCCACTTGGATTAATAGATATCTCAACATGTCTAAAACAAAGTTCTTGATTTTTCTCCCCTAAAACATGCTCCTCCCTGATTTCCCCTTCTCAAGTAAGGGCAACTCTATCCTTCCATTTGGAATCATTCCTGACTCCTCTCTTTGTTTCATACTCTACCATCCAACTCATCAGCAGAAGTATTTTTGGAGTTGTTTCAACTTTCAGAATATATCCAGCTTAGATCATTTATCACCACCTCCTCCATCACCTTTCACATGGATTACTCAAAATCCTCTCAACTTCCTCCTCCTTCCTTCCCTACTTTGATGGTTGCAAAAAGCTCCCTGTTTTTTCCCACATCTAAGTAGACAGCTGCCTTTTTAAAATGTGAACCAATGTCATTCTCTCTCAAACAAACCTCCAGGAACTTTCCATCTCATTCAGAGCAACAGTCAAAGTCCTAATGGCCCCATGAAACTCCACAGCACATGCCTACCCACCCTCAACACACACACCTCTCTGACAGCATCTTCCCACAAACTCCCTTCATTTGAACAGCTCCCTGTTCCTCCTAAAAGAACACACTCCGACTCTGGGCCCTTGAACTCATCTGTTCTCTCACTACAAAGCATTCACTTCTAGAAAGCCACATGGGCTACTCCCTCATCTCTTTAAAAAAAAAAAAAAAGCGGGGCTTTTCCTGAGCACCCAACTGAAAGTAAAACCCTATCATCTCCCCACCTCCATCCCTACCCTCTTCCCTGCTTTATTGTTCATGGTGCTTGACACAGCATGTTTACTTCTGAAGGGAGCATATGTATACCCATGGTGGTTTCATGTCAATGTATGGCAAAACCAACACAATAAAGTAAAGAAAATTAAAAAATAAATAAATAAATAAAGTAATTTAGTTGCCAGTCTCTTTCCACAAAAATATAAACTCAGTAAGAACTGGAATATTTATCTGGGTTGTTAAATTCTGTTTCCCCAGCATCCAGCCTGACATATAGCAGGTGCTCAATAAATTTTCGTTAAATGACTGCATGAATACTGTTCTATAGATAATGTGTTATTTGAACATTTTATAAGAAGAAAATGTTTAACCATTCAACAAATATGGATTCAGAGCAAATTCAACCTTAAGTACTATGCTAGATGCTAGAAAAGACGGGTAAGCAAAACTGAGCTGACTACCCTGCCTGGGCTCATGGAGCTTAGTCTGGTGATGCGTGATTGATACGATGATAAGAAAGAGTGTTAAGGACTGGAGGGAAGTAACCTAGGCCAACAAAAGCATATCACAAAGTAAGCTGGCCCCTGCCTGGATGAGGTAAAGGTCAGTGGAGGAAAGGAAACTGGGGGACCAAGAGAGCCACAGGAGATTGAAAGCCTGGCTCCATATGACAGTTTCTGTACAGTTTTACTCAGGACTGCCCCTGCCCGGTATCAACAGTGTAATAGGTGTGCTGCATGCTACCTGATGAGAATTCCCTGAGAAAGCAGCATCTGAGCCAGTGACAATCCACACCTATTACCGATAAGGGATAAGGGTCAGATGGGGTGGATGAATGTAACTGAAGCAGAGGGAACTGTGGGGGTGAAGGCTCTGGAGTAGGAGGGAGTTCTGCACCTTCTGAAACACCGAGACCAAGGGAAGGGCATTGGGAAAGGGGCTGGGGAGGGAGGAGGTGGGGAGGGAGGAGGTGAGGAGGGACCGGCAGACCCTCCAAAAGACTCCAACTTTACCCCAAAAGGGATCAAAAGCCACAGGAGGGCTTGTTTTTGTTTTCTTCTATGTGGACCATGAGCTGTATTTTGAAAGTATTATTGAAGCTGCCTCTGTGAAGGATAACTTACCTGAGGTACCTGACCAGGTGCAGGGTGGTCAGTCAGGAGGCAGCAGAGGAGTCCAGGCAACCAATGCTGGCAACTTGTTCCCAAGCAGATGCAGGAAATGAGAGAAGTAGAGTGACTGAAGAGATTAAATTACCTGTGTGCTACAGGCTGAATTGTGAGTTCTCATAATTCACATGCTGAAGTCCTAACCCCAGTACCTCTGAAGGTGACTAGATTTGGAGATAGTTAAGGTAAAATGATGTCACTCGGGTAGACCCTAAACCAATGACTGGTGTCCTTATAACAAATTAGGGCTATATGCCCAGAGGGAAGATGATGTGAGGACATAGGTCATCAATAAGCCAAGGAGAGAGGCCTCAAAAGGAACCCAATCTGCTGACAATTGGATCTCAGATTTCTAGCCTCCAGAACAAAATAAATCTTGTTTAGGCCACCTGGTCTGTGGTATTTGCTATGACAGACCTAGCAAACAAATACACAGTGTAAAAAATATCTTAAGTGAAGAATAAAACTTTTGAAAAATAAAAACAAATACTTGATTTATTCTAATTGAAATCAGGGTAATGTATGATAGTAAAGTTCAAGCAAAAGAGCTTTTCTTCGGTGTTCCCCTCGATGGCTTCTGTAATACAGTTGTATTGTCCCTAAAAGGAAATACAAGTAATATAAAACATTAGATGCTTCTATCTTGTAAGACTTTGATAAGAATTTTGTCTTACTAGCAGAAAGCTAGTTAATACTTTCTCAGTTTTCTAGACTAGCCTACAAAATTTTCAAACATTAGAAATATTGATAATTTGAAACAAAATAGGTAAAGAATATGTATTATTGATGTTCATTTTAAAATAGTTAACCAAAAGTGAAATGTACAAAGTTTCACTGCACTTGTATACAAATATCTAAAACTGCATCATTATTACTCATGGAGGCAGTGACTGAGTTACCCACAATGGTCACAATAATGCTTTCACCCAAGATCATTCACCATATTAACAATGAGCATTTGCATTACTTTTAGCAATGCATATTGAAATTTAAAAAGAGTTTTCTTGGGCTTTCCTTGTGGCACAGTGGTAAAGAACCCACCTGCCAATGCAGGAGACATGAGTTTGATCCCTGGTCCAGGAAGATCCCACATGCCATGACACAATTAAGCCCATGTGCCACAACTCCTGAGCCCACAGGTGCCAACTACTGAAACCCACTTTAGGGCCTATATTCCACAACAAGAAAAGCCACCAAAATGAGAAGCCTACACACTATGACTAGACAGTTGCCCCTGCTCATTGCAATCAGAGAAAAGCCTGCACAGCAACGAAGACCCAACATAGCCAAAATTAAACAAAATTATTAAAAAATAAAAAGGGTTTCCTTTGGTGTAAGTTTTTTATTTTCCCATATTCTACAGAAAGAAGAAATGGCAAAATATACAAAATCAAAAAAAGTTAAAAAAAATCTTGAACATCTTAATCTTGAATCAATATTTTTAGTTGTGGATTGCTTCTTAACACATCTGTTGCTACAAAAGATTAAAGAAGTACAAAACGACTTGGACAATACCTTAGAAAATCGTATTCCCCTGAAGGAGAATTGTATTGTCGTGTTCACAGTCTCTGCAACCAAAATACAAAAAGTTATTGGTCAATATTATGTAATTTTGTTTTTTTGTAGTATGACATGCATGCAGGAGATGTAAGAGACACGGGTTCAATCCTTGGTCAGGAAGATCCTCTGGAGGAGGGCATGGCAACCCCACTCCAATATTCTTGCCTGGAGAATCCCATGGACAGAGGAGCCTGGTTGGCTGCAGTCCATAAGGTTGCAGAGTCAGACACGACTGAAGCTACTTAGCACACACACACATACTATGACATTTACCTTTTATTATTTTACTACTGGCAGAAGTAATCCAAGCAAAATTGTAGAGAAATAACGAATCTTATCCCCTGTCTATGATTCCCCTGTGGCTTCCTCTGCCACCCTGAGCCCCTCTCAGTATCAGCCTATATCTCATCCCCTAGTGGACACAAACTTGTACGGTCCATTAGTCTCAATAATGAATGATGAACAAGCTAGTGCTAATATGCTTTATCCCACATTACATGTGTGCATGTTTATTGTTGCTGTGTCTCAGCAAGAAATGATAAAGAAGAATCTTCCTAAAGGTGGAGGAGAGTTTGGGGAGGCAGCCAGGATATCAAAGTTCCTTTCAACCCCACCACTGAGAAACCTAGGTATGTAGTCACTGTTAGAAATTCAGGGAAAAGCCACACTCCATTGGCCCAGTCAGAAACAATAAAGGAGTGATCTTAAAGGGCAGGGATACAAAGAAAAATGCTTTGAATCTCTAACAAAAGCAATAGTGACCAAAAATCTTTTTTATTTTTTATTTTTTTAGATGCAAAGACTACAGTTTTATTTTTTTTTAATTTTTTTCAAGGTTTTAGTAGGACATTTTCTTTTTTTAATTAATTTATTTATATTCTTTACATTATCGTGTTGGTTTTGCCATACATTGACATGAATCCGCCATGGGTATACATGTGTTCCCCTTCCAGAACCCCCCTCCCACCTCCCTCCCGATTCCCTCTCTCTGGGTCATCCCGGTGCACCAGCCCTGAGCACCCTGTATCAAGCATCAAACCTGGGCTGGTGATTGATTTCACAAATGATAATTTACATGTTTCAATGCCGTTCTCCCATATCATCCCACCCTTCCCCTCTCCCAAAGAGTCCAAAAGACCGTTCTATACATCTGGGTCTCTTTTGCTGTCTCGCATACAGGGTCATCGTTACCATCTTTTATTTTTATCTTTGGCTATGCTGGGTCTTCTTTACTGCACAGACTTTTCTCAAGTTGCCGTCAGTGGGGGCTACTCTCCAGTCATGGTGCCTGGGCTTCTTACTCTTATTTCAGTGGCCTCTCTTATTGTACGGGCCCTAGAGCACGCAGGCCTCAGTAGTTCACACACATGGGCTTAGTTGTGGTTGTGGCACATGGGTTCTAGGACACAGGCTCAATAGTTGTGGTGCACGGGTTTAGTTGCTATGAAGTATGTGGGATATTCTGGGACCAATGACTGACTGCCCACATTGGCAGGCAGATTCTTTACCACTGAGCCATCAGGAAAGCCCCAAAAATCTTTTTTAGATTAATAAAAATAGCCAAATGCAAACTATAATGATTACTGTCCTCTGAGTTGGCTAAAGACAATCCTTAATACCAAATGATTGGATAATGTCTGCACCTATACCTTCTTTTTCCCAAATAAGGATTTATTTATTTGCTTCTGGGAGTATTCTTATTAGGGGTGCTCATACATTGAGAAAATTGGCTCTTGAATTCAGTAAAATGACCATATCTTAATGATTTTAGGATCTTTCATTTAAGATTAATCGAATTCAAATTTAATAGCTCAACAAATATTTATTGAAAGCCGACTATGCACCAGGGACTGGGGAGACAAGGTTAGTACAATACCATCCTTCCCCTTAAAGAGTTAAAGTCTCCTGGAACACAGGCATGCAAATAAACCAGTACAAATTCACTGTGTGATGAAAAGATGCAGTAAGGATGAAGGCAGGATAGTATTTTTATTAAGAGTGAGGCTTCTGGGACCTGACCTGCTTGAATTTGAATCCCAGCTCCTCTACTTACTCAGTATGTGGCCTTGGGCAAGTCCCTTAACTTGTCTGTGCCTCAGAGAAATGACAATGGATAATAACATCTATTTCATAGGATTACTATGAGGGTGTTGACTGAAAAAAATGCACAACCCATAGTTGAGAGCTATATTTTATACGGTCGACATACTGAGAACTTAAGTCCAGAAGACAGCCTCTCAGATACCTCAGAGGGACTGCTCCAAAGAGATAAGGAAGGAGCCAGAATATATAGGAATTCTTGCAAAAAAAAAAAAATGAGGTAGTTGGAACATCAAAAGATTCCTATTAAAGAAAATCTAGACATCTCAGGTTCATGAATTTAGCCCTTTTCTATGCATGGGAAGATGCTCATCGAATCTTTCCTCTGATATGTACCTCAGACATGCCCTAGATCTGAGGGACAGTATCATGGCCAATATCTTGTTTTCTACATCCTGAATCCCCTCACAATCTACTTTAGAGAGAAGGGGTGGGAGCAGCTGCAGTGGCTGATGGCTTAATGGCCACAACATCCTCTGTTTACTGATATGGCAGGTGACATACTTTGTAGACAAAAGCTATAGAAGTTAATACAAGTAACTGTTCAGAACAATGTCTCATTAAATATTACTAACATTCAAATGTTATCTATTATAACATTAAATGTTACTCCTTTCTACAACCCCCATGGCATCTTGTGAGTAATAATAATGATGTTATTATCAATGGTGTTATTAATATTCTCATTGATGTTAATGTTATTGTGACAATTGAACTGACATAAAAGATGGGAAGGTAGGTAGGGGGTATATTCCAGGTGGTTGGAAAATGAGGAGCAAGGGTAGGAAGGTGAAAATCAATATATTGATAGTTTACAGGTATGCCTAAAAGGGACTCAGTGTTATTAAAGCAAAGAAGCAGCAGGAGTGTGAAGAGGTAAAATTGAAGAAGTTAGCATGAATTGACTCAGACTCCACAGGAAGAGAATGGTTGTGATAGGGAAACAACCAAGGGTGTGAATTAGTCAGAGTTTGTTTAGAGAGTTGAGTCACATGACTGTATAGTAGCTGGATTGAAGGGGACACTGAAAGTCAGGGAGAACAGTCAGAGCCCAGGCAGCAGCAATAACGGTGCAGAGACAGGAGGCAAATGCCCCTCGTGGCCTCCACCTCAGGCAACCTCCCTCACCACACTCTACCTGGTTATCCTGCTGCCCTCCTTGAGAGCACTTACTGTAAAAAGAACCTTATTTCATTTCCATCTTTATCTTCTTTCATGACTTAGTGACCATCTGGTTTCCTCCACTGGTCTACAAACTCCATGAATACAGGGGTCACTTCTGAATTTCTAGTTCTTGGTACTACCTGGTCCCTGCATACCTGGCTCTAAGACCAGCTACATAATTTGCAAGGCTAAGCACAAAATGAAAATATGGACCCAGGGACCTTCCTGATGGTCTAGTGGCTAAGACTCTGCACTCCCAGTGTAGGGGGCCCAGGTTTGATCCTGGACAGGGAACTAGATTCCACAGGCCACAACAGACCCAGCACAGCCAAATAGCAATTCAAAATATTTTTAAAAAAGAAAGAAAATGGGAGGGAGCACTTATTCAGAAAGCTGGGGAAACATCCATTAAAGATACTAAAATATAAAGTTTTTCCTTTCTTTCACAGTCTCTCTTTCTCTCTCTAGATTTGCCATGATAGTTTTTTAATCTTTCTTTCTTTTAGTTTTACTGAGATATAATTGACACAGCACAGAAGTTTATGGTGTAGAGCATAATAACTTGACTTACACACGGCGCTAAATAATTACCACAGTAAGTCATCACCTCATAAAACCGAAAAGTTTTTTTTCCTTGTGATAAGAGCTTTCAGGATCTACTCTCTTAGCAACTTACAAATAAACCACACAGCAGTGCTAACTACAGTTACTGCCATAGTTTTAATTTGCTATTTAATATATTCAAAATAAAACAAAATTTTAAATTATTAGCATGAATTTTACCATTCCTCTTTACACTGTGTAATGTCAGTTGTAAACGCAAATATCAGAGCATTTAACTCCAAGGCAGAATCACTGAAGTTTCACAATTTGTATTTCATGGCTCATCCCCAGAAGGTGCCTGGAGCTGGTCAGAAGAAATTGTTACAAGCCAGACAGAAAATTTAGAAGGAGGTTGAGAAGGTCCTCCAGGCACGAAGAATCTGAGGCAACGTTCCCTGCACAAGTCGCAAGGTAAGTGTGGAAGTTCGCAGGCACCCAGGGGCTGCTCCATAATGATGGGAGTTGGCGTGAGGGTAGGGGAAACCTGTGCAAACTGTGGGCCTGACAGCTGGTTGACAGGATCCCCCTGCTGCTGCCAGATGCCTCATAGTCCAGAGGAGGGCAGGGAAGCCAAATCAGGCATCTTTCTACCACAGGCCTGCAGACCCACACGTGACCCTCAGAGGCTTTGCAACCTCCGTAAGTTACCTGCTGTAGGGGAGGCCGTCTGGTCCCCATCTAGTGCCGTGGTGCGGCCAGCCCAGGTGGGGCGGTCACTGCCGTACCCCACCCCAGACACTGCAGGGCACCGTGCCTGACCCTGACCCTCCCAGCTCCAGGCCACCACCGGGGGTAGAGGGCAACAGGTGTCACCAGACGGAACAGGATGAGGGATGCCAGGAAGGGACCAGGGTGCTAACAGGACAGTGAACAGCAGGAAGCCAAGAACCTGTCTGGGGTAGGTGGGCACATATACCACTGTCCCATCATACTTTGTGTACAAAACACACACTCAAAGATAAAATGACTAAGAATCTCAAGCCTGCGATCCCAGAATGGTAAAGCCCAAATGTGAAGACCTCCTGAGTATGCGGCCCTCGTTGTGAAGTGAATACTGCCAACTCCGTAAGAGAGAGTAATGGATGGGACTAGAGTTTGAGGAAGAAATCAAGAGTAGCTCCCAAGGAACTTTTCTGATGGTTAAAACCCTGTGCTTCCACTACAGGGGGCACGAGTTTGATCCCTGGTCAGGGAACTAAGAATCTGCATGCTGCATGGTGCAGCCAAAAAAAAAGTAACTCCCAAATTTCTATTTGGGAAATCTGCCTGAATGTCTACCAGGTCAGGTGGGAAGAAGGAGCTCTAACTTTTCTGTGGGGTAGCTCTCTTTTTCACCTGTTTTTCTTTCCAAGAAAGACATATCTCCCATTCTCCTCTTATAGCGAGATAGCATGAAGACTCTTAAAGAAGCCAAGAGAGAAACAAGGCAGAGTCAGAGAAAAGGAAGACAGAACCTCAGTTTAGACCCTTCTCTGCTCTTCCCAAAAGGTATCCACATAGCTCACTGGTGGTCCAGTCCAGGTTTCCCTGCAACTATGCAGCACATAGGACCCAAGCCTCAGATGGTGTAATGGGTTGCAAAGTGTCCCCTCAACAGATATTCAAGTCCAACCCCCCAGTACCTTGAACACAGACTTATTTGGAAATAAGATCTTTGCAGATGGTCAAGTTAAGATGAAGTAATTAAGGTGGGTCCTAATTGAATATGACTGTGTCCTTATAAACAGGGGTAATTTGGACATGCAGACCACCAGGTATAGAGGGAAGACCACTCGAGGAGACACAGGAGAAGGATGGTCATATACAATGCAAGAGTCTCCTCAAGCCCCCTGAGGTAGGAGGGAGGCCTGGAGCAGATCCTTCCTTCCCAAGACCCTTGGAGCACAGCCCTGTCAACACCTTGGTCTCTGACTTCTAGCTTCCAGAGCTGTTAGACCATAATCTGTTGTTCTAAGCCACCCAATTCTTGGTACTTTGTTACAGAAACCCTAGCGAAATACTGAAAACAGGGCTAACAGACATTAAATTTAAAATGCCACTTATTTATTCATAGATGTGTCTTTGAAAGAAATGAAGATGTGTGTGTGTGTGTATGTGTGTATATTTGTGTGTAAGTGGAAAGATTATGTGCAATTTTTATCTTCACTTGCCCATAGTCTCTAAGTATCACATCCTAAAAATGTATGACCTTTGTAACAACAAAAAGGAAAGTTATTTTAAAATTTGTTGAGCATGTTCCTTACTCATTTGATTTGCAAATTTTCAAAGGTCTGTTGATAGCATCAGTGCTTCTTAAATCAGAATGTCCTGATCTCTAGGCCCATGTACTTAGCTGTCAAGTGAATATCTTTATCTGAATGTTCCCAAATTACCTTAAGCCCAACATGCCAAATCAAAACCCATGACCTTTCTCTTTAAAAATCTGTCCCTTAGTTTTGCACACATCATTTCCAATCATGGCACTTCTATCCATCCAATCAACACCCTGGAGCAGTTCTTGATTTATTTGATGTTTACCTACCACATCAAATCAGTCAGCAGTCCCACCACTCCTGTCTCCCAAAACATTCTCTTTCATCTCCTCCTCTTTACTCCCAGGACCTCCCTCGTGGTCCTTTACACAGCCTCCCAGCTGCATTTCCTTCCATCCAAATTTCTTACCTCCGCCAAAACCCACCTCTTTCTGAGACAGGCTGGGACCTGGGAATCTTTGCTATAGTACCTACACCTGGACAAATGTCTCCTCTAGCAACAAAACAGAAAGAAACTATAAGAGAAATGCAAATCAAAACCACAATGAGGTACCACTTTACACCAGTCAGAATGGCTGCCATCCAAAAGTCTACAAGCAATAAATGCTGGAGAGGATGTGGAGAAAAGGGAACCCTCTTACACTGTTGGAGGGAATGCAAACTAGTACAGCCACTATGGAAAACAGTGTGGAGGTTCCTTAAAAAGCTGCAAATAGTCCTGCCATATGACCCAGCAATCCCACTGCTGGGCATATACACCGAGGAAACCAGAATTGAAGGAGCCACGTGTACCCCAATGTTCATCGCTGCATTGTTTACAATAGCCAGGACATGGAAGCAACCTAGATGCCCATCAACTGATGAATGGATAAGAAAGCTGTGGTACATATACACAATGGAATATTACTCAGCATTAAAAAAGAATTCATTTGAAGCAATTCTACTCAGATGGACAAAACTGGAGCCCATTATCCAGAGTGAAGTAAGCCAGAAGCAAAAACAACAATACAGTATATTAACACATATATATGGAATTTAGAAAGACGGTAACGAGAACCCAACATGCGAGACAGCAAAAGGAACGCAGATGGTATAGAATAGACTCGTGGACTTTGTGGATGAGGGTAAGGGTGGGATTATATGGGAGAAGGGCATTGAAACAAGTTAATTATCATATGTCTAATCAATCGCCAGCCCAGGATTGATGCTCGGGGATGGTGCAGCGAGATTTCCCGGGGGGGAGGAAGGAGGGAGGGGGGTTCTGGAGGGGGAGCATATGTAAACCCATGGTGATATCATGACATTGTATGGCAAAAACAATAAAAAAAATAAACAAAAAATAAAAAAAGAAACTATAAGGGACTAAAAATAACTGCAAGCATGTGCAGTTAGGACAAATTATGGACAATAGGATACAGACAGGCCAAAAAACCCAACTGCCACTTCTGAAGAGCCAGGAGCAAAAAACAGGATGTTGGGAGCAAAAGCAGGGTATTCTGCGTTTGTCCCCTGCACTCAACACCACCAAAGGAGTAGGCAAACTACGTAAGTAACTCCTCCGTGCTATCCCGGTGTGTTAGGTGCACAGTCGGGTCCAACTCTTTGCTACCTCATGGACTGTGGCCCACCAGCCTCCTCTGTCCATGGAATTCTCCAAGCAAGAATACTGGAGTGGGTTGCCATTACCTTCTCCAGGGGATCTTCCTACTCTCACTCCATATAAGGAACCAGCTGACCCCTCCTCAGAGAGTGAGCAAAGGAATCTGTTATTCTCACTTCCCTTGGCTACAGCAGGGGCCCCATTGAAGATCTGCCTGAATTTCCTGCCTAGCCTCTTACTGTGGGTGACACTTCCACAGGGACACTCAGTTCAGTTCAGTTGCTCAGTCGCATCTGACTTTTTGTGACCCCATGAACCGCAGCACACCAGGCCTCCCTGTCCATCAACAACTCCTGGAGTTTACCCAAACTCATGTCCATCGAGTCGGTGATGCCATCCATCCATCTCATCCTCTGTCGTCCCCCTTCTCCTCCTGCCCCCAATCCTTCCCAGCATTAGGATCTTTTCCAAAGAGTCAACTCTTCGCATGAGGTGGCCAAAGTATTGGACTTTGAGAATCAACATCAGTCCTTCCAATGAACACCCAGGACTTATCTCCTTTAGGATGGACTGGTTGGATCTTCTTGCAGTCCAAGGGACTCTCAAGAGTCTTCTCCAACACCACAGTTCAAAAGCATCAATTTTTCAGCACTCAGCTTTCTTCACAGTCCAACTCTCACATCCATACATGACTACTGGAAAAACCATAGCCTTGACTATATGGACCTTTGTTGGTAATGTCTGCTTTTTAATATGCTATCTAGGTTGGTCATAACTTTCCTTCCAAAGAGTGCCTTTTAATTTCATGGCAATAATCACCATCTGCAGTGATTTTGGAGCCCCCCAAAAATAAAGTCTGACACTGTTTCCACTGTTTCCCCATCTATTTCCCATGAAGTGATGGGATCAGATGCCATGTTCTTAGTTTTCTGAATGCTGAGCTTTAAGCCAACTTTTTCACTCTCCTCTTTCACTTTCATCAAGAGGCTTTTTTTTTAGTTCCTCTTCACTTTCTGCCATAAGGGTAGTGTCATCTGCGTATCTGAGGTTATTGATATTTCTCCCAGCAATCTTGATTCCAGCTTGTGTTTCTTCCAGCCCAGCATTTCTCGTGATGTACTCTGCATATAAGTTAAATAAGCAGGGTGACAATATACAGCCTTGACGTACTCCTTTTCCTATTAGGAACCAGTCTGTTGTTCCATGTCCAGTTCTGACTGTTGCTTCCTGACCTGCATACAGGTTTCTCAAGAGACAGGTCAGATGGTCTGGTATTCCCATCTCTTTCAGAATTTTCCACAGTTTATTGTGATCTACACAGTCAAAGGCTTTGGCATAGTCAATAAAGCAGAAATAGATGTTTTTTTTGGAACTCTCTTGCTTTTTTGATGATCCAGCGAATGTTGGCAATTTGATCTCTGCTTCCTCTGCCTTTTCTAAAACCAGTTTGAACATCTGGAAGTTCACAGCTCACATACTGCTGAAGCCTGGCTTGGAGAATGTTGAGTGTTACTTTACTAGTGTGTGAGATGGGTGAAATTGTGTGGTAGTTTGAGCATTCTTTGGCATTGCCTTTCTTTGGGATTGGAATGAAAACTGACCTTTTCCAGTCCTGTGGCCACTGCTGAGTTTTCCAAATTGCTGCATATTGAGTGCAGCACTTTCACAGCATCATCTTTCAGGATTTTAAATAGCTCAACTGGAATTCCATCACCTCCACTAGCTTTGTTTGTAGTAATGCTTTCTAGTTATCTGCAAAAATGGAAATCTTGTTGGGTCACCCCTACCCACTAACAACAAGATTCAGGCCTATATTTAACCCATGACTTATACTACCCTGGCCCCTTTTCTAGGCTCATCTCCAATTTCCCACAAACACATTCTGCTCAAGCTACAAAAAAACTACTCTTCAGGGACTTCCCTGGTGGTCCAGCGGCTAAGACTCCACGCTCCCAATGCAGGAGCCCTAGGTTTGATCCCTAGTCAGAGAACTTGATCCCACATGCCACAACTAAGACCCAGTGCAGCCAAATAATTATATAAAACTTTTTTGAAAAAGCTACTCTCCTAATAAACGATATTCTTTCCTGGCTAGACAAGTTTGCATATGCTGTTTCGTCTCAGGGAATGTCCTTTTTCCTCACTCTCTGGGGTTCTCAGATTTAAGACTCTAATAAAATATTCTCTGAAGCCTCATGAGTTCTCTTGTCACAGTAAGTTGGTAACTATGCAGTTAAAATTAACAGCATATAATCTATTAGAATTTATGGCATTTAATTGTAATATTTGTTACCATGACTATCTTTCCCAGAACAAGATTTCCCGAAGAAAGAGAACCTATGGATAGACTTTGAATCACCACAACCAAAATCATGATTTGCTCAAATTAGGTTCAACAGATGTTTGTGGAAGAAAGGGAGGGTAAGTGGGAAGAAGTAGGCAGTCTGGGTTGAGTCTGATACATCTTCAATCATAAAAAAGTGAGACTTCAAAAATTCACATAAATGTCAACATAATCCCACAGAGATTAAGTAACTCTAAAACTATTGTATAGGAGAAAGGGACACTTTTTAAACAGTAATCTGCCAAGAGAATATCTTTCACCTTTTTGTTGTCATTGTTGCTTTTTTGGGGTTTTTGGGGGGGAGTTGGGGGTGGGTTTTGGCCATGTCATGCAGCTTGCGGAAACTTAGTTCCCTGACCAGGGATCAAACGCACGCTACCTTAAGTGGAAGTGGGGGTTGCTGACCATTGGACAACCAGAGAATTCCCAGGGATTTCTTTGAAAGAGAAAGAAAGCATGGTCCAGTGGAAGAGGAGTTCTTAGAGGCTACTGCATTACCAGATCTCCAAAAGACCAAAGGCACATTGCTGAACCACTGCAGACATCGGTTTCCTCCCTTATAAAAATGACAGGACTATAAAGTCAGGAACAAAAATGCACACTTAGTCACCATACTTCTTCAATTCTCACACTGAGCACTCTACTAAAAAATTTTTTTAAACACAGATTCTCTAATTTTATCCTTAAAGCTACATAAAATAGGTCTCCTTGACCCCATTTCTCAGAGGAGGAAAGTGAGGTTGATAGAGGTTACATAACACCCAAGGCCACATTGCTGGTCGGTGGAAAAGTTGGGACACTGACTCAGGTCTTTATAACTCTGAACCCAGACTCATAACGATGACAGCTCCACAATGGGTATGTGGCTTGAGGGTGGCAGACAAGTTAGAGATGAGGAGAGATGGTTGGCTGGGAGACACGTCTTGAAGCTTCATTTGTGTAGCAAGAGATTGATTCACTTTGTTTCTAAGTGAAGGGGGCATGCTACTGTCTTGTGGGAATCTTAGCTCCCTAACCTGGGGTAGAACCGGGCCCTCAGCAGTAAAAGCACAGTCCTAACCACCGGACCACCTGAGAATTCCCAGAAATTTTTTTTTTAATGACTGCTAGAAAACGTATAATCAACTTCAAGTCCCTCTCTAAGCAAGTATAAGCCTTTCTGTTAAGAATTTTTATATTACTCTCATTCTATTAATTCTCTACCCTTGTTTTCCACTTTTGCCCCCCTATATCTAATTTATGTTATGTTGTTCAAATTAACCTATGTATGTAAACCATCTGAAATCTTTTTTTTTTTAATAAGAGAGGCATTGGTTCATGGTAAATAATTATGAGGAAAACATTCAAATGCAACAGTAATTTTTGAAATGTTCATAAAAAATAATTAGACATAGGTTTTTTTACCTAATAAAGTTTTTTTGAAAACTTCTTTTTTGAAAAAATAATAACGGTGATGTTAACAAGGCAGAGATTAAACTACTATACATATACATTGCTGGTGGTGAAAAATGAAAGTGATAGCAGCTCAGTCGTGTCCGACTCTTTGCCACCCATGGACTATAGCCTGCCAGGCTCCTTGGTCCATGGGATTCTCCAGGCAAGAATACTGGAGTGGGTAACCATTCCCTTCTCCAGAGGATCTTCCCAACCCAGGGACTGAACTTGTGTCTCCTGCATTGGCAGGCAGATTCTTTACTGTCTGAGTACAATGTATAAATTGGTAGTCTTCCACAAATTAATCTGGCCTTTTGTAAAAAAGCCACAAATATATTCAAACAACTTAAGCTCAAAAATCTCCCTGGGAGTTATATGTAACTCCTCTTCCAAACATGGGAATAGTCAAATCTAAAATATTATCTAAAATATTATTATAATGGTTAAGTAAACCAGGGCATATCCACTAAGGGAGATGTTTCAAAATGTCACATTTATACTCTGATTTTGAAACCACATGGATTCTCTGGTCAAGAAAATTTTTAAAAAGAAAATAATTGTAGTATAGTATATTTACAACTGCATAAACAATATGTATGAATTAAAAAATGATAAGAAAATACTCCAAAATATTCTTTAAATTACGATTCTGTGACTTTTCTAAATGTTTATGCTTTCCAATTTTTGGTAATGTGAAAATATAATATATAGAATTTTTTAACTATTTAAAATACTAGCTTAAAAATTATTATGGAAAAATTCATGGGTTTGCAATAAGTGATCTTTAAGGTCCTAAACTTTGAAATTTTATGATTCTGTGAATAACTCTAGGTGGAAAAAGAGGGAGAAAAGACACTGAAGGAGCCAGTGTAACTGCATAGAAAAATCTACTGTGTTTTTATGAAAAATAATAAATGCAATGTTTAGAAAACAAGAGCCATAATGAAGGATAAATGTACATTGTTAATCTAAACAAGGTAAAAATTTTAATACCTCTTCAAACACACCCAAATAAGTGTCATCTTAATAATAATCCATTAACATAATTGTAAAATGTTGTTTAAGCTGCTAAAAGAAAAACATTGGGTGGGAATGAAGAATTATTAGAAAAGGAACTTCACATTTTTTAAGTATTTAATTTTCAAAGCACTCTCATAAGACATTATATTCTATTCTGAGAGTAATATGAATTGAATGCTTACCTCCCTTCAGAGCTCTGCAAAAGGAAAAATCATCATCATATCCCCGGCAAATAACTTCTTTGCGCAATGGGAAATTCATGGACTTAGTAGATAGATAGATATTGAAATACAAGCTTCTTATATCTCTTCCTTAAAGAGAAAAAAGATTAATTAGCCCTTCAAATAAGGTATTTTTTAATAAATGTTTAATAACCAACATTGACTGTATACTTAAAATATGGCCTTGTGCTTTTCCTATGTTATTTCATTTAATTGTCATAACTACCTGTAATATGGATATCATTATCCTGTTTTGTAGATGAGAAAACTGTAGTTCTGAGAGGCCCACTAGTCGATTGTAACCAAATAGAATGTTCCACAGTGAGAATTATGTGTGCTATGCCAAAAAATAGAAGAACTTATATTTTTGAGAAAAACTATCAAATTGAAAATACAAAATGTCCAGTTATTGTCACAGTTCCACTAGGAGATTCAAAAGAAAGGGAAGGGAGAGGATGTGACAATAATCATAATCAACTGATGCCCACTTTTTAGTAGTTTTGATGAAAAGATTTCTTGGAGGACAAAATTGAACCCATTGATTACAACTTAAATAGATCTACTTTTTATAATTTCCTTTTAATCTTCTTATTACCAATGAACACGGAAAATTCCAGGAAGAAATGCATTTGGCTCATTTCTTCTAAGTTATTCAGTTGGCCCAACTGGACAAGATGTACAATCATTTTTACAATGAAAACAAGTATTGTAACCACTACTTCTTGGAAAATATTTTCCTAATAAGGTCACCATGATTCATTGCAGCCATAGTAAAAAAAATTTTTTTTTCTATCTTTACCTTGAACTTGGCTCTGCTTAACAGAACTGTCGCCTCCTTTCTCACAACACTGCTCTTCCTTTGGTGTTGGTGCTGCCACTCTCTCCTTGTCGTCCTTGAACCATTCTGACTCCTCTCCCCAGTCTAGCTCGTTGACTCATCTTTCTTAGGGTTCTAACTTCAGAGCCGCTTCTTGATTTCACACTGCACCCTCTCCCCAGCTTTAAATACCACAGAGGGTAAAAACTTTCAGATCATCGTGTTTGGTCTCAGCTTTTCCTTTGAGCACCTATCCTCTGTGCTCATTCAATAGCTCTACTCAAACGTCACTTATTACCACCCCCAGTAGATCCCAAATTGATTTCCTCATCTTCATCACCAAGTCAGCACTAGAATTCTTAATCCTGGTAAATTCTGCTGGCCTCCTTTCATCCCCATTACCACTGTCTTAACGCAGGTCCTCATTACTCTGAGCCTAAAGCACCACCAAAGTTCCTTATTTGTCTCCATTTCTCTACTTTCAGGATTTAGTGTAGAGAAGGAGAACAAAATACATTCTGTTTCAAATAGTGGCCTTCATGGTCCACTCCATGGACCTGGACCTGAACCTCTCTCAAAGCAGGAATGTGTATGGAAGTTGAAGATCTGTTTTCATGGGGGATGTCTTGAGACAAAGGCACATGGTATAGCATGGCATCCAATGGTGATGCAGAACAAAACCTTCTTCCATTTCTGTGTGGAACACATTGATTCTAGGCTTCAGTGACTCCAAGAAAGAAAGTGTTGCTTTGACATCTCTATACTTAACATCTTGAGAAGCTTCTTGCCCTTAACATCACTGTGGTCATGTTAGAGTTCGCTGTGGTCACTGTGAACAATGGTCAAAGTGAAGGATCACTTGGGTGGCTCAGCAGCTCAGGGATATAGATATGGATACTGGAGTGAGAGACTGGGACATGGTGGCTCTTGGGGCCTTGGCGAAAGGACTGTTTTTGAGCTCACCTATGACAACTTTGGGAACTTCTAGAAACAACTTTGAGGAAGGTGAATGATCTGGCTGTATTTGTCAATTAGTTAATAGTGACATACAATTTTATTAGAAAGGCTATGAAGTCTTAAAATAAATGATTTCCATCCCTAACCTATTTTTGGTTCAAGATTATGATAGCTCTTATTGAATTTAAGTAGAGATAGGGCCACAAAAATATGGTTGATTTCTATTAATATGGCCAACAATTTCACACAGATGTTCTAGTATATTCTAGGGAAACCCAGGTCATAAAAGGAAAGCATTATAAAAAATATGACCAAATAATAAATTACTGAATTAATATAATGTTACATAAATGTCATATCTACTAAATAGTTAAGGCATTTGTGGTGGCCTTGGAGATGTACTTCTCAAAACTACCTTCCAAAGAATCTGTGAGGAGGAGGGCAGTAGGCAGAGAGCCTCCAGCTACTCCATTTTCAGAGACCAGACCCTCATAGTTTGCTCCTGTCATGATAGTGACATTAGAACCAGTCCACTCCTGCCTGTCATGGGACAATGTGACAATCAGAAGGCTCCCCACTTACCTTGCTGAGGGTGTCTCAGTGATTTATTTTAATCTGATAATTATCTTACCAAATTCTCCTTTCTTCTCTCTCATTTCAAAACTATTAGACCAATCCAATACCTCAGTCTGAATCTTCTTCTTGCCTGCTCTGGCTTCCTCTTTCTTTTACTGTTCGTAAGAATCCCCCCCCCCAGCCCCCACACCCTGCAAAAAATCCCTTGTATGTCTAATTCTTTCTTGGTATCTGCATTTCAGAGAGCCCTAACTAAAACTGTGTTGTATTATTATTACTTGGATCTGGAAGGTCTGTTTCCTGTGTGTAAGGGCAATGGGCTTACTTGAAAATGAGGTTATTCATTATGTAAATGATCACTTCTGCAAACACACACAAATACCACAAAGGTATTTGTGGTGTGTGGGGTAAAGCACACCACACAGACCAGAAAACAAAACCTGAGAAAAAGAGGAAGAAATTGTAGAGCTTTCCTTGGGCAAAAATTTAGATTATTTTAGGGGATTAAAGGATACATGCTACTATGTGTAAAATAAGCAACAAGGATATATCATACAGCACAGGGAAATATAGCCAGTACTCTGTAATAACTTGAAATGAATTATAATCTCTAAAAATACTGAAACACTATGTTGTACACCTGAAATTACCATAATATTGTAAATCAACTACACTTCAGTAAAAAAAAGTTTAGATTATGGCTTTTACCCTTGGCTAAGAAAGTAGAACAAACAGTTCATTATTCTTTCCTCTGTGCTACCACTAAGCTTTATTGCTATCATTTTACTTATCATACTATATTATTTACAGCTCTCTCTCTCCTATTGCACCGAGAGATTCTTGAAGGTCAAGAGAATGTCTTATTTATCAATGAATTCACAGTACTTACCATAATATTTGAAATAAACTACACATTTACTAAGTATTTTTAAATGAATTAATGCAGAAACAAAGTGTCAGGATACAGGTTAAACGATTAGATTCAGGAAAATTAAAATGTAAGTTTATTATCTATCATTTCTGGATTTTCAACTACCTTTTTTCCTATAAGCTGGAGAACTAAACTCAGGAATAAATGTTTCTTAAGCTTGTTTATTTAAAAGCACTTTTTAAAAGTATAAACTATAAATATAAGCTAGGATGTAAATGATAATGGTGATGATGAAAACAATACATCTGAAGTTTCCTGGGATCTTTACAGGCCACAGTTAACTGGTAGGAAAGGATGAAAGTTGGTTTGGGGGGATTTTTTTGGCTATGCTGGGTCTTCACTTCTGCACTTGGTCTTCCTCTAGTTGTAGCAAGCAGGGGCTTCTCACTGCAGTGGCTTCTCTTGTTGCAGAGTATGGGCCCTACAGGCATGTGGGTTCACAAGTTCTAGAGCACAGATTCAGTAGTTGTGGTGCACAGGTTTAGTTGCACGGCGGCTTGTGGGATCTTGTCTGACCAACCAGAGATCGCACCTGTGTCTCCTGCATTTTCAGGTAAATTCTTAACCTCTGGACCACCAGAGAAGTCCCAGAAAGAAAGTTTTGTGTATTTTCACGGAGCCTCAGATCCAGCCCAATGCTATCACCATCATCCAATTAACTTTTACTAAGATGATAGCAAATGAAATCATAGAGAGGAAAAAGAAGAAATAACACAAAACAAAAAGATTGCTTCTTTTCATATCATCATCACCATACTTTTTTTTAATCTTAGAAAGTTCACCTTTAGGGAAAAAAGAAGTCCTGGATTCCTCATATACAAATCTTTGACTCATGAAAACCCAACTTTACTTATCAGCTGAATAGCTAATAACTGACAAAGGATATAGGTAGTAGACGGTTAGAAGTTTCAAAATGTTTCCATTTTTACCATGCCATTATGTAATCCCTCCTCATGAGTGTGAGCAAGCCTAAAGACTTGATTCTAAAAAATAGAAAATAGCAAAGATAATAGGGTGGCACTTTCATCATTAGGCTATATAAGACTGTGTCTTCTATCTTGCTAGCTAACTGTCCCCCTTGTTAATTTCAAGGAAACAAGAAGCTATATTGCAAAGGCCCAGAGAGCGAGGAACTGAAAACTGGCCAACAGCCAGATAGAAACTGAACTCTGTTAACAGCCACCTGAGCTTAGAAGTGGGTTCTTACCTAGTTGAGCCTTCAGAAGACACTCTGGCCAACATCTTGACTGCAGCCTTGGGGGACCTTCTGAAGCTGACACAGCTAAGCCATGCCCAGACTACTGACACACTAACACATAAAGACTATGAGATAAAGAATATGTACTGTTTCAAGCCATTAAGATTATGATAATTTGTTATGTAGCAATAGAAAAATAATACACATACATTTAGAACTCCATCATTTATCACCGATACTTCTGGAGCCCTTTAGATTGATCTACAAGAACAAAATTTTGGACTTACTTGGAATGTAGTAGAGATACAGTATTCCACGGCTTCCCTTCAATGTTATACAGGGCTCAGAACGTATTGAAACAGGAAATTTCAAGTTATCTAAATGGAATAAAGAAAATGTCAGTAAAATTAAAATAATTTTAAGTCGTTTATAATAAGTATTCTGAATATCAGTGCCCCCCCAAACTACCTTTGTCATTAAAATTTTATAATGAGCAAAACTGAGAGTAGTTAAAAATATCATTCTCCCCAGAGGAATGAAGTCAGCCAGATGGCAGATAAAGTCCTCCTTCCCCCTACAAACACATCAATACAGCAACAATTTATAGACAATTTCCCTTTGTGAGAAATCAGAAACCAACCAAAAGTTTCCTGCATCCCGGAGAATGTAAAACCAGACTCACCAAGTCAGTAGTGAGGTTCAAGACATCTCTCAACAGAGACACTGCTCCTGGCTTAGCATAATGAGGAAGAGATACCCTACCCCTCAACTTCACTCAGAAGGGAAGAGATGGTTTTTGCATTCAGAGCCCCAAATTTTCCAAGGAGATCCCCAGAGGACTAAATAAATAAAGTCTGAACAGTCTTAGAACTAGTAAGGAGACTGAATCAGTAACTGCAAATTTCCCAAAGAAAAGTACAGGGCCAGATGGCTTCACAGGAGAATTTTACCAAACATTTAAGTCAGAATTAACACCAATTCTCCTCAAACTGTCCCAAAAAAAATGAAGGAGAGGGCACACTTCCAAACTCACTTTATGAGGCCAGCATTGTAAAGCCAGACAAAGACCCCACAAGAAAAGAAAATTATAAGCCAATATCTCTGATGAATTTACATGCAAAAATCTTCACAAAATACTAGCAAATTGAATTCAATAGCACATTAAGAAGATCACACACCATTATTAAGAGGCATTTTTACCTGGGATGCAAAGGATAGTCCAACATACAAAAATCAATTAACCGATATGCCACATTAATACACTGAAGAATAAAAATCATATGACCATCTCAATAGACAACAAAATTTATTTTCATGATAAAAACTCCCAGCAAACTATAATTAGAGGAAATAGCCTCAAATAATGAAGGCTATGTATGAAAAGTTCATAGCTAATATCATACCCAACAGTGAAAAATTGAAAGTTTTTCCTCTAAGATCAGAAGCAAGACAGGGATACTCACTCTCAACAGTACTGAAAATTCTAGCCAGATGAATTACATAAAAAGATAGATAAAAGGCATCCACACCAGAAAGGAAAAAGTAAAATTTTCTGTTTGCAAATGGCAAATTTTATATATAGAAAACCCTAAAGACTCCATTAAAAATTGTCAGAACTAATTAAAAAATTCAATAAAGTTACAGACACAATATCAAAATACAAAAAATCAGTTGCATTTCTATACACTAATAACAAACTATACAAAGAAGAAATTAGGAAAACAATCCCATTTACACTATCACCAAGATTATAAAATATCTAGGATTAAACTTACTTAAGAAGGTAAAAGACTTGTATGTTGAAAACTACAAAACATTGATGAAAGAAATTAAACAAGGCACAAACAAAAAAATATCTTATGTTCATTGGGCTTCCCTTGTGGCTCATCTGGTAAAGAATCTGCCTGCAATGCAGGAGACCTGGGTTCGATCCCTGGGTTGGGAAGTTCCCCTGGAGAAGGGAATGGCTACCCACTCCAGTATTCTGACCTGGAGAATTCCATGGCAAAGGAGCTGACAGGCTACAGTCCATGGGGTGGCAAAGAGTCGAGATACAGCTGAGCAACTCTCATTTCACTTCCTTGTTTAGAAGAAGTAATGCTATTAAAATGTCCATTTTATGCAAAGCAATCTACAGAATCAATACATTTCTATCAAAATCTCAATGACATTTTTTTACAGAAATAGAAAACACAACTCTTAAATTCATATGGAACCATAAATGATGATAAATTTGAGAAAGAGGAACAAATCTGGAAGCATCACATTTTCTGATTTCAAACTATATTGCAAAGCTATAGTAATCAAAATAGTATGGTATGTCAAAAATATGGCTATATAGACTAGTGGAACTGAACAGAGAACCCGGAAATAAATCCACATGTATTCTGCAAACTAATCTTTGACAAGGATGCCAAAAATGCACAATGTTTAAAGGACAGTCTTTTCAACAAATGTTGCTGGGAAAACATGCAAAAGAATGAAACTGGACCTTTATCTTATACCATAAACAAGAGCCAGTTCAAAAGGGATTAAAGACTTAAACATAAGATTCAAAACTATAAAAATCCTAGAAGAAAACACAGGGGAAAAATTTCACATGACATTGGATTTTACAATGATTTAATGGATATGACACCAAAAACAAAGGCAGCAAAAACATAAATAAACAAGTGGGACTATATAAAACTAAAAATTTTCTGTACAGAAAAGGAAACAATCAGCAGAGTGAAAAGGCAGCCTATGGAGTGGGAGAAAATACTTGCAAACCATATATCTGATAAAGTGTAGCTCTCCAAAATATACAAGGAATTCCAAATATTCAATTGTAATGAAACTAACAATCTGATTTTAAAATGAGCTAAGACTTGAATGTACATTTTTTCAAAGAAAACATGCAAATAACCAACAGGTATATGAAAAAATGCTTGTCACTAAGCATCAGGAAAATGCAAATCATGAAACCACAATGAGATGTCACTTCACACCTCTTTTCTTGTATTGATAGTAATCAGATTGGCTACTATCAGTAAAAGAAAAGAAACATGACAAGAGTTGAAAAGGATGTGCAGAAACTGGAATGTTTGCACACTGCTTGCAGGAATGCAAAATGATGCAACTGCTATAAAAAACAATATGGAGATTCCTCAAAAAAAATTTAAAAATATTACTGCCATGTGATCCAGCAAACCTACTTCTGGGTACTTATCCAAAATAATTGAAATCAGGATCTTGAGACATTTCTACATTCATTGTAGCACTATTCACAATATCCAAGGTATGGAAACAATCTAACTGTCCATTGACAGATGTATGCATAAAGAAATGTGGTATATATATACAATGGGATACAATTTAGTCTTTTTTTAAAAAGGAAATTCTGCAATATGCTACAATATGAATGAACCTCATGGACATTATGCTAAAGGCAATAAGCCAGTCACATAAGTACAAATACTGCATAATTCCAGGTATCTAAAACAGTCAAATTCATAGAATCAGAGAATGGCTAGTAGTTGCCAGGGACTGAGAGGAAGGGGGAATGGGGAGTAACTGATCACTGGGCATAGAGTTCAGTCAAGCAAGTGACTAAGCTCTAGAGATCTGCTGTACAACTTTATGCCCACAGTGAGCAATAATGTACACTCAAAAATTTAAGAGGGTAGACCCCATGTAAAGTGTTTGTACCACAGTAAAATAAAACTTAAAATTCTGTACAAATACAAAAAAAAAATTTCCCTATAATGTAAATAGATTAGTATTTTAGTGCCGTTATACTGGCCCTTATATTGTTAAGGTGTAGTTTGAAGGTAGCGAATTACTTTAAATTGTGTGGAAGTGGGTGAACTCCTCAAAACATATTTCAAAAAATTACTTGTTCCATTTTCATACTTTTTAGCCTGTTCTTTTCTACATTGCTCTTCTTTTCTCTATTCTCTTCACCTTTTTGTATGTTCCATTGGTTAAAAATAGAAAATACACATCAAGTAGAGTTCTAGTAAATGTTAGGTGACTGAATGCATGCATGAATGAATGAGTTAATAAACAAATCTTCTTAAATAAGAAATTTCAAGAAGAGCTTATAAAAGCACCAAGGAGAAAGAGACTAAATCAGTTTTATTTAATTTGCCCCTAAATGCAACCCTTAAAAATTAATGTTAACATCTCTCATTCAATGAATTGAGCTTCCCTGCAATAAAATTCTCACAGAATGAGCTATATTAAGTCATTTCACCAAATCATGGATGTTCACAAATATTTGACAATAGATGTTCATTCCTGGGACAATTATGACCAAAGAAAAACATGCCAAATTTGCAACAACATAGATGAAACTTGAGGGCATTATGCTAAGTGAAATTAGTCAGACAAAGAACGACAAACACTGTATGACTTCACTTTTATGTGGAATCTGAAAAACAAACAAACACAGAAAACACACAAAAACAAACTCATAGAAAACTGACTGGTGGTTGCCAGAAGCAGCGGGTGGAAGGTGGGAGAAATGAGTGGGAAAGGGTCAGAAGGTACAAACTTCAGTTATAAAATAAATAAGTAATGGGGATATAATGTACAGCATGGTGACTATAGTTAATAATGCTATTTTGCGTATTTAAAGGTTACTAAGAAAGTAGATCTTTTGGGGGCATGTCAGGGGAACATGCTTGTGGCTTTCAGACTCTTGGTGCTCCAACCAGGGGATGAACCTGGGTCACCCCAATGAAAGTGCTGAGTTCTAAACACTGGACTGCCAGGGAATTAAAAAAAAAGTAGATCTTAAAAGTTTTCAGCACAAAAATAAAGATTTGTAACTATGTGAGGTGTGCGTGCTAAGTCCCTTCGGTCACGTTCAACTCTTTGCAACCCTATGGACTGTAGCCCACTAGGCTCCTCTGTCCATGGGATTCTCCAGACAAAAATACTGGAGTGGGTTGCCATGTCCTCCTCCAGGGGATCTTCCTGACCCAGGGATCCAACATGTGTGTCTTATGTCTCCTGAACTGGCAGGTGGGTTCTTTACCACTAGCACCACCTGGGAAGCCCAACTATGTGAAGTGATGGATGCTAACTAGATTTATCATGGTGCTTATGACACAGTATATACAGATATCAAATCACATTGTATACATGAAACTACTATAATGTTATATATCAATTATATCTCAGGTTTGAAAAAATGCTCAGAGGTGAGTGAATAAATATTCGTTCTCAGTCATTAAGTCATGTCCGATTCTTTTGTGACCCCATGGACTGTAGCCCACCAGGCTCTTCTGTCCATGGGTGGATTACCATTTTCTTCTCCAGGGGATCTTCCCGATCCAGGGATCAAACCCATATCTCCTCCTTTGGCAGCCAGGTTCTTTACTGTTGAGTACCAGAGAAACCCAACTGAATAAATATTGTGCATCTATTTATTGAATTAATGTAAAGTCATTAACTCCCTGCTGACTCAGACGGTAAAAAATCCACCTGCAATGCAGAAGACCCACATTCAGTCCCTGGGATGGGAAGAACCCCTGGAGAAGGAAATGGTCACTCCCTCCAGTATTCTTGACTGGAGAATTCCATGGACAGAAGAGCCTTGTGGGCTACAGTCCATGGGGTCACAAAGAGTCAGACAGGACTAAGCGACTAACACTTTCACTTTTCACTTTCAAAGTCATTTAAATAAATTTTTAAGATATCTAATGATATAGATGTTTGTGGCATACTATCAAGTTTTAAAACTGCTGGTTACCCAACAGTATACCCAATATGATTCCATTTTTATTATTTTTAACATGTTATTATATATCTAAAAGAATATTTACCAAAATATCAAGCTGTTCATAGTGGTTAACTCTTAACTGATTGACTTATGTGCCTTATTGTCTTCTTTTCCACCTAGGTTTTTGAAGATTTGCATAATTAGTATACTTATTCACTTTCTTACCATTGAAAAGGTTGACATGGTATTGAAACATGGGCACTTTCATATACATTGCCAAGCACAGTGCAACGTGTCTCTTCTTTCTCAGTGATAAGCTTGTATAAAACCATCAGAGCAAGCCAATCAAGACCCTGGATTAAGCTGGAACAAGTTAAAAGCAGTAAATCACCATTGTCATAAGGGCAATTCTCCACTTTCAATTAAGGTTCCTAATGTCTGAAGTTGGTCTGATTATGATGAAATCATCAAGTCAATCCAATCAGACAAATGGTCAGAATACCTCTATGGGTGTTCAGTATTGAGTCAGCACCACAACAAGTCAGGGTGGAGTATAGAAGTGTAAGCTTAATCTTTACATCAGGAAGCCTAAGATTTTCCTAGAAAGGCAAGACTACCATACATTAAAAAAAAAAAAATAGATGTAAGACTCAAAAGATCACAAAACAGTATATAATAAGAGATTCATTTATTTGCAAAGGTTTGGGAACTAATAGAAATAGTTTTATTACTTTAAAGTCACCATGTTTATGGTAAAATTCTACATTTGATTTAATAAATACAGAAAGTAGTGACCAGGTTCAGCATAGAATGAGAGCCTCCAGGTTCCCCTGCAAATGTCAGCCTTGCTAATCCAGCGTAGCACTTTCCTCCTGAGCTCTGCCTTAGAATCCTTCTTAACATTCTAGGCAACTGCAGTTAGCACATGAAATGAAATCAATGCCACTCTGAGTGTCAGCAGTAAGTACTACTGGAGATCAAGAAAGAAAGCATTGGTTGGAGTTGAACCATCACAGCACTTCATTTTACTCCTTTAACAGGATTTCCACTACATAAATATGCAGTTCCTTCTAAAAGGAATGCCCTTGTCCTCATCAGTCTATAAACTCCTCATATGCCTTCCATATGTACTCAAATATAAAAAATTCTGTTAAGCCTTCCTTGACTCCTCCACACCTTTCCAGCCCAACAGTCACAAACACACTGTCATTCACAGTACTTGATCACCCTTGAATGGTCATTCAAAATGTTTACTACAGTTATTTGCTCACACATCATTCTTCTTCATAAAAATAGTGGAAGCCTTGAGGGCAGGAAACACGTCTCTATTCATTTTGCATGATTCCAGCACATAGCACACTGTAAATAATAAATGTGTCCTTATTTACTTCTTAGCACCAAATATTGCTCTGGACACTACAGAAATAATGAACAATTGATAAATGCACATTCTAGTAAAGGAATCTAACAGGGCCATGAGAGAAAGACTGAGTATGTGGGAGGGACAGAGAAGTTGGGGGAGTGGCAGTGTGTAGAGATAACTCAACTACAGTATCCATTAAGTAAGTGACAGGAAGCAACCAACTCTGTGGACGTTGTGATCAGGAATGCAGACTCAGGGGTGACAATGACTTTGATATGTTCAAGTCTCAAAAATAAACATACATGCATATATATACAAATAATGTTTCATGAGATACATAGAATAGGCAAATTCACAGAGACAGGGTGTAGAGTAGAGGTCATCAGGGACTAAGGGGAGGAAGAAATGGGGAATTATTTTTTAATAGGTACAGAGTTTCTGTTTGGGATGATGAAAATTTCTGAAAATTGGTGATAGTTGCAAAGCAATGTGAATGTATTTAATATCATTGAATTGTACACTTTAAAGGTATAAGTTTTATGCCTATGTTGGTAATACAAATAATAATACTAATAATAATAGAGGTCAATGTAAATGGAAATAATGAGGGGGTGGGAATCATAGGACGCAGACAGGTAGGCAGGGCCATCTTGAAGGGTCTTAGAAGCCTTGGTATAAAGTTGGGATTTCACTCTAACTGTAGTGAAAAGCCACTGGCAGTTTTAAGTAATCAAAATAGTCTTATGTAATTTATTTACATTTTTAAAAGATCTCTCTGGTCTCTATGGTGAGAACTGATTGTAAGGGGGAAGGAATTAAAGTGGAGAGAGGCCAGTTTAAGGGGATGTTGCAGAGGCCAGAGAAAAGAGATAAGGATGGCATAAGTGGTGAGCAGTAGACAGTAAAAAATGATTGGCTTTAACTATTTACAGTAGCCAAGACATGGAAGCAACCTAAATGACCACTGACAGAGGAATGGTTAGAGAAGATGTGGTACATAAATACAATGGAGTATTACTCAACCATAAGAAAAAATGAAATGGTGCCATTTGCAGCAACATGGATGGACTTAGGGATTTATTATACTAAGTGAAGTAAGTCAGACAGAGAAAGACCAATATCATATGCTATCCCTTTATGTGGAATCTAAAAAAATTGATACAAATTAATTTACTTAAAAAACAGAAACAGACTCACAGACTGCCAAAACAAATATGATAACCAAAGGGGAAAGGTAGCGGGGAAGGATAAATTAGGAGTTTGGGATTAACATATACACACTAATATAAATAAAACAGATAATCAACAGGGCCTACTGTATACAGGGGATTCTACTTAATATTTTGTGATAACCTATATGGGAAAAGAAATTGAAAAGGAATCAATATTTGTATATGTATAACCAAACTACTTTGCTGTACCTAGCACAGCATTGTAAATTTATTCCAATATAAAGTAAAAACTAAATTTATAAAAAAGGTAGTTGGGGGTTTCCCTGGAAGTCCAGCGGCTGAGCACATACACACACCAGTTATTAGAATTCAGTATTTTTACTACTGCGGCCAGGATTCAACCCCTGGTTGGGGAACTAAGATCCCACAAGCCAAGCAGCACAGCCAAAAGAAAAAGTAGTTGGATTTAAAATATGTTCTGGGGATAATAAAAACAGAATCATTGATAAATTCAATGTGAAAGTTCAGGGAAAGAGATAATTAGGGATACCTCTGGTTTGGGGGCTAAGGAATGAGGTAACGTCATGAGGAAGATTTCAGAAGAAACAGATGTGGAAAGGAGTGCAAATGAAAAGTCCTAGCTCCAAATAGCTGTTAGACTTCCCAGTGGCCATGCTGAGTCTGTAGAATAATAAATGAATCCTGGTGATATGTATAGTTAACTTTCCTACTGTTACTGAAATGAAAGTCCATGTACCCAATGCACAATGAGGCCAAATAATACAAAACAGTCCTGAGTGTTCATTGGAAGGACTGATGTTGAAGCTGAAACTCCAATACTTTGGCCACCTAATGCAAAGAGCTGACTCATTTGAAAAGACCCTGATGCTGAGAAAGATTGAAGGCAGGAGGAGAAGGGGACGACAGAGGATGAGATGGTTGGATGGCATCACCAACTCAATGGACATGAGTTTGAGTAAACTCCAGGAGCTGGTGTTGGACAGGGAGGCCTGGCGTGCTGCGGTCATTGGGGTAGCAAGGAGTCGGACATGACTGAGCAATTTGAACTGAACTGAACTAATACAAAAACGTTGGAGTCTGGGGCAGAGAAAAGTTTACTGCCCGACTATGCAAGGAGATGGATGGCTCATGCCTTTAAAAAAAACCCAATTCCCTGAAAGCTCTCAGGAAAGCCCTTTTCTAAGAAAAGAGAAGGAGGGTCGTGGGTAGTTGTTGCAAACGTCTTAGTGTCAGAGCCTTTGCTCTTCAGGACAGATCATGGCCAGGGAACCAAGTTCCTATAAAACTCCACCAAATGAATGTGATTCTCTGTCCTGACAAGAAAGGCCAGGTCCCCAGACACAACTTCCACCCTGCCGAAGTTGTCCTGGCTGAGAGGAGGCAGATCTCAGCTGCAGGCTTCCTCAGGGCCAGGTCCCCAGACGCTGCCCAGGGGTCATTGCTGAGGGAGTCAAACGCCCAGAACCCCCAGGCCTGCCCTCAGGCCGCCCAGACGTAGGGGGCAAGTCCCTAGACTGTATCCCAGGCAGACGGCTGCTGCCCTGAGGTCACAGAGATGGGGATGCAGGAGGCGTTCACCGCTGCTTCAAGGCCTAGGCCTGGCCAGTGGGTGGCCTTGGCGACGACTCCGGAGCCCAGCAGGACACAGCCACCAGCCTGTTCCTGGGTCCCAGCTCTCACGCTGGCCCAAGGCTGGGTGGGCTAGAGGGCCCTCGAGGGAGAGGGGAAAAGTCTGGGATCCCTCTCTTACCTCAGACTCAGCCAGACAACCGCCACTTTGCTGCCCGTTGGCTGAATGGACCGCTAATGGTCACTGGTTGACAGCTGGTCACTTGGAGGCGGGGCCACTGCGGCGCCGACCAATGGCTGAGCAGGACCACTAACGGTCCCCTCAGAGGCGGGTGAGGCGAGTAACCACGAAGGCCAAGGGCCACATGCTAAGGGCTGCACACAACAGTGCTCTACTACACTGTGTGTGTGTGTGTGTGTGTGTGAACTCAAGCGTGTTCAACTCTTTGTGACCCCATGGACTGTAGCCCCCTAGGCTCCTCTGTCCATGGGATTCTCCAGGCAAGAATACTGGAGTGGGTTGCCAGGGGATCTTCCCAACCCAGGGACCAAATTCATAATCTTCTGTGACTACTCCAATTCTTTACCAATGAGCCACTGGGGGATGCCCTCTATTACACTAACACCCATAAGTAAGACAAAAGTCAGGAGTTCCTTGAGGATGCCAGCTATATTATTATTTTTTTAATAATATAGCTGGAAAGAACCTACATGCCGCAACGAAGATCAAAGATCCCGAGTGCCACGACTAAGACCTGCCTCAGCCAAGTAAATAAATAAAATAATTTTTTTTAATAAAAGAAGATTCTTTCTCAAAAAAATAAAATTAAAAGACAAATTGAGTTAGTGTTCCTAGAAGATTAAAAGTTAAATAAATTGGGACTTCCCTGTCTGTCCAGTGGTTAAGACTTCACCTTCCAGTGTAGGGAGTGAGGGTTCAATCCCTGGTCAGGAAGCTAAGATCCCACGTGACTTGAGGCCAAAAAACCCAAACATAACAAACAGAAGCAATATTGTAAGAAATTCAATAAAGGCTTTAAAAATGGTCCCACACTAAAAAATATTTTTTAAAAAAGCTAAATAGATAACATAAAGTGTCACATAAACAAAGGCCATACGAAACACAGCACAGAGAAGGCGGCATAGTCATTGTGCGTGGAGCAGAGAGAAAGTTCTCTCTTTGGTTCTCTCAGCACCAAAGCAGAGAGAAGAGGGCTGAGTGCACTGGGAAGGTCCTGGGACACAGGAGTATGAATTGACCTCCCGGGATGGGAAATTTTCAGGGATAAGTTGAGCAGGAATTCAGTACAATCACAAACAGGAAAAAGCCATCAGTCTGAGACTGGTCACACACTTAGGCTTTGTTCCCACATCTAGGATTACTTCTAATTCCCCAGGAGTAACTTTATATTAATATTTTCCAGAGTTTATTTGGCACACTCAAAAAATTAGAGAAAATAAAACTGAAAATTGGGAGATTAAATAGGTATCTTTATTGCAGAACTTCTCAGAACTCAAAGTACGTTTGTAAATCTCCCCCAAATGATTAGACCATAAATCCTTTTTTCCCATGAGAATTTCAACTAATTAGTATTTTCAGGAGCATCCCTTTAAAACTTTTTGGTATTGCTAGTGGGTAGAAAAGGCCAACCAACCCATGGTGAGCAACACAATGCAAAGCACCAAACCAAAACAGCACTCAAGCTCCAAAGCTGTGCTTTCAGACCAGCAGATATTTGTAGAGAAAGGGGGAAAGCAAAACAAGATAGAACAAAACAACAGTGATCCAACCAGTAAATAGGGTTCGACTGTGGCTGATTTCTTTTTTTTAAGTAATTAATATTATTGTCTCTATGTGGCTCTGGGCTGAAAATTCTACCTCAAAATAATCCTTGCAAAATGGGTTTGAAAATCACTTTCACTTTACAGATTATAAAGCTGGAGCACAGAGAGGCTAAGACTTTGCTGAAGATCACACAGATAGTAACTGACAGAATCAGCCTTACACCCAATTAGGGAGGTAATACCAAGAGCCTCTAAGAACAACAGCCTGAAACTCTTAAACAGAGCACCTGTTATATATCCAACACAGTGCTGGAGGAAAAAAAAATCATAGCCTGGCTGCTGCTGCTAAGTTGCATCAGTCATGTCCAACCCTGTGAACCCCATAGATGGCAGCCCACCAGGCTCCTCTGTCCCTGGGATTCTCCAGGCAAGAACACTGGAGTGGGCTGCCATGCCCTCCTCCAGGGGATCTTTCTGACCCAGGGATAGAACCTATGTTTCTTACATCTCCTACATTGGTAGGCTGATTCTTTAAAACTAGTGCCACCTAGGAAGCCCATTTTATGTATGCTGCTGCTGCTAAGTCGCTTCAGTCATGTCCAGCTCTGTGCGACCCCACAGACAGCAGCCCACCAGGCTCCCCCGTCCCTGGGATTCTCCAGGCAAGAACACTGGAGTGGATTGCCATTTCCTTCTCCAATACAGGAAAGTGAAAGTGAAGTTGCTCAGTTGTGTTTGACTCTTAGCAACCCCATGGACTGCAGCCTACCAGGCTCCTCCGTCCATGGGATTTTCCAGGCAAGAATACTGGAGTGGGTAGCCAGTGCCTTCTCCTTCATAGCCTGGAGATAGAACCAATTCCAAGAAGCAGCTAGGACTGTTCTACCTTCTCAAGAAGAACCAGTCAATCTTACGTTAGTCACTCAATCGTGTCTGACTCTTTGCAATTTCATGGACTATGGCCTGCCAGACTCCTCCGACCATGGAATTCTCCAGGCAAGAATACCAGAGTGGGTAGCCATTCCCTTCTCCAGGGGATCTTCCCAACCCAGAGATGGAACCCAGGTATCCTAGATTGCAGGCAGATTCTTTACCATCTGAGCCACCAGGGAAGCCCCTAGTCAGTCTTGGGCTAAGACAAAAATATCAGAAGCAGATGGTTCTGCCAGAACAGGGAAGAATCTGAAACTGGGTTCAAGGTAAAGATAGCTGACCACAGGAAAAGAGAGAAGTGCTTGGAAGTCAAGAAAAACACAGTTCAGAGACTCATGAGGTCTATGATGGATGGAGAAAATCCACAGAGGGCAGGAACCAGACATCCCTTTTGCTGACAGCAGCCTCCCCAGGATCTGGAACACATGGTCGTTTCCCATGTCCTGGTGACAGCAGAGAAAGTTCCTGTGAAAACAGCCTTGGAATGGTTGACTGTTTTTGCCTTTGTACTTACCACAGTAGTCGTACCAAACGGTGGCGTCAGAGGAGTTGCAGACCCAACTAGGTTCAGTAAATATGGAAGAAAACAGGGAGGAAAAAAGCACAAATGGAAACATGATTCAATCTCTCCAAAACTTAAAAAATTTAAGGAGAATCTGTAACTAATCTTCAGACTCTTCCCCTTTATTTTTAGTAAAGGAAAAAAATGTAACTTAGTCATCAGTCACATGATTTCTGAGTTCCTATCCAACTGTTTCCTCTTTTGAATGTGTGTGTGCGTGTGTTTAATATTTGAGCACTTCCTGCAAGAGGAGAGGAAAATGATTTAGAATGTGTTCTTGGACCGTGTGATACAAATGAGAGCACAGAGCTATAAAAACAAAACGAGGTACTTCCTGGTCAACAGTAACAAAGCCCGTCTTTAGCAGCTCGAAAGCCCAGCACTCTTTATCCCTCTCAGTTGCTCTTCTCTCCCACAAGTTCTTTCTTTTTTTCTTTAAACCATAAGCACACCCTCCTATTCTTTCTTTCTTTATTTATGGCTGTGCTGCTTGGCTTGGAAGCATTAAGTCCTAGACAGCCAGGGAATTCCCTCGTGCAAGATCTTTATACATCAGTTCTTACCGCCCAGAGAGCAGGACCTTCAGCTCTGAACTGAACAGTGTTCATGTACAGTGTTTTTGCTCGGCAATAGGTTGAGCCAAAGGGTAGAGACTGGCTGGATGAGACCTCAGACATAGGACACTAGCCAGAGTTCTGCATTATGGGCAAGGGTCCCACCATGCTTGAGAATGCTCTCACTTTAGCAAACTACAGGTCCAGGGAATATCTTGAAATAATCATCATTTTGGGTGTGGAATGTATTTCATTCCAAAGCTCTCACTCTGCTCTAGAAAAACAGCTAACCCTTTAGATGCTTTGCTACCTGAAATCCTTTAAAGGACAATGGCCTGTGGATTAGTAGCCAAAAATAGCATAAAGTCACAGCCTTCAAATTTACAAGTTTAGAGGGAAATAATCATATTTGTAAAAGGTTTTTTTAAATTGAAGAACGGTCCTACTTTACTGTTCGGTTTTTTTAAGGCAAAAATTCATGGGGTAGGGGTTGGGCAAGTGAAATGGGGAGTTGCTCAATTGGTATTATTTTAGGTTGGCAAGATGAAAAGTTCTAGAGATCTATTGCACAACAAGGCAAATATAGTTAACACTAGGGTCTTTGTTCCTTTTAGGGTATTTTGAGACTACTAGAAGCCTGCATGGGTGTGTCCTCTTTCTTCCCCCCACTTTTAAAATATGTTTTTATATTATGGAAAGAACATATAAAATTTACCATCATAACCAATTTTTTTTTGACACACCGGGTATGATCTTAGTTCCACTAAAAGGAACAAAGACTCTAGAGAAAGTGCTGTTTTAGGTCTGAGGCAGAAAAGGTATAAGATGAGCCTAGAACATCTTACTGTATTAGATAACCAATCTGATGAGAGTCCCATTGACCCAAGAACGGTTTTCTATTGCTGCTGTAACAAATAGCCACAAATGTAATGCCTTAAAAACAATACAAATGAAAGCTTCCCTGGTGGATCAGTGGTATTTAGAATCTGCCTGCCAGTGCAGAAGACATGGGTTTGATCCCTGATCTGGAAAGATCCCACATACCACAGAGTGACTAAGTCCGTGTGCCACAACTACTGAGCCTGTGCTTTAGAGCCAGGAGCTGCAGCTATTAGCCCATGTGCTCTAGAGCTGGTGCTCTGCAAAAAGAGTAACCCCATGCCCCATGTCCCTGCAACTAGAGGAAACCCTCGCAGCAACAAAAACCCAGCACAAACGCCCCACCCCAAATTCTGTACTTTCACTGCTGAGGGCCCAGGTTTGAACCCCAGTTGAAGAACTAAGATCCTAAAGCCTCCTGGAAAGCCAGAAAAAAAAAAAAAATCTCTTACAATTCTGAAGGTTGGAGTCCAAACCAGTTTCTTTTTTAAAAAATTAATTTATTTATCTTAATTGGAGGCTAATTACTTTACAATATTGTAGTGGTTTTTGCCATACAATATTGTATGAACCAGCCATGGGCACACATGTGTTCCCCATCCAGAACACATCCCTCCCCAAGCCATCCCCCAGGGTTATCCCAGTTCACCAGCCCTGAGCACCCTGTCTCATGCATCAAACCTGGACCTGTGATCTGCTTCACATATGATAATACACACGTTTCAATGCTACCTTCCCAAATCAGTTTCAATGGACTAAAATCAAGGAGTCAACATATTTAGTCCTTCTGGAATCTTCAGGGGTACAATTCATTAACTTGCTTTTTCAGCTTGTGGACTGCAGTTCTTTCATTCCTCCATCTTCAAAATTCAGCACTGCATCATCTCTGCTTCCATCATCACATCACCTTCTCCTCTTATAAGGACCCTGTGGTTTTACTGCAACCATTTGGACAATACAGGATAATCTTCCCAAAGCAAGATCCACCTATAAAATCCCTTTTTCCATTTAATGTAACATTCATAGCTTCCAGGATTAAACATTCAGCCTGCCTGTAGACTCTATGATCATTAATAAGATAGTAACTTCGGTGTATTGAAATACATTAAAAATATTCAAATCCATGAGCTCATAATACTTGTTTAAAGTCTAATCAGACAATGATACTAGGAAACTAATTCTACTCTGAAAATTGATAAAGGGAAAGAATCAAGAATTTATCCTGACCTTTCTATGGAGACTGAACTACTGGTAACCAAATAGTACAGAGAGGCACGTTTCCCTTGCCTTCTCATGCTCTTTTCTCTTTTAGAAATATTAGAGCTAGTACATGAAAAAGGAATGATAGAATAGAACCTTTTTGCAGTATCTAATGAATTAGTGAACTTAGGCAACACAATATCAGAGATTGCTAACATCACAGAGATAAGGATACATCATATACCCCTCAATGGATGAAAAGGGTGGTAGCCAATGTCTAAGACAGCCCCCAATCATCCTTACTTCTTGGTAGGCAAATTCTTGTGTAGTCCCCTCCAACAAGGAATAAGGGTGACTATGTAACTAAGAAAATATTGCACAATGATAAAGTGCAACTTCCAAAATAGATCATAAAAGTCTCTCCCTTGTTCTCCTGGATCAGTTGCTCTGGGGCAAACAGGAGCTCTAAAGAGAGATCCATGCAGTAGGAAACAAACGCCTCTTCCCAAAAGGCCAGCACCATGTATAGATGTGAGAGATAAACCATAAAGAAGGCTGAGTACTGAGGAATTGATGCTTTCGAATTGTAGTGCTGGAGAAGACTCTTGAGAGTCCCTTGGACAACAAGAAGATCCAACTAGTAAATCCTAAAGGAAATCAACCCTGAATATTCATTGGAAGGGCTGATGGGGAAGCTGAAGCTCCAATACTTTGGCCACCTGATGCAAAGAGCTGACTCATTGGAAAAGACCCTAATGCTAGCAAAGACTGAGGGTAGGAGGAGAAGGGAGCAGATAATGAGATGGTTGTGTTAGGCAGACTAGGAAACAGGAGTCCAAAATGGCGGTGGCTAGAAGACAAGGAAGGGAAAAGCCTGAGAAAATAGAACACGGAAGGTCCGAGGATCTGAGTGAGAACTTCAGGTAGAACAGCACTCCTGTCTAAGCCTCATTTGCATAGGACAGGCCCAGGGGGCAAAAATAAACATATAAAAGAGGAGCCAAAGCGCTTGCTGTCTCTCTCTCTCTCTCTCTCTCTCTCTCTCTCTCTCTCTCTCTCTCTCTCTCGAGCCTCGAAGATGGACTCTCCCTCTCTCTTCCACGCACTGTGGTGTTCTTCTCTTCATGGCTTTGGATCGGCATGCCCTCACGCTTCGAGGATGAATTTTCTGGCTATCATCTTCTAAATAAAATAGAGCTGTAACACTGAGCTGTAATACTGATTTGTTTAAGAGCAATAACAAGGTCTGTCCAAGACCTGAGAGCTGTGGCCCACTGAGGGCTTCAATGTCCGTCACTCCAAATCTTTGCTGACGAGACAAGAACCAAGGAACATACCCTCTCGTGACATCTACACTCGCCTGACAGTTGGATGGCATTATCGACTCAGTGGACATGAGTCCGAGCAAACTCCAGGACATAGTGAAGGTTGGGGAAACCTGGAGTGCTGCCCTTCATGGGGTCGCAAAGGGTCGGACAGGACTGAGCAACTAAACAACAAAAGAATGTGTCAGTCACATGTGTGAGCCACCTTGGAAGCAGCTCCTTCAGACGACAGGAGCATCAGCTGATATCTTCACTGCAACTGCATGAGAGAACCTGAGCCATACCCACTCAGCTGAGTCATTCCCAAATACCCAACCAACAGACACTGTGCAGTTATAAATGCTTGTTTTAAACCATTACATTTTAGGGGCAATTTGTTATACAACAATAGACAATTAATACAAACATCAGCTATGAATCAGTCTTGTCCAAACTAATCAAACCTCAGTCTGATGAAGCCTCAAGTCCAACTACCAATTTATACCTAGTATAGTAGACAGAGAAATATTAACTACACCTTGGGAATATAATCAGAAAATCTAGACTGTAAAAACATGTATAGGACAAAAAACTTTGTTTTTTCAACAGATGATGTGAAAGGGGAAGAAAAAAAAGAGGAAATTCCCTGCTGGTCCAGTGGTCAGGATTCCTCACTTCCATTGCTCGCCATTAGGTTTGACTCCTTTTTGAGGAACTAAGATCCCCCAAGCCACATGGCACAGCCTAAAAACAAAGTGCAGGAAACAGAAGGGCCCACGGATTAGGAGTCATAAAAGGCATTTCAAAAGTAGGTGTAAATAAGGTGAGAACTTTACTTAAATCTTAATCCCAACAGAACAGGGAAATTATGAAACAATTGGAAATTGGTAAGACTGGATATTTGATAACTTTGGGGTCAGGGACAGCTTAGGTATAATGGTATTGCTATTTAGGTCCTTATCTTATAGATAAGGGGCTTCCCTGGTGGCTCAGACAGTAAAGAATCTACCTACAATGCAGGAGGCCCAGGTTCAATCCCTGGTCAGGAAGATCCCCTGGAGAATTAAATGGCAACTCACTCCAGTATTCTTGCCTGAGCAATTCCATGGAAAGAGCCTGGTGGGCTACAGTCCATGGGGTCACAAAGAGTCAGACACGACTGAGGGACCAACATTTTCACTTTTACTTTTAGAATTACAAAATTAAATATCTAAGAAAGAAATGCTATGATGTCTGCAACTTGCTCCCAAATAAAAGTAGAGGACAGGAGGTCTAGAGGAAACAATACTGACCACAAATTGGTAATTGCTGAATCTGGATAACCATCCTTTTTCTGAAAAAATCCTAATACAGTTTTAACAAATGAGTCACTCGTACCTAATGACCATTTTGTTACTTTTGCTATTGTCTTTCAGTGTGATCTAATTATTAATAAACTGAGGAAAAGGATTACATCTTACTGTCAAGGGTATGCTATCTGATGTAACCCAGATGTCCAAAGGAATCACTCTGTCTTCTGAGACTCAAATAAACCTTACTCAACATCCTTCCCATAGACTGTGGGAGATTCATCAGTGTCTCAATCTTTTCAGGATTACTCTGCCGAGGGAAAGGGTAGTGAAGTGGCATTGAGGGATGTGCATGTATTTCCCCCTTATCTTGTCCTGCGTTGCTTCTGCAGACTTATTTCACTGATGAATCATCATGGTATCCTACGCATGCTGATCCTTTTCTAATCTTGGTCTCACTCCAGATCACGCCCTTGAGAAGACATCTTTCCCATGCAGTCTTTTAAGCAACCACAGTCCTCTGAGGAATTATTCTGATACTAACAAAAATAGGTTTTGTCACTCCACTACACAGGAGACAAAATGACTGCATGCATACAGGACATTTAAAGAAACAGGTGTGATGTACTCAAAACAAATTATGAGAAGTGAACTTCAAGAGAAAACCTTAAAATGTTAACAGTGCTGTTTTCTCCTATGTATCTAATGTTTGATAACGAGTATTCTCTTATGGAATACCTTTTCATAGAAAGATACAAACCACATTAATTGTTAAGACAGCAACACGTGTATACCTAGAAGACAGAGGACAGAAGAGCAGGCAGGCAGAGAAGTCCAAGCTGAGGGCAGAGGTGGTGGCAGCCTGTTCATCTGAGAATACAGCCTACCCTCTACTAGGACCACAGGCTGGCTGATCCTAGCAGAGGGCAGGCTCTTAATCTCAGAAAGAGTACTTTTCTACCTTAAGCTGTCTCCTATAACCTTCTAGCAACTTGACACTTGATCTTTCCAAGAACTAGTGATGCTCCTACTGCTCCTCCATGCACTTCCTCACATAGAAGAAAGTCATAAAAATTAGATTGACTCTTGTAGCGGGTGACAGGCCGCCTTGGGCAGCTCTGTAGACTTGGTGTTCACCTCCCTCTCATACGCAGGCAAGCCATAAAGATTAGATTAACGATCATGGCAGGCGATGGCTATTACACAGCTTTATACAGACTGGAAGTTGTGTTCTTAACTGTGACTCTGGCAACTCGCACAGTACCCGATACATTCTAGGGACATAATCACCATCTACCAATCTAAATAGTGATTTGAGGCCATTTGTTCCTGGCTGAAAATCCTTCACAAGAACCAACTTTCTTTCTACAATTAGAGGTAAAAATCTTAAAATGCCAACACTTGATAAGTTAGCATGAAGACTGCTGTTTTATATTATAAAGGGTACTATCCATCATATGGATACAATCGTACCAAAGTAGACAGGACTTTCCCTATGTGTAACAGAGCGTGCCAAAGGAGAGTGCGCATGGAGAGACAAGCAGAGCCACTGAAGACAAACTCCTCGGGTTACCATTTGCCTTCACACTAACCACACTCTACTGTACACAGTCTTTAATATGGACAGCCACGTCAGAGAAGATAGGCAAAAACCTGTATTCAGAGCCAAAAGAAGCAGATGAACACTTGCTTTCTATAACGTGTGAATTTTTAGAGTTTCTACTGTGGGAAAAGTTAGTATCTATATCCTTAGAAAAGTTCATATACAAAGGAAAACTAACTCTCCCATATGCTTCTGATATCCAATACTCAGGTGAGAAGAAATAATTTATTATATAAAAGTAACCATGCATTATAACCATACATCAGCATATACATGTATTTTCACACCCTTTTAAACAAAATGGCAGGATGTTACATGTCTTGTTTTTCAAACATAACTTTTTTTACTATAAAGGAACACAAGTATATGAGAATCAAAAATTTTGTCTGATACAACTTAAATTAACAATCACTAACAAAATCAAACATGAAGGCAATTATCATACATTGGTACACAAATCACATTTAAGCACAAACATAAAAATAACAAACTCAGGACTTTTCCAGCAGTCCAGTGGTTAAGACTTCACCCTTCCAATGCAGGGGGCATGGGTTTGATGCCTGGTAGCAGAACTAAAATCCCACATGCCATGTGGCATGACAAAAAGACTCATTTCTCTTCTTTAAGCTGTTTCTTTTCACTGGCTTCTTCCAGATCAAAAGTGAACGGTTTATCATAACCCATTAAATGGTTATAGTCTTCAGGGTTTGGAAAGAGTGCTGGATTAACTAACAATGATTTTGTTTTAGCATAAAACGTAGTAAACACATGTGTGCTGTTTGGAATCTTCACATCATTCTGGTGAAATACTGTACTTTTTTCCGAAAGTACAACACTGTAAGTAATGGCTTTGTAAGTATCTGTTCTGGCTTCATGGTACAAGCGAATGACATAGCCTTTTGTAAGAAAGTGAAGCAGTGCTGGAGTGATCACTGTAAAGCTTCCTATGGTGCCATAAAATAAGATTTGCAAAGGCAGACTTCCAAATATAACATTATTTTGTGCAAAAATGTATGGCAGAAAAGCAAGGCTGATCAGACTTGTAGAGTAAGAAAAACACTTCACACCTAAAAAAAGAAAATAGGAGAGGATTAATACCATCCAATTAATTCTTCTTTCTTCCTACCATATCATCACCAAAACAACAAAACCAAAATACCTATATAGTGCTTATTATATTCCAGGCTTTATTTTAAGCACTCTGCATATTTTATTCATGAAATCTATAAAAAAAAAGTCCTATGAGATAGATATATAATTATCATCATCATCACTCCCATTTAAAAGATGAGAAAATATCAGGCACTTGCTCAGTGTCACATAGCTACCAAACAGCTGTGTGAAAATGTAAAGTCACTTCAGTCATGTCTAACTCTTTGCGACCCCATGGACTGACTAAAGCCCACCAGGCTCCTGTGTCTATGGAATTCTCCAGGGAAAAACACTGGCATGGGTAGCCATTCCCTTTCCCAGGGGATCTTCCTGACCCAGCATTGCAGGCAGACTCTTTATCGTCTGAGCCACTAGGGAAGCCCCACCAAATAGTGGTGTTGGGATTCAAACCCAGGATATCCGACTCTAGGGTCGAGGCTGTTGGCCATTACAATGCACTACCCAATAAAAGATTTAATATTACTCAAAACTCCTTATGAAAACTATAAAACTTAATTTAGTCAGCAGATGATCAAATAAAACACTCTGTTAACAAGCACTTCCGCAGATTTAAAACAAAATGTTCAAATACAGGCTTAACTTTATCAGGCTAAGTGCCCAACACTAAAACAGCAAATTTGAAAACAAAAAATCCCCACTGGTGGTTAAGAAACTTGTGAGAGAGGTAATCAACTTCCTTATCAAGGAAAAACACTCAAGTTAAAATAGTGACATATTTTTAATTAGAAAGATTTTTTTAAAAATCACTGACTTCTGAACTATACATTTAAAAATGGTCAAAACGGTAACATTTACACTATGTGTACTTTACCACGGTAAATAGAAACACCACATCGGAAAAAAACAGTCTCTTTAACAAGCGGTGCTGGGAAAACTGGTCAACTACTTGTAAAAGAATGAACCTAGAACACTCTCTAACATCATACACAAAAATAAACTCAAAATGGATTAAAGATCTAAACATAAGACCAGAAACGATAAAACTCCTAGAGGAAAACATAGGCAAAACTCTCTGACATAAATCACAGCAGGATCCTTTATGACCCACCTCTCAGAATATTGGAAATAAAAGCAAAAATAAACAAATGGGACCTAATTAAAATTAAAAACTTTTGCACAAAAAAGGAAACTATCAGCAAGGTGCAAAGACAGCCTTTAGAATGGGGGAAAATAATAGCAAACGAAGCAACTAGAGAAATGCAAATCAAAATCACAATGAGGTACCATTTCACACCAGTTAGAATGGCTGCCATCCAAAAGTCTACAAGCAATAAATGATGGAGACAGTGTGGAGAAAAGGGAATTCTCTTACACTGTTGGTGGGAATGCAAACTAGTACAGCCACTATGGAGAACAGTGTGGAGATTCCTTAAAAAACTGGAAATGGAACTGCCATATGACCCAGCAACCCCACTGCTGGGCATACACACCGAGGAAACCAGAATTGAAAGAGACATGTGTACCCCAATGTTCATCGCAGCATTGTTTACAATAGCCAGGACATGGAAGCAACCTAGATGTCCATCAGCAGACGAATGGATAAGAAAGCTGTGGTACGTACACACAATGGAATAATACTCAGCCACTAAAAAGAATACATTTGAATCAGTTCTAATGAGGTGAATGAAACTAGAACCTGTTATATAGAGTGAAGTAAGCCAAAAAGAAAAACAGCAATACAGTATACTAACGCATATGTATGGAATTTAGAAAGATAGTAATGATAATCCTTATGTGAGACAGCAAGAGACACAGATGTATAGAACAGTCTTTTGGACTCTGTGGGAGGGGGCGAGGGTGGGATGGTTTGGGAGAATGGCACAGAAATATGTATATTATCATATGTGAAACGAATCACCAGTCCAGGTTTGATGCATGAGATAAGAGTGCTCAGGGCTGGTGTACTGGGATGACCCAGAAGGAAGGGATGGGAGGGAGGTGGGAGGAGAGTTCAGGATGGGGAACACATGTACACCCGTGGCAGATTCATGTCAATGTATGGCAAAAACCACCACAATATTGTAAAGTAATTAGCCTCCAATTAAAATAAATAACTTTATATTAAAAAAAAAGAAAAAAATAAAAATCACTGACTTCTGAACTATATATTTAAAAATGGTCAAAACAGTAACTTTTATATTATGTCTATTTTACCACAATAAATAAATAACTTAAAATGTAAATTTTCTTAGTTTGAATATATAATTTTAATATGATTGAACACCATCTGTCTGGAAAACAGACAAGCTGAAATCCTAGGTGAGCTGATTATAAAATTAATTTGGAAAAACAAAGGAAGCAAACAAGAGAGGGAGAGTTAGATACTAAAACATTAAAGTAGTGTTTATAGGCTTAGTACATGAACAGATCAATGGAACAAAAGCAGAAAATCTAGAAACCTCACTGTGTATGGAAATTTAGTGTAAAGATATAATTTAAAACTAGTGGTGCTGGGGCAACTGGATAGCCACACAGAAAAAGATAAAATTCAATTGATCCCTCATATCAAATACCCAAAAATTCCAAATAATCCAGAGATCTAAGTGTATAAAATAAGAAAGCTATAAGAAGCTCTGTGAAGGCCTTATAATTTGAAAACAGAAAAACTTTTCCAATTATGACTTAAAATACAGAGGCAATCAAGGGGAAAGTTGATAAATCTGATCACATTTTTAAAATGTACACAGACATGAATACCATAAACAAAGAAATGAATGAGAAAAATACTGGAAACTTATATCACAAAGGATTAACATAGCCAAGATATAAAAGGTTGCAAGTTTATGAGAAGAAAAAGATCAACAACCCAATAAGCAAATGAGTAAGAAATACAAGCCGACAGTTCAATGAAGCAAAAAATGCACATGAATGCTCACGGCCTTTAAACAGATAGTGTGTGTGCGTGTGCGTGCGTGTGTTTTAGTCGACAGTCATGTCTGACTCTTTGCGACCCCATGGACTGTAGCCCACCAGGCCCCTCTGTCCATGGAATTCTCCAGGCAAGAATACTAGAGTGGGTTGCCGTGGTCTTCTCCAAGGGATCTTTCCAACCCAGGAATCAAACCTGGGTCTCCTGCATTGCAGGCAGATTCCTTCCCATCTGACCCACCAGGGAAGATTTCAATAGATGAAATAATGCTGAACTTCAATCATAAGAAACATGCAATTAAAACCACAGTGAGATATTGTTTTTCCCCCAAATTGGAAAAACCAAAAAATCTGACACCATACATGTTGATGAGGCTGTAACACAGCAGTCACTCTCATATATCACTGCTGGTTGAAGGCTTCTTGTTTGCACCAGTAATTTAAAAATAATCTCTTCCTCTCACAGGTTAGTTGTCATGACATTCGTACACCTGGGATTTAATGGGGACCAAGCTGTCTTCTGCAGAAAAACCACCTCTTGTTTCCCCATTACTCTTTTCACACTACAGTAGTATGAATGGTGTCCCCTCAAAATTCATGTCCCTACTTGACTCAGTTCTGAACTGAAGAGAATATAAATAGGAATTAGTGCGTGCTTGCGTGCTCAGTTGATTCAGTCGTGTCCGACTCTTTGCGACCCTGTGGACTGTAGCCTGCCAGGCTTCTCTGTCCGTGGAATTCTCCAGGCAAGATACTAGAGGGGGCTAGTATCACCCAGAACCTCAGAATGTGACCTTATTTGGAGACAGGGTCTTTGCAGACAATTAAAAGTGGAGATGAGATCATCCTAGATTAGGGTGGACCCTACATCCAATGAGAGTGTCCTTAAAAGGACAGAACAGACAAGCAGAGACACAGAGAAAGCCTTCTGAAGTAGCAGGCAGAGACTAAAGTTACGCAACTACAAGCCAAGGAACACAAAGGATGGTTGTGAGCCATCAGAAGTTGCAAGACAAAGAAGAGTTCTTCCCTAGCTCCTTCAGAGAGAGCACGCACATGCCAACACTGTGATTTCAGACTTCCAGCCTTCAAAACTATGAGAATAAATTTTTGCTGTTTTAAGCCACCAAGTGTGTGAAAACAAATTTTAAGAGCCCTAGAAAACTAATACATACATATACTTAATTATGCCTGGTGGTGGTTGTGGTTGAGTTGCTAAGTCGTGTCTAACTCTTCTGACCTCATGGATTGTAGTCCACCAGGCTTCTCTGCCCATGGGATTCGCCAAGCAAGAATACTGCAGTGGGTTGCCATTTCCTTCTCCAGGGGATCTTCCTGACCCAGGGATCAAACCTGCATCTCCAGCATTGCAGGCAAATTCTTTACCTACTGAGTCATCAGGGAAGCCAAGCATTAGTCGCTCAGGTTGAAGTAATTGCTATTTTCTAAACATATTCTGGGTTTTCCCATCCTGATGCCTTTGCTCGTACAACTTCTGTGCCTGGGATGTCCCTCTTTTATACCTCTTCATGTTCAAATTCTACTCATCTTAAAATAAGAATACTATGACATCAGTAATTTTTGTTGCTGAATTAACAAGAACTGCCAACTAAAAGTCACCTCAAATGTCTTTACACTAGGATCAATTTGGCAGTTTAAAGAATCTCCAGGAATGGTACCTCTAAGTTTATGCCTCTCACTCAGTTTTACACAGAAAAATTATTAATACCTGATAAGCATATAGAGTGACTTTCTATTATAATACTGAAGGAACTCAAAATTCTGCTACAATTCTAGAACTTTGAATACCATGCAAAATTTTGCTGTTTCAAAAATATTGTATCGTAACCACACTAAAATTAGGGGGCTTCCTAGGTGGTGCTAGTAATAAAGATCCTGCCTGCCAATGTAGGAGACATAAGAGATGTGGGGTTGATTCCTGGATTGGGAAGATACCCTGAAGGAGGGTATGGCAGCCCTCTCTAGTATCTTGCCTGGAGAATTCCACGGACAGAGAAGCCTGGCAGGCTACAGTCCACAGGGTCGCAAAGAGTCGGACACGACTGAATCAACTGAGCACGCAAGCACGCACACTAAAATTAATTCCTATTTATATTCTCTTCAGTTCAGAACTGAGTCAAGTAGGGACATGAGATAAATGGATAAACCTTCCCTTCACTTGAAGGAATGATGTCTGGGTTCATAATGAAGGGTATCATGGGGGTCATAGTTGACACATCTCAAGGGCATCAATCCAGGTATCCGAGGCTCAATCCAGAGATGTGACACAGGCTCAATGACCTACTCATGTTGAGACTTCTGAAGAAATTTCTACCATCCAAAACTGATTATTCTAAGAACTCCTTTCAACAGTGACTATAATCAGTCCTTATTCCCAAAAAGTTTTGAATTAGCTAAAAAGTTGTATTTTAAACATACTCTATTTTAATGTCATACATGCTTGAGAACTTACAGATTTTCAGATTAAATTTCAGACAACCAAATAACATCAACATGATTAAAAATACACATGCCAATGGGGCACTGAAATCTTGTGGCCAGCTGGGCTGTTAAGGTAATCATCCAAATATTTCAGGTTATACCTTTTTATATAAGGATTATTGAAATGAAATACAGCCTTAGAAACTTGAACAAACCACATACCTACATTCTTCTTTTCTAAATTATTCCATACTATATACTGAATTATGACCTAAGGAGATAAAACAACTTTAAACTTGCAGTCATTTAATACATTGTCTTTCCCTACTCCGTGATAACTCCCTACCTACCATGTGCAAAAGTCACTAAGTAAATATGTTTGCTGAAAATTCTAAGACTTAAAAAGTGAAGACTTAATATATCTTTGAATCATAATTACTCAATAGAATAAATGTCTACTCACCCAAAATAACTACTCCTAAGTATTCATCAATATTTGCTTCTCTGAATATTCAAACATTATATAAATGTACACTTTCTGTTGCTAAACATCCTGAGAGGTGACCAAAGGATGAATCTTTAGTGCTCAGTCCTAAGACCACGAAGTCGTAAGTCTTCAAAAACCTTTAAAAAAAATCTCCTAAAAGACTACCTGGGCTTTATAAACACTGAATCTGCAGTGTTTTGCTTAAATAAAGTGATTTTTTTAAAAAAACAAAAACTAATGCATTTAAATCTTTGCAGTTGGGTGAGAGTGACATGCAATAGAAGAAACTATTCCACTAACTTTTTACTTGTTTAAGGTCACACTTTATCTAACAAGCTGCTAGCTGGCATGCAAATCTATAACCTTACACACGGTTATAAAGAGGCCGAGACTCTAGCCTGCCTGGGCTCTTCAAACTCCCTATTCAGTGTCTGCTTGTGAGCAGGATAAAGGAAAGCCTGGACTTTCCTGGTGGTCCAGTGGTTAAGAATCCACCCTGCAATGTAGGGGATTCAAGTTCAATCCTCAGTGGGGAACTACAATCCCACATGCAGTGGGGGGCAACTAAGAGGTTTGTAGATGCAATTGTAGGGGGCCTGCTGCAACTACTGAGACCAAATGCAAGAAAAGATCCCACAAGACACAACAAAGATCCTGAGGCAGCCAAATAAATAAATGAACAAATAAAAATGTAAATTCCCTAAAAATGCAAGTCTCAACCTCCAAATCCTTTATTAAATCTTACAATCTTTCCTTTTGTCTTATAATTTTGAGGTGGTGGCTCATGGGTAAAGAATCCACCTGCCAGTGCAGGAAATGCAAGAAATGTGGGTTTGATCCCTGAGTCAAGAAGATTCCCCTGAACCACTGGCAACCCACTCCAGTATTCTTGCCTGTGAAATCCCATGGACAGCGGAGCCAGGCCAGCAACAGTCCATGGGGTCTTAAGAGAGTCAGACAAGAGTTAGCAACTAAACAACAATAAAAATAGTTAAGTATCATATGCTAAGAACCTTTTTTATAATCAAAAGGAGGAAAAAGGAAGTATCCTCATTTATGATTACCCACCAAATACTGTTCGGGCCAAATTCCCAGTATAAATCAGCCTTCCATCTTCTGATTTGTCAAGCTGTGTATGTGAACACCGAACATCTCTTTCCCAACAAACAGGTATCTATTGAAAGAAAGACCATTATGTGAGTGCATAACAAATTGCATTTTAGACCAACTTTAAAGTTTTCTTAAGTTTATTTTGAAAAATATAATAAAGAGAATTTCTTACATAGGGTGATTTAAGGAATTCTTCCAAATAATCTAGAGATAAAGAACTCAAACTGAGTAACAGAAAGGCTTTTCTTTATCCTGCTCACAAGCAGACACTGAATAGGGAGTTTGAAGAGCCCAGGCAGGCTAGAGTCTCGGCCTCTTTATAACCGTGTGTAAGGTTATAGATTTGCATGCCAGCTAGCAGCTTGTTAGATAAAGTGTGACCTTAAACAAGTAAAAAGTTAGTGGAATAGTTTCTTCTATTGCATGTCACTCTCACCCAACTGCAAAGATTTAAATGCATTAGTTTTTGTTTTTTTAAAAAAATCACTTTATTTAAGCAAAATACTGCAGATTCAGTGTTTATAAAGCCCAGGTAGTCTTTAATACTTCTAAAATATTTATACCACAGATTACTAATATATATAGATATTCTTTCCCCAAACTTTTTGTATCCATTCCTTGTTCCCTATAAGGAAAAATTTCCACTTGAACTCCTACATCAAATTTCACAGGAACAGAAATCCCAGAACCTCTGAAAATGACTTTCACTACACACTCTTGAAGATGTAAAAGGCATGTCTAAGTCCTTTGCTAAAATTTAATTAGATTTCAATTCTGGCACTGGCTTTCCAAGTTTCAGCATGTTTGCTAATCCTAGTATTTTACATGGCAGGATTAGGAGACAATTTATTCAGATTAAAATAAGAAGGATTAACGTCTTTATTCTGCTTTTTATTTCAGGGAGCAAAGTAACTCCTAAAAATAGGGGCACCTAATAAAAAGCTGAACAAACTCAAAGAGGTTCTCCGAGTTTTTTCAGTTCCATCTCCACGTGGTGCATCTAACTTCCTGGAAGATTAGCTCTTCCAAGCTTGCACTCAAGGACAGAAAAGGCAATACGCTGAGTCCTCGCTGGATTTGCAATCATCTGTAAAGTGACTGGAACCGCCCAGAAAATAATAACTTTCCAAGGCACACTTAGATCCGCGGGTGCTGTGAACTCCGGGATGCACCGGTCTGTTCCCGAGGCCCAAACATAATACTCCCGCCAGCCTCGCACCGGGCCCCTTCCGTACAGGAGGCGCCGGGGAGCCGGGGAGAAGCTGAGGGGAAGCCGGGCTCCCCAGGCCCGATGCTACTTCCACCCCCACCCCCTACCCCCAATCACGACCCTCACACGGGTCCGAAAGCCCTCTGACGGCCGACCTGGGCTCGCACCCGACGCAGAACAGGCGCGGCAACCGACAGCCCCGAGCCCCCGACGCGCCCTGAGGAGCCTCCGCAGGAGGCCGCCCTCGAGACGGCCGCCCTGGGGCCTCGGAGCGCGGTGGAGGCCCACGGCGCTGTCCTCTTCCCGCCGAGTCGCAGTCCGGCCGCCCACGGGCCGCCCACCGCTAAAAGCAGCATCCCGCAGCCGACCAGGAAAAGCGACCGCACTGCGGCGGCCCCGCGGCGCCCAAGAGCGCTGCTTCGCACCAGTCCCGGGCCGGAACGAGCCGCGCAGGCGCGGCCCCTAGAAGGCCCGCCCGCAGGATTGGCCGCCGGCGCGTGCGCAGAAGATATGGCACGCCTGCAACGTGCCCAGCCTCGCGCGTTCCTTGCGCGCTGAGCTCTGCACTTGACCAGACCCTAGCTGCGGAGCCCCGCGGACGCCCAGCTTGCACGCTGCTTCCCCTTGTCTGAGTGTGGGCCCTTTATAACAGTGTGGAAGGACAGAGGGGAGAGTGTGTGTGTTAGCCGCTTAGTCGTGTCTGACTCTTTGCGACCCCCATGGACTGAAACCTGCCAGGTTTCTCTGTCCATGGGATTCTCCAGGCGTGGACGGAGATGCCAGGCAGGCTAGAGTCTCGGCCTCTTTATAACCGTGTGTAAGGATAGAGGGGGGAGTCATGCTCAAAGGACAAGTCCTGGAAGCCCGAGTTGAATGTTTCCTTCTCCAGGGTGTCATTTTCTAGGCCCCCCTTAACATTTTCTTTATGGAAAATGTTTCTCCTCTATTGGCACAGAGGAATAATACATTATACGTTTGTACAGAAATGAATGGTAATTTGATCCAACCAATGAGTTGGTAGAAAATAAGTGGAATTCGTTCATTGATTGTTGATACTTGTCAAATTTGTTTTCTGAAATCATTGTCATACGTGTACTGGATAGTTCATTATTTGTTAAAGAGGTATTGAGTGCCTTGCCTATTGCCAGGACTAATTTGGAAGCTGAGGCTATAAAGATACTGAATAAAACTGGGAATCCACAGTGCTTATGTTGCAGGAAGTGGAATCCCTTCCAAAGCTGGAGAGAGGGCTCTTGACTAACACTCAAATGAATTGCCCAAGAACACGCATGAACTGAGAAAGCAAAAGATGGTTGGGTAGGGCCACCTGGGTGGAGAGCAGTAGGGTAAGGAAACCCAGGAGAACTGCTCTGCCATGTGGCTTGCAGTCTTGGGTTTTATCGTGATAGGATAAGTTTCTGGGTTGTCTTTGGTCAGTCATTCTGACCCAGAGTCCTTCCTGGTGGCTCAGGCGTTGCTCAAGGAAGTTCTTGAACAGGAAGGATGCCAAGAAGGAGTCTGAGAAGTGGTCAGACACGTGGTATCTCCTTTTGACTTTTCCCCAACTCTTCTGGTTGGTGGTGGCTTGTTAGTTCCACGTTCTTTACCAGGACCTCATGTCATAAAACAGCTCACACAAATGGTTACTGTGGTGCCTGGCTAGGGTGGGCGGTTTCAGCCAGTGTGCTTCCCCTAACACATAGTGAAGGAAACCCTAAAAACCAAGTTAAAATATAATGTTTTATTATAATTGAAATATACCAATCTATGAAATGTTACAGAAGCCCAAGCCGCAGAATGATTAATTTAGCCTGAGAATGGCCAGAGGTTCAGGTTCAGCTGAGTGTTGAGGGAGGGATAAGCATCCAACTAGTCAATACACCCTTTTGTTTATTTCAGAACCGTGTGTTATACTCGAAATGTTATTTGCATAGGAGAGGAGTAAACTAATAGTCTAAAATAGTGTCACCTTCACAACTCCAAATCCTGTCTACCTTTTTCTGGCTATCTAGAAGGATAAAATAATACTCTTTATGGATAATTTCACTTTGTTTCTTTTGTTTATTGAAGTATAGCCAATTTAGCCAGTGTTGTGCTAATTAGCTGTACAGCCAGTGTTGTGCTAATTAGCTGTACAGCAAAGTGACTCCATTATATACATATATACATTCTTTTTTCATATTCTTTTCCATTCTGATTTATTCCAGGAGACTGGATATAGTTCCCTGTGCTATTTAGTACAGCTTTGTTATTTATTCATTCTAAATGTAATAGTTTCGTCTGTAAGTGTGTTTCATAGATATGTTTGTTGGTGCCATATTTTAGGTTGTATATAAAAGTGAGATCGTGTGGTATTTGTCTTTCTCTTTCTGACTCACTTCACTTTGGCTTGGCTATTGCAACTTCACTTCCTTTATATTCTGCTTACCTTTTGACTCTCCTGGGGGTCCAGTGGTTAAGACTCTGTGCTTCCAGTGCAAGGGCTGCCAGTTCAATTCCCAGTTGGGGAACTAAGATTCCAGATCATCTGAGACCAAAAAACAAAACAAAACACAAAACTCTTGCTTTAGTGTAGTGCATATTACAAACAACATCAATTAGCCATTATTGTACTGATTTAAACTTTTCTGTTCATATAGTGTTTTTCAATAGTTTTAATAGCTTTAAAAAAATAAACTGAGGCATGCTAAAATTTCTGAGAGTTTATCTGACCAAAAGTTTATTCCAATCATACAACACCAAACTAGAAACAGTCATGAGCACTCCACTGACAGGAGCTAGGGACAAGGTTTTTATAGAGAAGATGCATATGCAAAGCAAGGAAATTATTTGATTATTATAGCTTATGCTGTTGCATTATTTCAGAAAAATCTCATTGAATGTTTGTGATTGGTTGTTCCCACCCTTGAGGTATTCACAGGATTGAATGTGGTATTGCTCATTAACCTACCAAGACATAAAGCCATCTCAGTCTAATGCCTCTTTGTATGATTACTTCAACAATATATAGAGAGAACCTGAATTTTTATCTTCTGTTAAGCTTGGTTTCTTCCTACAGAAACTGTAGGCAGATGGAAATAATATTTGGTCTACTCAGAGTTTCTAAATAGCTGAAATGAGATCATATTCTGAAAATTCTGTGCTATAGAATTATATGAAATTATTATTCACAGTTAAAGATTTCCCAATTCTAATAGTTTAGAGATGTTTTTTAAATATATACTACTTGAGTGTGTGATACTAAAATGTTTAAAAAATAATGTTTTAAACATTAAACATTTAATTAAAATAAAAATAATGTTTTAATACTTTTAAATGTTTACAAAATAAACCTTGATTTCTCCATTCATACCATCTGAGAGGGTTTTAAGATGGAGGCTCATGGAAAAATTGAAAATGGGTATCCCACCATTATTATATGTAATAATAATAATTACATTATTTTTGTTTGTTTTTTAGCTATCTTTCCTTCCCATCCACGACCCCCTTTCCTCTCCTTTAACTTAAGCTTAAGGACAGAATGGTGTGATAAAAAAAAGAAAAGAAAATTTTTGGTAAAGCCAGTATTTGATAAGAACCCTAAATACTTCTTGATACTGGGTTGGAAGTTAAACCAAGAGAGTCTTTTAGGGAAAGAATTTGTCAACAGATTATCAGTAACTTCAAAAATGTTCATATCCTGAAGAAGCAGAAACATGGTCAAAGATTTCTGCAGATTGTGAATACAGTATTACATAAAGTGACTTAAAAATGAAAATAAGGTCAATGTCCAACATTTAAGGAAATATTTAAGTGACTCATGGTACATTTAGACAGTGTAATTCTATAGACATTAAAAATGATGTTATGGAGATTTTGGTTACAAAAGTGTGGGTTATTGAGGTTTGTTAAGTAGGAAAATAAATAGTATAAAGAACCATATACAGTATAGTCTGTGTAAAAGTATATTAAAACACCAAATGTATCTGCAATTTCTACATTTTTATAACCATGTATTATATGTTTACTATATGTAAATAATAAATTATTTACATAATAAATAATATCCCAAGTAAAATTTGCGTTTTTAAAAAACAATCCTTGACTAGATTTTGACCCTAAATCTGGCATTAGTTAGCCTCAGCATCCTCACCTGAAAAATTCTATCATTCTCTAGGCAACTAACATAATGACTCTTTTAGGAGGTGATAAAGGTAATGAGGAAAGGGGAGTTTTAAGGGGAGAAAACAACACTTCTGAAGTGAAGGAGGAAAAGTTCAGTCGAAAATGAGCCCACAGCCTCCTCTTATCACCTCATTGCCTCTCCTCCTCACCAAACTCTATTCTGAGCTAGTATAACCAAAAAACCTTAATCATTTTGCAAAGGCTTTGAAAAATTAACCCCCGACAGTCTGTCCGGTATTGCTTTTGCAACACTTTTTAATCTGCCAAATGAACTAAAATTGTCTTTCAGGCAAAAGTCACTAATTAGGTCAACAAACTCTGGGTCGCCTGTGTTTTCCTTTTGTGGACATTATTACACAGCAGTCCTGGTTAAGCAACTTGCAATGGTGAGAGTCTTGGCCCTACATTCCTTTCATGCCTCAGTCCGGTAAACAGAGGGTGAACTTTATTTAGCTGTTTCACTCTTCCTGGAAGGGTGCCTAAATTTCACCACAAGAAAGCAAGTAAAGGCGGCTCTGACTTATGATAGTTCAATTTATAATTTCTTCACTTTATGATGGTGCAAAAGCCGTAAGATTCAGAAGAAACCATACACAATTTGGAATCTTAATCTTTTCCTGGGCTATATGCAGTATGAAAGATGCAGTATAATACTCTCTCCTCGGTTTTGAAGCTTCTAATCCCTTACCCAATCAGGAGGATAAACCACCTATACACTTAAAATCATTGTTTTTCACTTTCAGTACAGTAATCAATAAACTTCCTGAGATAATCAACACTCTACTGTAAAATAAGCTTTGTATTTGATGATCTCTGCCCAACTGCAGGCTGATATAAGTATTCTGAGCACAGCCTAAGGTAAGCTAGGCTAAATAGTGTTGCACAGGTTAGGTCTACCCAGTGCATTTTCGACTGATATTTTCAACTTCCCATGAGTTCTCAGGATAGAACCCCATCTTAAGTGGAGGTAAGATCTGTAAAAAAGGATAGCAGATGGGAAGAGTGGGGAGAGAGTGCGCCGAGGAGACAGCGGGAGAGAGAGCAGAGGAAGGAGGAGCAAAGGGGGCGTGCAGTGACAAAGATGAGAATTGAGTACGGGTGGCGGTAGTTTCTGTGAATGATTTCAGAATCCAACTGAGCAACCGGATGGCTGGGAGGGAGACAGAAGATGGGGTGAAGGCCTCTGAGTGGGGGTGGGGGGCGTGGTTGTTTTCAGTAAACACTGAAAAGTACCGGGAAGAGAGGAAATGAGGCCAGCGATTTCGCGAGCTGCAGAGATGCTCTTCAATAAGCTCTGCAACTTTTCACAAAAGACAGAAACTGCTTCATAAAGAGCACGATCTCGTTAGCAGAGAAACCGCACCCCCACTTCCCGACCTTTCTTCTGCGGACGTCTGCTACCTCTAGGCTTACCGCAAAGGAAGGGCAGGGACAACCTCCAAAATTACCAGACTCTTTAAGACTCGGCGTGAGAAACTACAAGTTCCAGGTTGCAGCGCTGACTCCGCCAAACACGTCAGTGCCCGCCAGAGAAACTACAAATCCCAGGATGCAATGCTGCCTCGTTCCCCCGACCCCCCCCCCCCACTCCCAGCACCGCTTCTAGGATGGGGTCCCTTCGGAAATCAGATTAGGGTCGGCGCTGCATGCTGGGAATCAGAAGACCCAAAATAGGATTGGCGGAGACTTTTCCCGGCACCGCTGCCCTCGCAGGCTGGCCCGTGGGAGAAGGGAGGGGGCGCTGCGCACTTCCTGTAGACGCCGGCAAGCAACGGCTCGGCGCGTCTCCGCCTCACCAGGTACTAATCTCCCGCGCGTAGACGGCATCTGTGACCCAGCGGAAGTGATTCCTCTTGCTGCCCCGGAACCCACGGCGGCAGGCAGCTGGGGGTGGGGGGGCGGCCCTGGTGTAGGGGCTGTGGCGGTGCGCGGGGACCCGGTGCGGTGGCTGCGGTTGCTGCGGAGCTGACGAGTGAGTTTCGGGCTGGGGTGGGAACGGAGCTCTGGGCCCGCGTGGGGGACGGGAGAGGCCCGTACTGGGTGCTCTCGCCATCCCACTTCCCACCCCTTCCCCTTTGGGCGGGGAAGGAACGGAAGCTTAACCTTCCCCTGCCGCTTCGGCTCCTGGTTTGGGGGAGGGGAGAGGAGGGCGGCGGGACCTTCCCTGGCGCGGCTCGGTGGGCTTGGAGAAGGGAGGAAGGAGGGGCGGCGGCCGGCGAGACTGGGCCTCTTCGGGGTTGAGGACGAGGAGGGTGGAGTTAGGAGCATGGCAGCCCTGTCGCTTTTCCTTTTTTGCTTTCCCCGGGTGCACTCAGGTTCGTCCTTGCCTTGGAGTCAGTCTCCAGTCACAGAAGAGGGCCCTCGCTCTTTGCTGCAGCGGGACCCCGAGAAGTTTACCTTCGGGGCAACTTGTTGGGTGATCTCTTGCCGACTTGGTGGTTTGGGTCTGTCGAGCATCTGCCGCCCAGTCTTAACTGATGGAGGCATCTAGTGTCAAGTACGGTGGCCATTAAGTTTCTTCTGTGGACCTGTTTGGTATAGTTTATGGAGTTCGAGTTATTAGTGCGAGCGTTTCTACTCTGCGTCGCCTTCAGTATAGAAAACAACCGAAATCCTTTAGAGTTTTAAAACCTTATTTTCAAACTGCCAAGTTTGCTTTTTAAACTCCAAGTAGTTTTCCTGTTTTGTTTAGTGAACTAAAATGAGACAGCTTCGATCTCGTTTACATTGTAATTGTGGTATAATTCATGATGTTGAAACATTCCTGTTCACACGTGGATTCATTCATTTCGGAGGTACAATGGCAAAGAGACAACTATGGCCTCTATCATCGTGGATATTAAGTGCTTATTGCCAGTGATGATTTTGGCCTCAACTGTCTTTTTTTCCTTAAGTGTGAGATCGACCTAATAACCATAAACTACCATTCCAAAGTATATATATAAATTTATTTCAAATGGAAGATGCTAGTTTCATTGCATATGGTAATTCTGTAATATGATTAGGCAATAGTTTGTAGTCAGAAGTTAGAGTCAGTTCTATATATCAAGTTCTAAAAGTAATATTTGTATCTTATAAATTTTTTTTTTTTTTAGATTTTCAGTATTAGAAAATAATCTGAAAAGTCTTTGTATTTACACTGGTATGTGTTAATGAATTTTAGGTAATCCATCCTAAATGTTTACTGTCCTATTATTAAATAAGATCAGAAAAATCTCATCAGTGATTTCAAGCTTTGGTGATTAAGAGAACTATAGCGCCATTCACTCAACTATTTATTGAGCATCTTCATCTTCTTCATTAGGCATTATATATGAAGCCTGCCCTCTTGAAGCTTAAGGAAAGAGAGACTGTACATTAAGTAAGCAAATATAGTTTCAGATGGTGATAAGTGTAAAGAGAATATAACTAGATTTAGAGTTAGATTAAGTTAGGGTGACTAGAGTGGAAGTGTGTAGTTTTGAAAGAGAAGGAAGACCCACTTCTCTGAAGACTTGATGTTTTGCCTGGAGACCAAAATAATGAAGATATGAAGGAAGAGTTTTTGAGAGAGCAGTAACTGCAAATGCATAGATCTTAAGAGAAATGAACTTGACCCATTACAATGCTTAGAAGGTCATTGTGGCTGGAGCATAAGAAGAGTGATGGGAGATGAGAGCAGAATGGTTAGCAAGCAGTAAATGAAATGGAATTTTATTGTCTTTGTTTGTAATAAGAAGCCATTAGGATTTTGTGTAGGGGAATGCTTTTGGTGACTAACTGCTGAGTGGCAAACTGAGTTGGAAGAAAGTGGAGAAACAAGTTCCTAAGGCAACTTGTAGTAGTTCAGTTGAGCTGTGGTAGTTTGAACTAGAGATGTAGAGTTGGAAGTGAGAAGTGGTCTGATTCGGAGTATGATTTGAAGATGGAGCCAAATGGGTCTTACCCTAACCCCAGGGCGAAAAATCTAGAAGAGTCAGCTTGTTTTGCCCAAACATCTGGGTGAGCCGTAGCACCATCTCCTGAAATGGGGAAGACTGGGGAGGGTGCACTGGTTTCTAAGCAATAAAGCAGGAGTTCTGTATAGAGTGTACTAAATTTGATAATTTCATACAGCTCAGAATATGTGCAGTAGTAGGCAATAGGATACCCACTACTGTTGCTCAGAGCAGAAGTCAGGCTCCGGAGATAATCTTGGAGTCATGTTTTATAGGTGGTACTTAAAACTGCAGACCAGAGGACATCAAGAGTATTGATGGAGAAGAGGACAGATGACTGGAAAGGGAGCGCTCTGGTCAGAGCAGCAGTGATGGGAACGGAAAGGCCAGGAGGATGTGGCATCTGTAATGCTAATGGAAGAAAAGAGGGTGGAGTCAACTATAAAAGAGTAAGATGAGGACCAAGGAGTTGAAATTTGACAAGAGCACTTTGATTGGACTAGTGGTCTAAAAAGACTATTGTGGGTTATGGTGAAGTGGGTGGTTCTGATGATGTTACAACATTTGATGTGTTGATGAGAATAGGGGCAGAGCAAAGTTCTTGGATCACTGTGGTAGGAAGGATGATTTTTATGCAGCTTTTGAAACAGGAAAATGGACAGTTTTATGTGGTATACAGGTATGCAGGTAGGATGAAGGTGGAAAAGACAAGGCATTTGAAGTGATCTGTTCTGTTTTCTTGGTGAAATAAGTGAAGTTGTTAGGGTAGGGAGGAGAGGAGTGTGGGAAGCTGTAAATTTTCTGAGTAGGAAAGCCAGTTAACTAGTTAGTTAAGGGGATCACTGATACCAAGTCCCTGTTTAAAGTGTGTGGCCATAGATTTAAAATAGAGACCAGTCAGAATGGTTGTGACTTTTCTTCAGCCAGTTCAGCTTTTTATTTGAGGCCTCAGCTGGCTGGAGAATTGGGTTTGGCCAGGATTGGGATTTTGGGTGGGTTAGCTACATCAGAGGAGGAGCAGGGAGTTAAGGAGTATAAAGACTGTGAGATGTGTGTGGTGCCGGTCCTCATGTTAACAGTGGAGTGCAACAAGCTCTGGGTTTGCTTTGTATTTGTGTTTTATTTTTAGTCCATCATTGAAAGAGTTTTAAAAATTATTTTATAGTGCATAGAATGTATAATTGGTGTTGTTTAGTTATTAAGTTGTGTCCCACTCTTTGGGATCCCATGGACTGCCAGGCTCCTCTGTCCATGGGATTTCCCAGGCAAGAATACTGGAGTGGGTTGTCATTTCCTTCTCCAGGGGATCTTCCCAACCCAAGGATCAAACCCGTGTCTCCAGCATTGGCAGGCTGATTCTCTACCACTAAGCCACCAGGGAAGCCCTTTCACTCTTACTTTTAGACTAAGACAAAAGAGTTTGGAGATGATTGCCTGAGAGGGAGATTAGGCTGGTTACAGGGTGTGGCAGATCAGACAGCCTCAGTGGAACATACAGCACTCTGGAGCTCTTGAGTTCTGTGCTGTGTAGGAGCCACTCTGCTTAATAAAGATGAGAAATTGGGAATTATGGGTATTTGTAGAGGGAGGGTGAATTTCAGATGGGGTCAGTCATTAAATGGTAGAGCTGGAAGAGACTTTAGACACAGTTTAGTCCAGTTTCCTCATTTGGGAGATGAGGAAACAGAAGTCTTATTACTTAAATCCATCTGAGTCTCAAGATAGAAAAAAAAATTTTTTTAATGTTTCAGCTGTGTTGTGTGGCCTGTGGGATCTTAGTTCCTTGACCAGGGATCAAACCTATGTCTTCTGCATTGGAAGCTCAGAGTCTTAACCACTGGACCACCAGGGAAGTCCCAGAATGAGAATTTTATATCATCCTGAGACAGAAATTCAGCAACACTTTAAGCACATTCTAGGCAAAGTATTCTGATGTCTTTTTACAAACTAGAATTGTGTAACTTCTGTCAATTTGTATTAATGGCCCAAGCCTCTCTAATTCCCTCTTCAAATAGTCCTAAACATTAGATAATTTTTGGTTAATGTAATTTACTTCATTTTCCAAATTAATCATATTCTTACATATTATTATTAAGAACAAATTATCAGGCTGAATGACCATTGTTTCCTTCATAAGTGGCTTAGTTCCACATACTTGTTTCTTTTTAAAAAATCAGTTTCAAATCGTAGTTTTCTAGTTAAATAACTAGAAATAAGTAGTACTTTCAGACATGTATTTCAGTACTCTTTAAAAAAAAAATTGAAGTAGTAGTTTTAGATGTACAGCATGTGCTGCGCTTAGTCGCTTAGTTGTGTCCAACTCTTTGTGACTCCATGGACTGTAGCCCACCAGGCTCCTCTGTCCATGGAGCTTCTCCAGGCAAGAATACTGGAGTGGGTTGCCATGCCCTCCTCCAAGGGGATCTTCCTAAGGACCGAAGGACCAAACCCAGGTCTCCCACATTGCAGGCGGATTGTTTACTATCTGAGCCACCAGGGATGATTCAGTATTTCTGTACATTACAAAATAATCACCGCAATGATAAGTCTAGTGCCATCTGTTACTGTACAAAGATGGTACAATATTTGATTGTATTCCCCATGCTTTACGTTTTATCCACGTTTCATGACTTCTAACTGGAAGTTTGTTAACCTCTTTTTTTTTTAATTGAAGGATAATTGCTTTACAGAATTTTGTTGGTTTCTGCCAAATATCAACATGAATCAGCCATAAGTTTGTCCCCTCCCAAGTTTTGTACCTCTTAATCTCCCTTGTCTGTTTGACTCATTCCTCCACCCTGTTCCTGTGTGGCAACCACTGGTTTGTTCTGTGAGTCTGGTTCTGTTTTGTTGTGTTTGTTCGTTCATTTTGGTGTTTAGATTCCACATGTAAGTGAGATCGTACACTTTTTGCCTTTCACTCTCTGACTTGTTTTACTTAGCGTGATACCCGTGTTGTCGCAAATGGCAAGATCTCATTCTTCTTATGACTGAGTAATAGTCTTTTGTATGAGTAATCTTGTGTATGTCCCATCTTTATCCATCCATCTGTTGATGGGCACTTAGATTGCTTCCATATCTTGACTAAATGCTAAAATGAATGCAGGCGTGCATGCATTTTTTTGAATTAACATTTTTGTTGACTTTAGAAAAAATCTGCATGAGTGGAATGCTGAATCTATGGTAGTGCTATTTTTAATTTTCTGAGGAACTTCCATGCTGTTTTCCTTAGTGGCTGCATCAATTTACCACCCTACCAATGCTGTGTAAGGGTTCCCTTTTCTCCACATCCTTGCCAGTGCTTGTTATTTATTCATTGTCAAAAATGATGATAGTCATTCTGACAGGTCTCAAATGGTATCTTATTATGGTTTCAGTTTGCATTTCCCTGGTGATTTTTGATGTTGAGCATCTTTTCATGTATTGGTTGGCTATCTGTGTCTTCTTTGGGAAAATGTCTTTTCTGGTCCTCTTCCCATTTTTCAGTTGGGTTGGTTGGGAGATTTTGATTTTGAGTTGTATGAATTCTTTGTCTGTTGGGTTGGCCAGAAATTTCATTCTGGTTTTTCCAGAAGATGTTAACGAACTTTTTTGTTGTTCAGTCGCTCAGTTATGTCCTACTCTTTTCGACCTCATGAACTGCAGCACATCAGGCTTTCCTGTCCTTCACTATCTCCCAGAGTTTGCTCAGACTCATGTCCATTGAGCTGATGATGCCATCTAACCGTCTCATCCCATGTCACCCCCTTCTCCTTCTGCCCCAGTCTTTCCCAGCATCGGGGTCTTTTCCAGTGAGTTGACTCTTCATGTCAGGTGGCCAAAGTGTTGGCGCTTCAGCTTTGGCCAACCCCATATTTTGGGTTTTAACCCCTTATCAGACATACTATTTGTAAACTTCTCCCGTTCAATAGGTGACCTTTTAATTATGTTGACAGTTCCATTTGTTTTGCACAAGCTTTTTCTTTAGTTTGATGTAGTTCCATTTGTTTACTTTTGCTTTGTTTTCCTTGCCTAAGGAGACATATCCCCCAAAATACTTCTAAGATCAGTGTTAAGAATGTGCTGCCTGTGTTTTCTTCTAGGAGCTTTATGATTTCAGGTCTTACATTTAATACACTTTTGAGTTTATTTTTGTATATGGTGTGAGAAAGTTCCATTTTGTTCCTTTTGCATATAAACTGCCCAGTTTTCCCAAAATCATTTATTGAAGAGGCTGTCTTTTCCCCACTGAATATTTTTGCTTATCATAGATGAATTGATCATGTAACTGTGGTCTCATTTCTGGACTCTCTGTTCTGCCATTAATTAGTCTATGAGACTGTTTTTACATACTATTGGGATTACTGTAGTTTCTAGTATGGAGAAGGAAATGGCAGCCCACTCCAGTATTCTTGCCTGATAAAGCCCATTGATGGAGTAGCCTGATGGGCTCCAGTCCATGGGGTTGCAAGGAGTCAAATACAACTGAGCAACTAAGCATAGCATAGCATGCCTTCTGCATCATATGTTTAAGACTCCATTTATCACTGAGTGACTAAACAGCAGCATAGCAGCTTGTAGTATAGTTTAAAATTAGGGAACATGTTACCTCTGACTCTGTTCTTTCTCAGAATTGTTTTGGCTATTCAGGGTCACTTTTATATATTTTCCTGCAGAAAACATGAGTTTAATAGGTGAGAAATCATTTATTTTGCATAAATGGTATAAAAGTATACCTATCATTCAGACCTGCTTTAAAAAATATTAACAGTTTATCTTGGTGGTATTTCCATGTTATTATATACATATATTTAACTTAATAATTTTCGCTGCCCCAGAATATTTCATAAGTGTATACTATTTTTGTTTCATACTACCCATTTCCCCTCCCATTCAAATCTTGGTTCTTAGCAAGTTTTAATGTTTTAGTTTTCATGTTGCCATTGGAATCAAACATTTTTATAGGGGTCTGTGAGCTATTTGTATTTTTTCCTTCTGCTATGTTTCTAGAGTTTAGCGGGGTGGTTTTTTTTTCCCTCAACATTTGGTTCTTTAATCGCTCTTGTATTGTGAGTAATGAGTTAGACATCTACAGAGCTGTAGATTTGCAGCTGTTACTCTCATCTACTTAGCTAATCCAAGCAAGTCAGCTGAAAAACTTAGAGCTAGTAAAAGTTCTGTGAAGATGATGGAATACAAGATCAACTCCGAATTTAAAAGGTTTTTTTTAAAACACCAGCAATAGCCTTCAGAAAGTATAGAGTAAAACAGATGTCATTCATAATGAAAACTGTAAAGTACTAAAAGTAGACCACACAAGAAATGTGTAATCACAAAATGGGGACTTGCCCAGCTCTTTAGCAAAAGCATGTTTATCACACTATTGTAATTAAAACAGTGGGGATATTGGTCAGGTGTAAACAAGACTGATGGAACAGAATATAATCTAGAAATGTGTGTAATATAGTGTATGTAGTAATATACTGTATGATAAAGGTAACATTTCAAATAAGAGATGGGCTCACCAGAATTTCTGTTTTTTACCAAAATATTAAAAAAAATGCTAAGAGTAATTTTATATATGACACTCTAAAAGCACAAGGACATCAAGCCTTTGTTCATGTCTTCTGCCTAGAACTATTCTCAACCCACTTTTCAACCACTTCCTTTTACCTACCTAATTCCTACTTCGAGAACTCGCTCAGTTACAGAGTAAATGTTCACACTGAGCTTTTGTAACCCCAAACTTAGATTTATATAGATTATTTGTGGGTTAAGTCCAAATTTAATCATTTCAATTATTTTAACTTCTTAGGTATCAGAGTCTACTTTTGTTGATGTTGATTTACTCTTTGTTAGTAATGGGGAGCTCCCTTCTCCACTCAACCTTTAACCCTTGTATAAATTATGGAATTTATTTACTATATTAAGAAGTCCGTAGAAAAACTGTTGCTACCCAAAGGGCTTCTAAGGTGAGACTTTGCATGGTTGCTTAGCTACTGCTAGTTAAATAAAGATCCTAAAGGTTTTACTCTGGAGATTTTTTAAAGAAAAGTTAGCACTTGAAATTCTACCTTTTCTAGCATTTTTTCCTTGTGTGTGTGTTTGTTTTTTAGGATAAATACAAAGCAATATGAACAGAAGAAACTAATAATGACTGAAAAAATTTTTAAATTTCTATTATTACCATAAAATGACATACTACTGGTTTTAAATTTTAAATAACTACCTAAGGATTTATATCTGCACCTCTCAGCAGTAGTTGAAAAGAAGTTTTAACAGGAGCCAGAATTTATTACCTTGGCTTTATGGAATAATGGACGGGAACGTGGGCTCTAAAGCAAACCTATCTAGGTTTAAATTCTCATGTTGCCACTTAAGCTATGGAAGCCTTGAACAAGTAGAGCAGCCTCTTAGTGTTTCCTAGTCTCTACAACGGTAATGACAGTTTCCCTGTGGAAGTATTGTTTTAAAATAAGATAATGTATGCAAGGCATTTAATGCCGTGTTTATACTCATTAGACCCTCAACTTGGTAATGATGTTATATTGCCTGCTTTAGACATGGCCCTTTAAATATCTCCCTCCATTCTTAGAGAGTGTTCTAGACCAACATTTAATTTTTACTCCTACTCTCTCACTACCTGGAACAAATCATTCAGCCTCGCTATACATCAATGGTATTATTTTTAAAGATGAGGGATAACATAGGTTTAGGGCTTCCCTGGTGGCTCAGATGATAAAGAATCTGCTTGCAGTGCAGGAGCGCCAGTTCGATCCCTGGATTGGGAAGATACCCTATCCACTCCAGTATTCTTGCTGGGAGAATTCCATGGAGAATTCCTGGAAGGCTACAGTCCATGAGGTTGCTAAGAGTCAGACACAACTGAACAACTAACACTTTAACTTGACATAGATGTATTGGTCAGGAATTTCTTAGAGAACAGGGTAATTAGGATATGCTGTTTTCCTGGCAATGACTTAAAATAATGTCGGGATAAATAAAATCCTCCTTTGAAGAAATGCTGTTAAAATACAAATTGCTGAAAACATGAGCTCTTTTCCTTTAGCAATTATTTCTTTTGTAAAATTTAAGATTTCTCAAAAATTAATTTTTAACTCCTAAATCTCAAAACTTTGGTAGCCTCTGTGCAGAATGGATGGAACAGTAACCTGTATGATAGATGTGCACACTTACCTAAAAAGAGAGCATGCCTTATCTTTTTTATTCTCATGAAAGTCACATCCTTGGGTTGATCATGTTGTCATTCATTTAGCAAATACTTGCTTTAGTGTCTACCAGCGTCTCGCAGATATAATATACAAAGATGATTAAAGCCAAGAGTCTCTTTCAAGTTCAGTTCAGCTCCTAATGAACAACATCTGTATTTTTAAACTGTTGTCAGAATTGTTACCTTAAAAGGGTGAGACAAATATCTCTCAGATGTTCAGAAACGTGATACTCTTCCCTATTGTGGTGATTGGGAAACTTACCTAGCTGAGAGAGACCGAGTCCTTGCACTTGTAACACTAAAGAATGTTTTAAATAATAATAGGCGAAAACATGTTATTCTGGCATTGATCTCAATATAGCATTGTTATATTTTCAGGAAACTACTAAAGTTCCTGTGGACGCAAAGTAGAATTTCATAAGAACATAATGGGTAAGTTATATAAAAGTAATTTTGTCATTCAATTAGTTGAAGCTTTCTTCTCAAAGATAGACCTTCAGACTTGGTGAGTGCAAGTAAGAAAATAGAGTGGATTGAAAGTTAGTTGTTTATATCAACAGCTATATTTACTATATATTTCTGAAAGGCAGATCAGTAACATTATTGTGCCTGATTTAATTTGTGATTGCTAGTGAGTAATTGTTACTTAAGAAATTAGTAACTCTCCTAACAGACATTGAAAATGGTTTCATTTCCAAAAAACCAAAAACCCAAACCCACTAAATGTATAAATTTAAATAATTGATAATTATTTTTATTTTTATTCTCAGAGGTTGGCAAAAACTGCTAAAAATCTGTATGCTTGAATAGTCTATGATTTAGAAGTTACTTGTATTTTTGTGTCTCCCAACTTTTTACTATGAAAAATTGTAAGAATAATACACTGTGGCCTTTACCAATTAGTGTTTTGCCATATTTGCTTTTCCTGTGTGTGTGTGTGTATATATACATACAAAAACACACATAAGCCTTTTTGCCTGTGTCATTTATTTAGTTGTACATGTAATACTCAAGGAGCCCCCTAGGTGGTTCAGTGGTAAAGAATCTGCCTGCCGATGCAAGAGCTACAGGAGACTCTGGTTCGATTCCTGGGTTGGGAAGATCCTCTGGAGTAGGAAATGACAACCTTCTGTAGTATCCTTGCCTGGAGAATTTCATGGACAGAGGAGCCTAGTGGGGCTGCAGTCGATGGGGTCACAGAGTTGGCCACAACTGAGCATGCAGCACGTAAAACTCCGTACTAAATACTTCAGCTTGCATCTCCTGATTCAGTCCATATTCAAAATTTCAGTTTCTTCAGTAGTGTCCTTCACGGTGGGTTTATTCTTTTTAAATCGAGGGTCCAGTCAAGGATTACTTCCTGTATTTCCTTATCTCTTTGTCTCCTTTAAATAATTTCCTACTTTAGAGATTGGATGAGGAGTGAAGTCTTTGCTGGCACATTTAAATTTAGATTTGTCTGAATGGTTTCTCCCAATTAGATTCAGATTAAACAATTTTGGCAATAGTAGAACATAAGTGATTTTGATATTTATTAATCTCAGTTTTAGGAATTTGTATTAACAGATGAATGAGTGAATGTATATTTGTAATTAAACAGTGCTTCAGTTTCTGTACTTCTCACTAAGGCTTCCTTAGTTTTTAGAATAAGCCTTAAGATGTTTTCTTAATATTGATATTGGTAATTGTAAAAATTAAAATTTTGTCAATACAAACATGTAAAGTTATATATGTGAGAAAAGATTATAAACAGATGTATAAAAATACACACTCCCTTAAAAAGTTACATTGCACAAACTCCTCTGGCTAAAGCCAGCATGGCAGTAGTGGAGGTAGCTGCTAGCTACCTCACCTGTGCTTTGAATTTTTAAAGATGATACTTGTCTATATTCAGTATCCGTGCAATAATTTAAACTGAGCAGTAAAACGTTTTGATCATTTTTTATGCATCAAGAATAAAATGCTAAGTAAAAAAGGCCCTAATTTTGAGAATATGGGCTTGTCAGAAGTAGCACTCACACAGCCTACAAACATCTATTCCAAAACACAGTATGCATTTTATTTTTAAAATGAGTATTTCAAGTGACAGATTTAAAGTTTTACTATTTGAATGTTTTCTTTTAGTCTTAAATTCGAATGTGCTGCTATTTTCATGAATTGTTACTATTACCTTGAAAATACTGGTACATTTTCATCTGCAGTAAACATCCTTGGGAGTTCCTTGGTGGTCCAGTGGTTAGGGCTCAGCGCTGTCATGGCCCAGGTTCAATCCCTGGTTGGGGAACCGAGATCCCACAAACTGTGCAGCCAAAATATTTAGAGACTAGTTATACAAGAAATTAAAAACTTTAAAATCTTGGGAAATGGTCCAGGTCTGAGTTATTCAAATACTAACTTTGGTAAACCTGTTTGTTTCTAATCCATTTTGTGAATCAGAAATCATTTTACTACTTACTTACTTTAGATGGAGAAGAGAAAACCTACGGTGGCTGTGAGGGCCCTGATGCCATGTATGTCAAATTGATATCTTCAGATGGTCATGAATTCATTGTAAAGAGAGAACATGCGCTAACATCAGGAACAATAAAAGCCATGTTGAGTGGCCCAGGTAGGTACATTTCTTTATTTCCTCTTAATATGTTGTATCTTCACTTTTAATGTTTGATAAATGTGATTTAAGTTGAATTAAATAACTCATAACATTAAAAGAGACAGTAACTGTTCTAACATTAATTATTGCATGGTTATGTTGCATTTCCTGGTAGCTCAGATGGTAAAGCATCTGCCTGCATTGCAGAAGACCTGGGTTCGATCCTTGGATGGGGAAGATCCCCTGGAGAAGGGAGTGGCAACCCCCTCTAGTATTCTTGCCTAGAGAATCCCATGGACAGAGGAGTCTGGCGGGCTACAGTCCATGGGGTTGCAAAGAGTCAGGCATGACTGAGCAGCTAACACCTTGACTATGTTGCATTGGGAAAAAAATGGCATCCGCTGTTTCCTGTTTTCAGTTATTGACTGCAATTTTATTAAGACCAAATTGATTATTTTATAAAGGGAAGGATCATTTCCCTGTGTTAGTTCCTGTGGTGAGTTCACCACAGAAGAACTATGATTGGTGATTTGTGCTCCTGGTTACATGGAAATTTTATATAAGTTACTGCCTCCCAAATATCTATTCTTAACATTTTACCTCAAGAAAGTTTTTCTTGAGAATTGGAGTTTCTGGAGCATACAATAATTCTATGCTTAACTCTTAGAGGAAATGCTGAACTGTTTGCACTGTGGCTGAACCATTTTACATTCCTACCAGCAGTGTGTGAGGGTTCTAGTTTCTCCACATCCTCTCTGACATTATATTTCTGATTCTAGCCATCTTAGTGAGTGTAAAGTGGTATCTCTTTACATTGTCATTTGGATTAGCAATTCCCTAATGACTAACGATGTTAAACATATCTTTATGTGCTTTTTGGTCATTCGTATATCTTCTTTCAAGAAACATCTCTTGAGTTCTGTTGCCCATTTTTTAATTGACTTGTGAGTTGTTAAGGGCTCTCAACAAATTCTGGGGGCTTCCCTGTTAGCTTATCTGGTAAACAATCTGCCTGCAATGCAGGAGACCCCAGTTCATTTCCTGAGTCAGGAAGATCCTCTGGAGAAGGGATAGGCTACCCACTCCAGTATTCTTGCCTGGAGAAGCCCCGTGGACAGAGGAGCCTGGTGGGCTACAGTCCATGGGGTCGCAGAGAGTTGGACACGACTGAGGAAGTAAACACAGCACATAAATTCTGGACACTAGACCTTTACCAGATAAATAATGTATTCTGTCGGCCGTGTTTTTTTCTTGATAGTATCTGTTTTGGAGAGGGTTGCTGCGTTGGATCTTCGCTGTAGCACATGGGATCTTCACCGTGTCATGTGAGACCCTTTGCTGTAGCACAGACTCTAGAGCTGTGGCACGAGGGCTTTGTAGACTCGGGAGTTGCCGCGCTTGGGCTTCCTTGCTCCACAGGCATGTGAGATCTCAGTTCGCTTGTCAGGGAACCAAGCCTTGCCCCTGCATTGCAAGGCAGATTCTTTTTTTTTAATTGAACTTTTAAAATTTGTATTGGGGTATAGCCAATTAACAAACAATGTTGTGATCATCTCAGGTGAACAACAAAGGAGCTCAGTCCCCAAACTTCCTTCTTATCCAGGTTGGCAAGGCAGAGTCTTACCCACTGAACTACCAGGACAGTCCTTTGATAGTGTCTTTGATGTACTAAACCTTTTTTATTTTGATGAAGTCCAATTTACATTCTCTCTTGTTGTTTGTGATTTATGAGTCCTGTCTAAAACTCTGTTGCCAAATTCAGTGTCATGAAGACCCTTATGTTTTCTTATGAGTTCTCTGGTTTAAGCTCTAACATTTAGGTCCTTGATATTAAGTTAATTTTTTATATAGTGTGAATCAGCTTCATTCTTTTGCATGTGGACATCCCAGTACTACAGTACTATTTGTTGAAGAGACCACACTTTACTCCATTGAATGGTCTTGGCGTCCTTATTGATATCAGTTGACCATAAGCGTGTAGGTTTATTTCTGGACTCTCAGTTCTTTCCTGTTGGTATATGTATCCTTATACCGGTATAGCACTGTTTTGATTTCTGCAGCTTTGTAGTAAGTTTTGAAATTAGGAAGTGTTAGGCCCCTAACTTTTTCTTTTTCAAAATTGTTTTGGCTATTTGGGATCCTTTGTAATCCGGTTTTTATATTTTTTACTATGGAAATTTTGAAACATAACCCAAATGTGGAGAAAATAGCATAACCTACTTTCCTGTACCCATCAACCAGCTTCAGTAGTTATCAGTATTTTGCCAATCTCATCTATTTAACTTTTTTTAAGAGTATTTTAAGCAAACTCCTGACATAATGCCATTTCACTTGCAGAAATCTATGATTGTTCCCCTGTAAACCTTTTCTTTCCTAGATCATCAGTTTTACTAGAGACAAGGTTATTTGTATAATGTCAACATCCAGATTAGACTTAAGTCATGTTTCATCTTGAAAACTCATAATTAGAACTCTGGAGGCTTGATTAAAATCCAGTTCATCTCTCTAACAAGAGTACTTTATAGGTAGAACTCTTGAATTCCTGTTGTGTCATGTCTTTTAGCAATGCCAAGACTTGTTACTGGGTTCCAGAGTTATCAAGCTGACTGGTCCATGAGCAATTCCCCAGTCAGTCTTTCATATAATAGTTTTAGCATTGACTGGGGCTGTTGCTGAAATCTACTTCATTCAGAATTATAAAAGAGGGATTTTCTAGTTCTGTTGTTTCTTCTGCATTTATTACTTAGAGTTCTCCAATAAATAACTGTTTGGTGACCCTGAAATACAATCTGTACAGGGAAAAAAAGAAAGGATAAACACTTGATTTTTCCCCTCCCCTTATAATTTTTCAAAGTAGCGAATTGGTTCTCCAGCATCTTCCAATAGTAAAGGATGTTTGTTTTGTTTGCATGTATAAATATATATTGGATATTTTTCAGTCCTGTGCAGTCATTTTTACTGATGTTCAGATTGCTCCATTTGCTCCATTTTTACGCCAGAGCGGGCACATCAAGTTGACTTCTGCATCCTTGTGACATGGCTTTATTAGTCTTGGATATCTACTGCTTTCTGTAATAACAAAAGTTCTCAGGTTCATTTTGTACATTATTTCTCAATCCTGAGAACAACTTTTTCTAAAGAGCCCTGATTTTGAGACCCCTGTCTGGGTGCTAGCAGTACTCATTGCTCCTAAGTTGAATCACTTTTAGGTTTTTCTGCTAGACAGAACTAGAATGTACTTGAGGGGGGAAATTCACGAATGCCAACAAAATCTTAGTTAAAAATTAAGATTAGAGACTTTTGGCTTCTTTGTAGGCCTGATCTCCTTTAACTTAAAACCATCTTTCATGTAAACATTAGTTTACGTGAAAAGGAATGTAATACTGCACCTTCAAAATATTATGCTAAGTGAAAGAAGCCAGACATGAAAGATCAAATGGTGTATAATTCCATTTGTATGACATATCCAGAATAAATGATTTCATAGGGAAGGAAAGTAAATTGGTGTTTTCCAGAGGTGTGTGGGGTGTGGGGGGAGGTGGGAAATAATTGCTTAAAGAGTGTATGCGTGTGTGCTCACTTGTTGAGGCGCGTCCTACTCTTTGTGACCCCATAGATCATAGCCCATCAGGCTTCTCTGTCCATGGGATATTTCAGGCAAGAATACTGAAGTGGGTTGCCATTCCTACAACAAGGGATCTCCCCAACCCAGGGATTGAACCCGGGTCTCCCACACTGGCTGGAGAATTTACTGCCACTCGGGAAGCCCTCCTTAAAGAGTACAAGGTTTTATCTGGGGCAACAAAAATGTTTTGGAACAAGATAAGAGTGGATGGCTTCTCGGCACTGTGAATGTACACTGAATTACACATCTTAGACGGGGACTTTTGTATTATGTGCATTTCACCTCAAAAAAAGCACTGTTTGTCTAGTGTCAAAGGCTTAACAACTGCCTATTGGTAATATTTCATGCATATGTTCAAGCGAGAGAGTTGTAGTTATTGGCAAACAAAACTAATTTGATTGCTGTTAATTATTTGTTGACTCCTCTGCTTTTTCTTCATCCCAGCCTACCCCTAACCACTAGACATTAATAGAAAACTTTTAAAATATTCTTTTCTCAGAAAGTACATTTTTCTGTCTTTTTTTTATTCAGTGCACAGTGATAATGCTAGACAGTCAAGAAAATATTTCATCCCAGTAGTAAAGGCTAAATTAAGTTTGTATAAAGAAATTTTGAGAGATCACTAAAAACAGTTTATGAACTGTTTTTAAAGGGAATATATATAGTGGATTTACTTCCTTGAAAGATTTTTTTAAACTAGTGTTTCACTTATTGTTTATATTTACATGGCAACATAACCTAGAGCTCCTGATTATCCATAAATACTCGATTCCCTAGACTTTTTGGCACCAGGGACCAATTTTCATGAAAGACAATTTTTCCAGACTTGGGGGCTGGGGCAAAGGAGTGGTTTGGGGATGATTCGTGCATTACACTTAATGTGCTCTATATTTATATTATTATTGCATCAGTTCCCCCTCAGATCATCAGGCATCAGGTTCTAGAGGTTGGGGACTCTTGACCTAGACTGAATCTTAATAAAGTTTTTTTATATTTCTGCTCAGAAATCAGAGCTAGCTACTTCATTTGATGCAAGTTGGGTTTATCCTTTTTGCATTATATTAGTCTGCCATAACAAAATATCAGTGACTGGACGATTTAAATAGAAATTTAGTTTCTCACAGTTCCAAAGGATGGGAATAAAGATTTGGCAGGGTTGGTTTCTTCTGGGGCCTCCCTGTGCCTTGGAGACAACTGTCTTCTCCCTGTTGTCTTCACATTGTTGTCTAACCTCTGTGTGTCTGCAACCTAACCTCCTGATCTGATAAGTGAAAGTCACTCAATCGTGTCTCTTTGCGACCCCATGGACTGTAGCTTGCCAGGCTTCTCTGTCCATGGAATTTTCCAGGCGAAAATACTGGAGTGGGTAGCCATTCCCTTCTCCAGGGGATCTTCCCAACCCAGGGATTGAACCCAGGTCTCCTGAATTGCTGGTGGATTCTTTGGGCTATAAGTATATATTTAACTTTATAAGATAGTGTCAGACTGTTTTCCATAGTGGTTGTACTGTCTATCTGGCAATGTCTGTAGAGTTTAAGTTTCTTGCCATATTTTATTTTGGGGAATTTTAATTTATCTCTTTCTCCACATGTGTGTGTGTGCATGCTCAGTCATCTCTGACTCTTTGCAACCCTATGGACTGTAGCCTGCCAGGCTGCCCTGTCCATAGTATTTTCCAGGCAAGAATACTGGAGTGGGTTGCCATTTCTTACTCCATTCTCCAAATGACTGGAGGTTTCTTATTTTGTTTTATTGGATTAGCAGTTTGATGATAAAGTTATGAATTTTCGAAGAGCCAAAATTCTCTTTGCAGATGAACAAGGTAGAAGTCTAAAGTCAAAACGTGACATGAAACGTTCTGATAAGGATACCAGTCAAGTTGGTGCATGGTCTTAATTGTCTGCAAATATAGTCCCATTTGGAAGTATTGGGAGTTAGGAATTTTAGAGGAACATAGGAATTTGGAGGAAAACAGTTCAGCCCATATATCACAAATTCCTTTTCTTTTCCAGGTCAGTTTGCTGAGAATGAAACTAATGAAGTCAATTTTAGAGAGATCCCTTCACATGTGCTATCGAAAGTATGCATGTATTTTACCTACAAGGTTCGCTACACTAACAGCTCCACGGAGATTCCTGAATTCCCAATTGCACCTGAAATTGCACTGGAACTGCTGATGGCTGCGAACTTCCTAGATTGTTAAATAAAATAAATTATAATAAACTGTTAACTCTTTTTCAGTATTTAATACCTGTAGTTCAGTTAGTAATTTTTTCATATATAGCATGTTGCCTGTGTGCAGTTGAACTTTAAAGTTCATTGCAAAGCAGATTATCTTCTGTTCTTTTGCATAGCAATCAGAGTTGAAGTTTGTTTGCTACATCAACAAATTAAGGACATTTTCACAAATTGAGAAATAAACAAATATACCAATTCGTAGGTGGTTTTGCCTTATCCTTTGGATGTCATTTTTTAAAATTAGAGAAGTGATGATACAGTAAATGCTGAAATTTAGGCATAAATTGAACACATTCTACAGGTAAATAATGGGGCTACGTATTTTTATGTTTTTAGTGTTTTTTCTTTAAAAAACCTGATCTTATAGCTGTCATTAGCATTACTAGAGTTATGCAATTGCATATAATTGCATTATAAACATGTTTATAACTTAGCCAAAATATTGATTTTTATAACTGTCAAAGACATGAGAGTTTAAATTTCTTATGTGTCTTTTGATAAACTGCAGTATTGTTTTAAGTGTATCTTGTCTTTCTGTTGATTGCTACAATTTAAGAACTTTATTTAAAACCAGTTTTGGAAGATTACTAGGTACAGCTTTTGGAGCAGGGACTTTTTGAACTATGGTCACCTGGTCAACAAGTAAATTACACGTGCATTTGGTTTCATGTACATTGTGCATTTCGGCCAACCCAGAGTACTGTACTTTAATTGACTATATAGTTTCCTTTCAGTATTCATTCTCACATAGTCAGTCCGTTGTAGGTACACTACTCATTATTTAAATATGCTTTAAAAAAACTAGTGAACTCCATCTAGATCCTAAGAACAAGACTTCTTTGAACTATTTTAGTCTTCCTCCATTCAGCTGAAATGTGATAAGAAACTAAAACCTAAAGAGATGCAGTGCAGATCTTACAATGCGCTTCGATATATTTTATCATCTTCTGTTAACACATTTCCCAGTAGACAGGATGTCATAATCTGGATCTTCTGCTGAAGTATAACTTACAAAAGAGGCCTTTCAGCTTATATACTAAGACAAAAAAAATTTTTTAAGAACTATAAGAGTGTCTCTGCTTAGTCATGGGGAAAGAAGCACTAGAGTTGGATTTACTATAGTCTTTATCTTAGTAGTAAAACAAAGCTGTTACTACAGGGTCTATAAATCTTCAGCTTACTTTGAGACTGGTTTATATGGACCAGTTTTTCTGGAACCTGCAAAGACCATAAACAACCAAGATCTATAAAAGTAATTTTTCTACTTGGAAGACCTAACATTGTACTTTCCAGCTTGTTGAGAGCAATTAAATATAAATGTTAATTGCATATCTTTTAGTAACTTCTTAAGACACTGGTACATATTTTAGTATAGAAGATTATCAAGTACAAGAATTATATTCTGCTACTTGGTGACAAATAATGCCAATTATAAACCTAAGTGGTGATCTTAAAGGTCAAGATAATAGCTAGAATAAAATTTAACTTTGACCCATTTTAGTAGGTTACTTTGTATGTTAGATCCAGAAGTAACCTCAAGTTTAAAATATTGAAGAACTGAAAGGTTAGGAAAACTGAATCTTGTGGCAAATGATACTTACATGTTAATAAAGACTTGACTGAAAGGTTTGATGAACACTTGGTGTTTGATCTTTTTAGCCTTCAATTTCTGTTTTTCTGAGGCTGTATAAAACTATTTGCTTCAGTACATCTGTCACATGACAATAGTAGGAATTTTTATTTGGTTAAATTTAACAGATGATTTTATTTAGTATTGAAACCTTAATGGTTTTCTGACACTTGATAATTAGTTAACTTTTCAAATTATGTGCAAATCTCCCAGATATTTTTTTCTGCAGAGAATAGCACCACAAAATCCTTTTGTTTTATTCAGTTAGTATTTCATTTTGTATTGTCTAGATTATTTATGCTTTTTAGATTTCTTATCTTTCTTACAATTATTATTGGCAGATAACAGTCTCCTTTTGAAGACCTGTTAGTATTGAGAGATACAGTTTACTATAAGTGGTAAATTTAGCTCATGTTAAAATAGAAATACATTTAGAGACATCTTGCTATGTATGGAGCTGTCATTTAGCTCTGAATCATTTTGCTAAATTAATTATTCTTTCAAAATAGTACAGATATTCTGAGAAATACTGTAAAATTGCTGTTAAAGAACTCATATTTCCTATCTATATAGAGGAAGATTTGTACAAATTAACAAAGCTGGGATATATTTAGACTTAGCAGTGCTAAGTTGAGCCTCTAGTGTTATCTAATTTTGGTAAAACATAAGATCTGGAAATCAATAGATACCATCAATTTTATATATAGTGTTTTATTTGCAATTTTTAATCTGGTTTAATTCCAGGCTTGTCATATTTGTGCTAAGATTTTGTATTCCTATTAGATTAAACTCTTAAGTATTATACCCAGTGGTTTGTTAGTTTAAACAAAATTATTAGTCTATAAGATTCTGGTATATCATAGCACCAAACTAAGAGTTAAAAAGTCTTAAAGTCTTGTGCTAATAAGCCATGTCATCTTGAGCAAGTGACTGGGTCTTAATTTCACATCTAGGAAATTAGGAGACCACACATCAATAGGGTGATGTTGGCCACATTTTTTAATGAACAAACAAGATTGTGTTTGTAGATGTTGCTTAAATCTAAAGTTGTAATGTTACAGATGATCAGAAGAATTATAGATGAGAAAAAAGCTTTCTTGCTGCATTTTCTAAATAGCAGTCTATAAATTTCAATTTTTGTTGCTTTTGATTAGGCATTAAATATTACATATCAGTACTAAATAAATTAACTAGATTAATTTAGAATCCTTGTTTCCTATTACCAGCTATATAAAGAAAATTCCATTTTAGCTATGGTCATCATAACTGTGGTCATCATTATCTTTGTGATACAAAGGGAAATTTATATGCTGTTTCCCTACCAGTAATGTGTGATGCCGGGTCAATCCAAAATTCAGTTTTCATTTACACTCAAGTTTATTAATTTATCCTGAATTAGATACATAATTTTTTTTTTTTACGCCATGTTTCCTTAGATGAAAACAAGACTGTTTCAAAATGCCTTGTAGAATACTCCCATTTCCTTTCTCCACATTCCCTCCCGCTGCACACACACACAGTTTTTTTAATTTGGAAAATTTTTAAATTGCTTTGAGGTAGAACTACTGGTCTTAATCATCAAATTGTTCTACAAGTTTTGTGTTCATGTTATTATTCTAATGTAGAACACAACTGTATCAGTGTTTGGAGTTTTCCCCTCTTTCTAGATGCTTACATCATTTTTAATACAAAAGTGTTAACATTTATCTAAATATATGTATGCTAAGACCCTTATTTGTGACAGCATCTGTGGCTTCATTATTTACAGAAGTCTGCATAAGATGATAGCTTGTGATAAAATTCAAATTTCATGACATTTTACTCAACCAGAATTGTCTAAAATCTTTCCATTTGAACCTTTTATATCATGAAGTAAAGCTGGTGATTAATTCTACCTATGCATACCAACTGACCCAGGTCCAGTGTTAGGATTTTTTTTTAATACATCAGAACTAGGCATATGAAATTTTGACTCAAATTTACAAATGTATTTTTCTTTTGAATTAGTATATACTGTATCATTTCTGCTCTTGAAAACTTCAAGAGTCTGTGCATCCATCTCAAGTATAATTTTGAATTGTAAAATATGTTTTCTTCAGACCATTAAAGAGCATTTTTGTCTTTCCATAATTTCATTCAGCTGATTTTGAAAATACATGTTTCTTTTCCTTACAGCCACCATTTGAATCAGCCAATATATTACTTTTTGATTTTTGTTTTAATGAGGATTAATCAGGTTAGTCCAAGGTTACAAGCTAATTTACAGTGCGATTCTAGACCCAGATCATAGTTCAAATTAGAACAAACATGGTGCTTAGATTCTAGAAACATCCTATGAATGCTACGTTCAGAAAAGGAACTCATGTTAAGAGTGTTGAAATAATATACAGAATATTGAAATGGGGGAATTAGGGTAGGGAGTTAACGCATGAGATGTGCTTAAAAAACAAATGCTTTTTAAAGTATATGACATTTCTATACAAATGAGCATCATCCTTCACTTAGTAGGGCTATTGTTGCGCAAAAATGTTTCTGGAACTGACTTCAGAGCTTATAATAAATGTTCTTTTGAATAGCCTCAGTGGTGGGAGATGCTTTTCTTTCTTCTTTAGATTCTTTTCTTTAAATGTTTGGCAACAGTCAGTGTTTTTGATCTGAAACTACTGAATAAAGATGAGTGGCCAGGCAGAAGATACATAATTAAAGGAATTAGAGTAGCTTTCTCATGCAAGCAGTTACCGTGCCAGCAGCATGGCATGTCACAAAGCCAAATTTAAGAAAGTAGCTGCATCAAAGTTGTGATTAAAGTGGGTTTTTATAATTGTTATCTTACAGTGTAAGACATCATCTATGTTATTTTGTTCAATGCAGCAAGGTTTTCGACAACGTCATACTAACAGTTTCTCTATTACAGACGAGAAAAAGTACTATTTCATCCTTAAATATTGAATGAAAACCTGCACTCCTAAAGAGTGGAGTCCATTAAGTTCCATTGACTGGTGGAATGACAATACAAGTCATAAAAAGCCAAGAGCTCCTTAAAATGGATGAAATCACAATTTATGTGGTTATCCTTACGTGTTTGTATGCTTTTCCTAGTGGCAATTTTTGCTTTATGTATATCAGCTAAAAAATAGGTTGTAAAGCAACAAGGAGGGCATTTTTTATTTTGTGGGGATGTTATCCCTTCCAGTGCTTAGCAGGCTGATTTAAACATGGTAGATGTTCAACGTGTGAGTGCCAAGTCACTTCAGTCATTTCCTTCTCCAGGGGATCTTGCTGACCCGGGGATCAAACCTGAATCTTAAGTCTCCTGCATTGGCAAGCAGGTTCTTTACCACTAGTGCCGTATGAGGTTATGATTTACACCAAATTTTAAAATTGTGATTTAGTGATTTTCTAAGGAAAATATAAATTGTGACAATTAAACCAAGACAAAATCTGAATAACCATGAAAGGAAAATGAAGTAGTTGTCAAGCTATTTCTCCCAAAGAAGCATAACATTCTATTCTTACAGTTAAGTATTTTTTTTTAATTTTCAAGGAGCATGATTCACACAGTAAACTGTTCTAACATACAATAAAAAACAGCAAATTTACAAGCCTCTGTTACAAAGCTAATATAATCCTGATAGCAAATTCTGAGATAACATAGACCCCCCCACACCTTAAAAAAACATCCTATAGGCCTATAACACAGGTGTATAGAGACAACAATCCTAAATAAAATACTAGCAAATCAAATCCGGACTGTCATCAGAATACGCCATTGTAATTGTTTAGTCTAAGAAAGCAAAGATGGTTTAAGGTAAGAAAATTCATTTATGTACATTTACCAAAGGAAAAATGTAGGAGTATTTCAATAGAGGTTTAAAATTAGTTTGGTGAAGCATCATGTCCATGCTTGATTTTAAACTAATACACTAGGAATAGACTATTTCATTTTTTATTTTATTTTTCAGCTGCACTGCGTAGCAAGCAGGATCTTGGTTCCCCTACCAGGGATCGAACCCATGCCCCCTGCATTGGGAGCACGGGGTCTTAACCACTGGACTGATGGGTGAGTCCCTCATTTATTATTTTAAGACAACCTCAGGCTAAAGTTACCACAAAAAACATTATTCAGAGACACTCATTAAAAATGAGGACCAATGAACAAGTGTGGGTGAGGATATAAAGAAAAGAGACTCCTCATGCAGTCTTGGTGGGAATGTAAAATTGTACAGTCACTAGGGAAGACTTGGAGGTTCCTCAAAAAATTAAAAATACAACTACTATATGATCCAGTATTTCCACTCTTGGGTGTTTATCCAAAAACAGTAACTCAAAAAGATTCATGCACCCCAATGTTCATTGAGGCATTATTTATAATAGCCAAGATATGAAAACCTGTGGCCACTAAAGGAATGGATAAAGAAACTGGTATATAAATATAATGGAATATTATTCAGCTTTTAAAAAGAAAATCTTGCCATTTGCAACATTATGGATAGATCTAGCTCATTATGGTAAATGACATAAGGCAAAGACAAATACATGATCTCACTTAAAACCCGAGCTTACAGAGAGCTTATTGGTAGTTGGTATAGGTAAGGGGTGGTGAGTGGGCAAAATGGGTGAAGGGGGTCAAGAGATAAAAACTTCCCATTATAAAATTTCATGGGAATGTAATGTACAGCATGTATGTAGTTAGTAATATTATATTGCTAAGAGAGTTCGTCTTAAAAGTTCTCGTCAAAGTTTTCTGTGGTGAGAGATGGTAACTAGATTTAATGTAGAGATGATATTGCAACATATACAAATATTGAATCATTATGTTTTACACCTGAAAAGTAATGTTACATGTCAATTATATGTCAAAATAAAACACATAGGAATACTTGCCATCAGTACACTCTAGCATTTCTTGGGAATATCCAGATAATGTTGTATTTTTTTTTAAGTTAGGCATAAATCACTTCAGTTAAGTCACTCAGTCATGTCCGACTCTTGTGACCCCATGGACTGCAGCATACCAGGCTTCCCTGTCCATCACCAACTCCCAGAGCTTACTCAAACTCATGTCCATTGAGTCAGTGATGCCATCCAGCCATCTCATCCTCTGTTGTCCCCTTCTCCTCCTGCCTTCAATCTTTCCCAGCATCAGGGTCTTCAAGGAGTCAGTTCTTCCCATCAAGTAGCCAAAGTATTGGAGCTTCAGCTTCAGCATCAGTCCTTTCAATGAATATTCAGAATTTATTTTCCTTTAGGATTGATTGGTTTGATCTCCTTGCGGTCCAGGGGACTCTCAAGAGTCTTCTCCAACACCACACTTCAAAAACATCAATTCTTCTGCCCTCGGCCTTCTTTATGGTCCAACTCTGACATCCATACATGCCTACTGGAAAAACCATAGCTTTGACTAGACAGACCTTTGTCGGCAGAGTAATGTCTCTGCTTTTTAATATGCTGACTAGGTTGGTTTTAGCTTTTCTTCCAAGGAGCAAGCGTCTTTTAATTTCAAGGCTGCAGTCACCATCTGCAGTGATTTTGGAGCCCCCAGACATAAAGTCTCTCACTGTTTTCATTGTTTCCCATCTATTTGCCATGAAGTGATGGGACCAGATTCCATGATCTTAGTTTTCTGAATGTTGAGCTTTAAGCCAACTTTTTCACTCTCCTCTTTCACTTTCATCAAGAGGTTCTTCAGTTCCTCTTTGCTTTCTGCCATAAGGGTGGTGTCATCTGCATATCTGAGATTATTGATATTTCTCCCAGCAATCTTGATTCCAGCTTGTGTTTCTTCCAGCCTAGCATTTAGCATGATATACTCTGCATGTTAAATAAGCAAGGTGACAGTATATAGCCTTGACATACTCCTTTCCCGATTTGGAACCAGTCTTTTGTTCCATGTCCGGTTCTAATTGTTGTTTCTTGACCTGCATACAGATTTCTCAGGAGGCAGGTCAGGTGGTCTGGTATTCCCATCTCTTTCAGAATTTTCCACAGTTTGCTGTGATCCACACAGTCAAAAGCTTTGGCGTAGTCAAGAAAGCAGAAGTAGATGTTTTTCTGGAACTCTTACTTTTTCTATGATCCAGCGGATGTTGGCAATTTGATCTCTGGTTCATCTGCCTTTTTTAAATCCAACTTGAACATTGGAAGTTCATGGGTCCTTTTCATTATAGGGACTGGAATGCAAAAGTAGGACATCAAGAGATACCTGGTGTAACAGGCAAATTTGGGCTTGGAGTACAGAATAAAGCAGGACAAAGGCTAGTAGAGTTTTGCCAAGAGAATACACTGGTCATGGCAAACACCCTCTTCCAACAACACAAGAGAAGACTCTATACATGGACATCACCAGATGGTCAATACCAAAATCAGATTGATTATATTCTTTGCAGCCAAAGATGGAGAAGCTCTATACAGTCAGCAAAAATGGAGGTGATTGTAGCTCAGATCATGAACTCTTTATTGCCAAATTCAGATTTAAATTGAAGAAAATAGGCATAAATACTGGAAAAGAGTAGGAAAAATATCTGTAGGCAATATAGAATCTCATAGAAAAATTCCAGAAGTGTGAACTGAAAAATCCTGAAATCTAGGAAGTAGAAAATGTAGTGGGCATTGTGGAATATTTTGTTTTGGTTGTTCAGCATAGAAATCCCCACCCTGGGTTTAGGAAACACCCATTATCTACATCCAGGTGAAAGTGGCACCCCCACATACTGCTACAGAAATCGAAAAAGTTACCTATTCCCTGCCTCCTTGCTTGCCAGACATAGGAACATGACCAATGAACCCTCCGCATCCTTCCAATAATTACCTTTTCTACCTAGGCTTTCAGTTGAGAACTACAATTCTTACAGAAATTGATATTGACAGTAGGTTGCAGGCAACAAATCCTCCAGAAAATGGGGGGTCTAATTTTTATTATCTTGCTCAGGTAGAGCCAAAAGTGGGAACAATTCCACAATATTCATAAATGAGAATCTGAAAGCCAAGAGCTCAGGAGGGTTAAATAGCTATTTGAGTTATTTCTTGTCTATTGAGAACAGGGATTTGTGAGCATTCAATGCACCTATCAAAGAACAGAAGACAACAGGTTTTTATTTTTCTTTTTTGGCCAAGTGGCATGCAGAATCTCAGTTTCCTGACCAGAGATCAAACCCATGCTCCGTGCAGTGGAAACTCGAAGCCCTAACTGCTGGACCCCCAGGGAATTCCCCCAGCCTCGAAAATCAATGGTGTGATTTATATAGCCTGAGAAGTGGAATGGCTGCTTTTAATGATACCAGATAGCTTAAAGAAAGAGTATAACCTCTGATGCCTCATATTTCATTTCAGGGCACAGCAGGATCCTAGGAAATGTCTACTATTCTTTTCTTTAACCCAGATAGCTTTTTGATCATTGTAAAATCAAACTTAAGATTGGTCCAATAAGTTGCTAAGTTAAATGTAGTTTAGTTAGTACTTTGGCCACCTGATGCAAACAGCCAACTCACTGGAAAGTATCCTGATGCTGGGAAAGATTGAAGGCAAAAGGAGAAGAAGGTGGCAGAGAATGAGATGGTTAGAGAGCATCACTGACTCAGCGAACATGAGTTTGAGTAATCTTTGTGAGATAGTGAAGGACAGGGAAGCCTGACATGCTGCAGTCCATGGGGGTCACTATTAAAAGTCAGACACGACTTAGCTGAACTGAACTGAACTCAGTACCATGTAAAATTTAGGATACTGATTGAGAAAAAGTGCTAAGAAATTGAGCAGGGCGTCATTTTGAAACCCTCATGATCCTCCTGAACAGTTAAATCAATCTGCTACCACCTTTTGGGAAGAAGCAGGGTCTCCCTTATACCTGAAGATACCCTCTGGGGACTGTTAATTCTCATCTCACCTGTTATTGATTTAGACTAAGACTACAAATGGATCCCTGGGGACTCCTAGAATTCAGCATCGAAGTTAGTGGACAATTACTGACAGCTCCTTGAAGACAAGATCACTTGGAGCTCAGATCCCTCAGAAATAAAAGTTCAAGTCACCCCTCTGGGTAAAACTCCAGCCAGGAAGTTTGCTGCCTGAAGGCAAAGGAAACATGGTAATGGAAGAGGGAGATCATGAAAATCTGCTTCAGCCTTACTGTGAAAGTTGCTCGCTCGTGTCCAACTCTTTGCAACCCCATGGAATATACAGTGCATGGAAGTCCGGGCCAGAATATTGGAGTGGGTAGCCATTCTCTTCTCCAGGAGGTCTTCCCAACCCAGGGACGGAACCCAGGTCTCCTGCATCGCAGGCAGGTGCTTTACCAGCTGAGCCACCAGGGAAGCCCTCAGCCTCACTACTCCTTCTACTACTACTACTTACTACAGCCTACTACTCATTCACTCTGCTCATGTAGAGGTGACAATTACAAACTCTCCTTTATCTTCTTCTCTGCTATGTCCTGTGTATGTTTATATATGAAACCGTTTGGGTCTCGTTAAGGGGTTTCCAAACATCTCCAGCACCAGAGTCCTTTATATCTCAGTGCAAAAAAGAATTCAGCCAAAGGCAAAGTGAGAGATAAGAAGTGATTAATTAGAACAGGACACTTGTGAGGTTTACAAGCAGGCGGGCAAGGAGGTTGCTGTGCCCCAAGAACTTACTGGGCTACAGTTTTATAATCAAAGGAAAAGTGGGGAAGGAGAGAAGAAATTCTCTGTCTTTCTCTAGCAGGTTGAGCAGGAAAGTTTTCTTGTCCCTACATCGTTAAGCTAGGTCCACAATTATAATTTTTTTAATGTATGCAGAGAGAGTGTCCTAGGGACCATTAGCTTACTGAGCTCACCAGGCAGGATGTGGGGCTCATGCCATCATTGTTTTATTGTTTGGGAACATGTCTCCTGCCTCTGTTGCATAGTTTTGTTAAGCAAAAGTTAAATTGTGGTGAAGCAAACCTGATTTCTTGAGGAATCATTAGCTCACAGGGGTCTCCCGTCTTTTTTTCTACTCACAGTCTCCTAGTGGGATTCACTATTTAATCAAGGCCTTCCATGACCAGATCTTGCCTGCCTCTTGTCTCCCACCTCCTTCCATCAATTTCTACTGGGTGACACCAGAGTGTTTGTCATCCCCTGTAGACACCATTTACATGGTTCATGTTCCCTCTGCCCGGCACACCTCTTTTCTCCTATTCAGCTATGCTCAAGCCTTAGCTCTTGCAGGCAGTCATCTTCAGCTCCTAGGCAAGCTCAGGTGCCCCTCAGTTATAGTCCCAACATAGCCAGGAAGTAGTCTTTTCCATATTCTTTCAAAATCCCCCCTTTCATATGTTTCCCTGTTTGCAAGTGATGTAAATAAGGTGACTATCTTTATCATCTTGCATCCCCAAGGCCTGGCATTCAATATATGCTTTGGGGACAAAATTGCCACATTTTTAAAACTTTTGTTAAACTGTCTGAAAATTCACCAATTAGATCTATTTAGGGGCATCAGATATTCTTAGCACATTGTAAATTCTACCCTCCCTATTAGTCTTCATAGTTTAAAATGAATCAATTTGATTAGAGTTACTTTCATTTTAAAACCTCACTGGTATGGATCATTAAGAGAATGGATTTGGAAGGACAATAGGTGTACTAGTTAAAGAACTCAATCTGTAAAGTAATAGAGTTAGTTTTCAAGGTAAAATTCTGACTCTTCTTTTCAGAAGCTGGGTGACTCTGGTAAATTACCTCGCTTCACTAAGCCTGTTTCCTGTCCTATAAAATGGGAATTGTTTTATGTCCCTCACAGTGCTGTGTTAACGATTAAATCACACAGGAAATATAACTGACTCTCATGTGCCTGTGTGGCACATATAAATATTCAATCCCAGGCAGCTGTCCTTGTTATTCTCATGAATAAGGGCAGGTCTGGGAGGATGCCACGTGCAGAAGCACGCTGAGTATGGCAGAGAGACAAGATTTCAACCTTGAATGTTTGTCTATGGCAAGTTCAGTTCAAAGCAGTCTGTCTAGTCTCTTCCATGTTCACAAAGTGGTATGAAATTTGGGAATCTTGGTGTGGGTACTTCTTAGTCACTGTCATATACCCCCTTTCTCATCTCTACCCAACATCTCATCTGTTCACTTCAGAAAGAACAGAGTAATTCAGAAGAAAAGCTAGGCATTGGACTTCCCTACTGGTGCGATGGATAGGAATCTACCTGCCAATGCAGGGTTTGCTCCCTGGTCAGAGAAGATTCCACATGCCATGGAGCAGTGAAGTCCATGTGGCAAACTTCTGAGCCCAGGCTCTAGAGCCTTTGAGCCGCAACTACTGAGCCTGTGGGCTGCAACTACTGAAGCACTCATGTCTAGAGCCGGTGCTCTGCAACGAGGAGACACCACAATGAGAAGCTCATGCACCATGACAAAGAGTAACCTTCATTCACTGCAACTAGAGAAAGACTGTGCGCAGCAAGGGAGACCCAGTTCAACGTTCCCACAGCTGAAAAGAAAAAAAACAAAACAGGCTGATGCTGAAGCTGAAGCTCCAGTACTTGGGCCACCTGATGCGAAGAGCTGACTCACTGGAAAAGACCCTGATGCTGGCAAAGATTGAGGGCAAGGGGAGAAGGAGATGACAGAGGATGAGATGGTTGGAAGGCATCACTGACTCAACAGACATGAGTTTGAACAAGCTCCGGGAGATATTGAAGGGTGAGGAAGCCTAGCATGCCACAGTCCATGGGGTCACAGAGTCGGACACGGCTTGGCAACTGAACAACGAACAATAGGCTTCGCCTCCCATCAGCGGGTGCTGTATAGTTCACCAAGCTCCTTCACTTCCGTGATCATATCTGGACTTCAAAACATTTTGTCATTTTTAATCCCTATTTTGAAGATGATGAAACTAAGGTTCAGAGAAATTTAGGTGACCAACTGCAAGTCACAGAACTAAGAGGTAGTTGAGTTAGAATTCAAAATCTAGCCCTTCAGAGGTCAAGTCTAGAGCCTTTTTGAACAGGTGTTAAATGGTGATCAGGCAAAAAGGGGCAGAGAAAAGGGGGGTGAAATAATGGGGAAAGGAGGCAGGAAGTAGAGTCATACGATAAGAAAGAACTGCTAGGCAGGGACAGAATCACCAAGGCTGCCTTCCCTCCTAAGCAGCAGTGTGAGTCTGTGCTAAGTCACTGAGTTGCGTTCAACTGTTTGCGACTCCATGGACTGTAGCCCATCAGGCTCCTCTGCCGATGGAATTCTCCAGGCAAGAATACTCGAGTGGGTTGCATGCCCTCCTCCTGGGGGTCTTCCTGACCCAGGGATCGAACTCGAGCCTCTTACCTCTAATGCATTGGCAAGTGAGTGCTTTACCACCGGTACCACTTGGGGAGCCTCCTAAAGCAGCAGAGTAAGGATATATATGTGTTTGGGCCATGACAGCTTAATAAGCAAGTGAAAAAGGACAATATGACGAGTCTTGAGAACAAGATGGTGGAGGAGTAGGTGGACATGGAGTACATCTCTCTCCACGGATACATCAAGAATACACCTTCAGACACCGAAGTGCATGGAGAACACCAGCTGAGAGCGGGCAGGAGTACTGACCAGCAGAAAAGAATATACAGAACCATGCAAAACTTGGCAGGATGAAGAAACTAGGAGGAAAAATAAGAATGTTAGTGGGACTGGACCTACCCTCAGCGGGTAGGGGAACTGAAGCATGGGTCCGATCCCCACATCAGCGCAACTGTCTGAGTCAGAGGAAAAACATTTAAAGCTGAGAGTGAAACAGCTAATCTGTGGCCGCCTAAATGAAATGAGAATCAGACAGTCTTTGTCTCAGGTATGCATACCCCTAGCAGGGAGGCTGGTCCTCTGGAAGGCACAGTGGCTGGGAGCTGGAGTTTAGGGATTGTGGAGCAATCGCAGGGTGAGGGCTGCTGTTGACTGTAGAGAGACGGACCAAGGGGACATGAGGGAGGGGACTGTGGTGGGAAATGCCTGTGGAGGAAAGCCAGGCAGCCATGGAAGCAAGGTGATATTGCTGAATCACACATAGAGAGTGGAGCCATCACCATAGCCTCTCTCTTCCCACACACCAGCATCTGGCATCTGAACAATAGAGAGGCTGCCCCATCAAATGTGCCTGATGCACTGAACTACAGAGTAGGACCCCACCCCGGGTGCCCCTTTAAGTGCCTCATGCACCGATCTACAGAGTAGGATCCCAGCCAGTGGGGCCCCTCTATGTGCCTGACATGCCAAACAACAGAGAAGGACCTCAGGCAAAGAAGCCCTCTAAGTGCCTGAACAGGCAGAGCTGCAGAGAAAGACTGGCTAAAGAAGTCTTTTGATCGCCAGCTACAAGAGGCTCGAAAAAAGACTAAGATAGGGCTGTAACTCCTGGGGCAGCAGCAGTCCATGTAGCTGCACACTTTGTGCCACCAGGGTACCCACAAGGCAAGCAGCCATGCCACTTTCATGCTCAACTCTCACGGGGCAGAGCTGCCATCGGCAAAAAAAAATCTTGTGTCTATATGCACAAGGTCACTTTGGTCGTGTCCAGCTCTTTGTGACCCTGTGGACTGTGGCCGGCCAGGCTTCTCTGGCAGGGGTTTCTCCAGGCAAGAATACTGGAGTGTATTGGCCAATACTGGTTGCCATACCCTCCTAGAGCACTATATTTCCTGCTGCCCTAGCTGCCAACTCCCCTGAGTGCCACCAACTCCCCTGGTGCTACCAGAACCCCTGCAACCCAAGCAGCTGCACCACCTCCACACCTGGCCCTCACAGGGGCAAACCCAAGTCTTCCAGGGCAGCCTCAGGAACAATCCCCAGTGGAAGGCCCACATGCAGAGGTGGAAATAAAACCACAATTGAAACCTTAGTTTGGCTAAGGAAGATGACTCAAAACCTTCCTACCAGCTGTACAAACTGCAGATTAAATCCACACCATCAACTAAGCAGACTCTGTCTATGGAATATATAAAAGGACATTGACAGCTCCCACAAAAGAAAGCGTACTACTTCTGATAGCTGTGGGCACTGGAGGTAAGAAAACACAGGAGCAGGATCAAATTAGAATCTGACCTACCCCCACAACAGGTCCAGAGATCAGCACAGTGTTGGAGGGCATCCTAGAGAGGTGAGGTGGACTGTGATGCCCAGTGAGAGACAGGACTCTTAACAGCAGAGACTCAAGAAAAACATTTATTTTTCTTATGTTTTGACTTGCTCTGTAGATTCTTTTGAATTTTTTTTCTTTTTCTTTTTTCCTTTTCCACCGCCCCCCCCCCCCCCCCGTTGTAGTTGTTTTTTATTGGCATTATGAAATCTAATTAAGCTTTTGAGCCTTTTTTTTTCTTTTTTCTGTCACATTTTTTTATTGTTATAAACCTCTGTCTCTATATTGGGCTTTTGCAGTTCTGTGGAGTTTTCCTTTTTTTTCTTTTCTCTTTTATTAATCTTAGTTTTTAATTTTTAGACCTATTATTATTTTTCTACATTTATTCCTTTGTTTGCTTTTCCTACTGTTCTTTTCCCCTTGCAGTAAGTCTTTAATGTATATAAATCTTTATCTATCTCTATTTAACTTTTCCTATCTATTCTTTCTTTCTTTCCTTTCCTCTCAACATATTTGTTAGTTTTATTTTCATTGCTTTATTCCCCAGTTGGCACCTTGATTTAGTTTTGTCTTCCAGTTTGTGCAATTTTTGGTTTCCTTTGTTTGCTGGGTCAATCTGTTATACTTTATTTTTGTTGGACTGTTGATTTTCCTAGTGGTTATATATGTATATGTGTATATTCAGTCACACTTTTTATTGTTGTCTTGAACCTGTGCCTTTATGTTGAGCTTTTGCAGTTTTGTGGAGTTTACCTTTTTTTTTTCTTCTTTTCTTTCTTATTCCTTTTTTTTCTTTTCTCTTTTTTATAATTTTGTTTTAATTTTTTAAGCTTATTATTTTTTTTACATCTATTCTTTTGTTTGCCTTTCCTACTGTTTTTCCCCCCTTACAGTTACTCTTTAATGTATATAAATCTTCTTCATCTACCTCTATTTAACTTTGCATATCTATTCTTTCTTTCCTCTCAACATATTTGTTAGTTTTGTTTTTGTTCCTTTATCCTCCACTTGGCACCTTGCTTTAGTTTTTGTTTTACAGTTTGTGCTTTAGTTAGTTTTGTTCTTAACTGGTAAATATAATTCTTGATTTCCTTTGTTCACTGGTTTAATCGACTGTACTTTATTTTAGTTGGACTGTTTTGACTTTGCTTATGGGTGTATATGTATATGTGTATATTCCATTATTTTAATTATTATTTGCCTGATTTTGTAACTGCGATTTGTCTGGGGTTCATCTTTGGTTTCTTGTTTTTGGGTATTTGTTTTAATCTCACTTAATGCCATAACAAAACACTTGTGGAATCTTTGTTCCTGACCATAGATCAAGCCCTGAGCCTTTGGAGTGGGAGCACTGACTCCAAGACCCTAGACTATCAGAGAACTAACCTTAGGGAGTATCAAATATAACTCACACTAAGAAAACCACTTGATGGGACTTCCCTGGTGGTCCAGTGGCTAAGACTCTGAGCTCCCAGTGCAGGGGTCCTGGGTTTGATCCCTGGTCAGGGAACTAGATCCCACATGCTGCAACTAAGACCTAGCACAGCCAAATAAACAAATATTTGAAAAAAAAAAGAAAGAAAAGAAAACCACTGGAATACAAGACCCAGCATCATCCAACCACCAGTAGCACCCTGTGCAGGAGCCTCATCTAAACAACAACAAAACCAAAATACAAACCCAATCATCAGCAGACAGGATTACCACCTCACTCAGTCTTGCCCATCAGAAGAAAAACAAACAAACAAAACTCAGCACAAATCTCACCCTATAAGAAGCTTACACAAACTACTGGACCAACCTTAGAGGGGCAGAAACCAAAAGGAAGAAAGAATTCAACCTTGAAGCTTGGGAAAAGGAGACCTCAAACACAGTAAGTTAAATTTTAAAAAAAGTATAATGAAAAGGCAGAGAAATACTACACAAATGAAGGAATAAATTCAAAACACAGAAGTCCAAATAAATGAAGAGGAAATAGGTAAACTACCTGAAAAAGAATTCAGAATAATGATAGTAAAGATGATCAAAAACCTTGAAAACAAAATGGAGAAAATGCAAGAATCAATTAACAAAGACCTAGAAGAATTAAAGAATAAACATACAGAGACAAACAACACAATTACTGAAATCAAAAATACTCTGGAAGGAATTAATAGCAGAATATCTGAAGCAGAACAACAAATCAATGAGCTGGGAGATAAAATGGTGGAAATAACATCTGAAGAGAATAAAGTAAAAAGAATGAAAAGAGCTGAGGACAGTCTCAGAGAGACCTCTGGGACCATATCACATGCACCAACATTCTAATTATAGGGGTCCCAGAAGAGGAAGAGAAAAAAAAGGGTATGAGAAATTTTTTAAGAGATTATAGTTGAAAATTTCTCCAACATGGAAAAGGAAATAGCCAATCAAGTCCAAGAGGTGCAAAGAGTCCCATACAGAATAAACTCAAGGAGAAACATGCCAAGACACATACTAATCAAACTAACAAAGACTAAACACAAAGAATATTAAAAGCAGCAAGGGAAAAGCAACAAGTAACATACAAGGGAAATCCCATATGCTTAACAGCCGATCTTCAACAGAAACTCTGCAGGCCAGAAGGGAATGGCAGGATATATTTAAAGTACAGAAAGGGAAAAATCTACATCCAAGATTACTGTACCCAGCAAGGATCTCATTCAAAATTGATGGAGAAATAAAGAGCTTTACAGACAAGCAAGAGTTAAAGAGAATTCAGTGCCACCAAACCAGCTTTACAACAAATGTTAAAGGGACTTACATAGTCAAGAAATAGAAGAGGAGGAAAAAGAGCTACACAAAATCAATCCAAAACAATTAAGAAAATGGCAATAGGAATATATGTATCAATAATTACTTTAAATATAAATGGATGAAATATGCCAACCAAAAGACACAGACTGGCTAAATGGATACAAAAATAAGACCCATATATATGCTGTCTACAAGAAACCCACTTAAGACCTAAAGACACATATAGACTGAAAGTGAGAGGGTGGTAAAACATATTCCATGTAAATGGGAAGCAAAAGAAAGCTGGAGTAGCAATCCTCATATCAGAAAAAACAGACCTTAAAATAAAGACGATTACGAGAGATAAGGAAGGACACTACATAATGATCAAGGGGTCTATCCAAGAGGAAGTTGTAACAATTGTAAATATCTATGCACCCAACATAGAAGCACCTCTATACATAAGACAAACACTAACAGACATAAAAGGAGAAATCGACAGTAACACAATAATAGTAGGAGACTTTAACACCCCACTCACACGAATGGACAGATCATCAAAACAGAAAATTATTAAGGAAACACAAGTGTTAAATGATACATTAGATGAGATGGCTCTCATTGATATCTTCAGGACTTTTCATCCAAATGCAGAATACACCTTCTTCTTAAGTGCACATGGAACATTCTCCAGGATAGACCACATCTTGGGTCACAAGTCAAATCTCAGTAAATTTAAGAAAATTGAAATCATATATAGCATCTTCTCCAACCACAACACTATGAGACTAGATATCAATACAAGAAAAAAGAAAAAGAACACTGTAAGAAATACAAACACATGAAGATAAAACAACTTGTTTCTAAATAACCAACAAGTTACTGAAGAAATCAAAAAATTTCTAGAAACAAATGACAATGAAAATATGACAACTCAAAACTTTTGGAATGCAGCAAAAGCAGTTCTAAGAGGGAAGTTTATAGCGATACAATCCTACCTCAAGAAACAAGAAAAACACTGAACAGACCACCTAACTTTACACCTAAAACAACTGGAAAAAGAAAAGAAAACAAACAAAATTACTAGAAGGAAAGAAAGCATAAAGATCTGAGCAGAAGTAAATGAAAAAGAAATGAAAGAAACAATAGTAAAGGTTAATAAAACTAAAAGCTGGTTCTTCGAGAAGATAAACAAAATTGACAAACCTTTAGCCAGACTCATCAAGGAAAAAAGAGAGAAGAATCAAATCAACAAAATGAGAAATGAAAAAGGGAGGTTACAACAGACAATGCAGAAATACAAAGGATTATAAGAGACTGTTATGAACAACTATGTGGCAATATAATGGATAACCTGGAAGAAATGGCCAGATTCTTAGAAAAGTTCAATCTTCCAATACTGAACCAGGGAGAAATATAAATTGTGAGCAGCCCAATTACAATCACGGAAGTTGAAGCTGTGATCAAAAATCTCCCCAAAAACAAAAGCCCAGGACCAGATGGCTTCACAGGAGAATTCTATCAAACATTTAGAGATGAGCTAATGCCTATCCTTCTAAAACTCTTTCAAAAAATTGCAGAGGAAGGAACACTTCCAAACTCATTCTACAAGGCCACCATCACCCTGATACCAAAACCAGACAAAGACAACACACAAAAAAGAAAACTACAGGCCAATATCACTGATGAACATAGATGCAAAAATCCTCAACAAAATTTTAGCAAACAGAATTCAGCAACACATCAAAAAGCTCATACACCATGATCAAGTTGGGTTTATTCCAGGGATGCAAGGATTCTTCAATATATGCAAATCAATGTATAATACACCATATTAACAAATTGAAAGATAAAAACCATATGATAATCTCAATAGATGCAGAAAAAGCCTTTGACAAAATTCAGCACCCATTTATGATTAAAACTCTTCAAAAAATGGGCAGAGAAGGAACCTACCTCAACATATTAAGGCCATATATGATAAGCCTACAATAAACATTATTCTCAATGGTGAAAAACTGAAAGCATTCCCTAAGATCAGGAAGAAGACAAGGGTGCCCACTTTCCCCACTACTATTCAACATAGTTATGGAAGTCCTAGCTACAGCAATCAGAGAAGAAAAAGAAATAAAAGGAATCCAGATCAGAAAAGAAGTAAAGCTCACACTGTTTGCAGATGACATGATACTGTACATAGAAAACCCTAAAGATGGTATCAGAAAATTACTAGAGTTAATCAGTGAATTTAGCAAAGTTGCAGGATACACAGAAATCACTTGCATTTCTATACACTAACAATGAAAAATCAGAAAGAGAAATTAAGGAATCAGTCCCATTCACCATTGCAACAGAAAGAATTAAATACCTAGGAATAAACTTATGTAAGGAGACAAAAGTAATGGGCTTCCCTCATAATTCAGTTGGTAAATCGTCTGCCTATAATGTAAGAAACCCAGGTTCAATTCTTGGGTCAGGAAGATCCCATGGAGAAGGAAATGGCAGCCCACTCCAGTATTTTTGTTTGGAGAATCCCATGGACAAAGGAGCCTGGCAGGCTACAGTCCATGGGACACAAGAGTTAGACACAACTTAGCGACTAAACCACCACCACCACCAAGTAGACAAAAGAAATGTACACAGAAAATTATAAGACACTAATGAAAGAAATCAAAGGCAACATAAACACATGGAGAGATATTCCATTTTCCTAGGTAGGAAGAATCAATATTGTGAAAATGACTATACTACAAAGCAATCTACAGATTGAATGTGATCCCTATCAAATTACCGATGGCATTTTTCACAGAACTAGAGCAAAAACTTTCACAATTCGTATGGAAACACAAAAGACTCCGAATAACTAAAGCAGTCTTAAGAAAGAAGAATGGAGCTAAAGGAATCACACTTCCTGACTTCAGATTATACTACAAAGCTATAGTCATCAAGACATATGGTACTGGCACAAAAACAGAAATACAGACCAATGGAACAAGATAGAAAGCCCAGAAATAAACCCATGCACCAATGGGTACCTTATATTTGACAAAGGAGGCAAGAATATATAATGGGGCAAAAACAGCCTCTTCAATAAATGGTGCTGGGAAAACTGGATAGCGCTATGTAAAAGAATGAAATTAGAGCACTTCCTAACACCATTAGTTCAGTCGCTCAGTCGTGTCTGACTCTGCAACCCCGTGAATCGCAGCACACCAGGCCTCCCTGTCCATCACCAACTCCCAGAGTTTACCCAAACTCATGTCCATCTAGTCGTTGATGCCATCCAGTCACCTCATCCTCTGTCGTCCCCTTCTCCTCCTGCCCACAATCCTTCCCAGCATCAGGATCTTTTCCAATGAGTCAGCTCTTCGCATGAGGTGGCCAAAGTATTGGAGTTTCAGCTTCAACATCAGTCCTTCCAATGAACACCCAGGACTGATCTCCTAACACTATGCTGCTGCTGCTGCTAAGTCACTTCAGTCGTGTCCGACTCTGTGTGACCCCATGGAGTGCAGCCTGACCAGGCTCCTCCATCCATGGGAGTTTCCAGGCAAGAGCACTGGAATGGGTTGCAATTGCCTTCTCCACCTAACACCATACACAAAGATAAATTCAAAATGGATTAAGACCTAAATGTAAGACCAGAAACCATAAAACTCTTAGAGGAAAACTTCAGCAGAACACTCAATGACATAAATCAAACCAAGAGTCTCTATGAACCACCTCCTAGAGTAATGGAAATAAAAACAAAAGTAAACAAGTGGGACCTTATTAAACTTAAAAGCTTTTGCATAGCAAAGGAAACTATAAGCAAGATGAAAAGACAACCCTCAGAATGGGAGAAAATAATAGCAAATGAAACAACTGACAAAGGATTAATTTCCAAAGAATACAAGCAGCTCATACAACTCAATACCAGAAAAACATACAACCCAATCAAAAAGTGGGAAGAAGACCTAAACAGACATTTCTCCAAAGAAGACATGGCTAACAAACACATGAAAAGATGCTCAGCATCGCTCATTATTAGAGAAATGCAAATCAAAACTACAGTGAGATATCACCTCACGGTCAGAATGACCATCATCAAAAAGTCTACAAACAATAAATGCTGGAGAGAAGGTTTGGAGAAAATGGACTGCTCTTGCATTGTTGGTGGGAATGTAAATTGATGCAGCCACTATGGAAGACGTTATGGAGATTCCTCTAAAAACTAGGAATAAAAGCACTATGTGACCCAGAAATCCCACCCCTAGGAATATAACCTGAAGAAACCAAAACTAATAAAGACACATGTATCCCATTGTTCATTGCAGCACTATTTACAATAGCTAGAACATGGAAGCAGCCTAGATGTCCATCAACACAAGAATGGATAAAGAAGTTGTGGTACATATATACAATGGAATAATTCTCAGCCATAAAAAGGAAATCATTTGAGTCAGTTCTAATGAGGTGGATGAACCTAGAACCTATTATACAGAGTGAAGTAAGTCAGAGAGAGAAAGATAAATATCATATTCTAATGCATATATAGGGAATCTAGAAAAATGGTACTGAAGAATTTATTTACAGAGCAGCAATGGAGAAGCAGACATAGGGAATAAACTTGTGGACATGGGGAGAGGGGAGGAGAGCGTGATATGTATGGAAAGAGTAAAATAACAAACTTACATTACCATATGTAAAATAGATAGCCAACAGGAATTTGCTATATGGCTAAGAAACTTAAACAGGGGCTCTGTATATCAACATAGAGAGGTGAGATGGGAGGGAAGTTCAGAGGGGAGGGGATATATGTATACCTATGGCTGATTTAGGTTGAGGTTTGACAAAAAAACCAAAACTCTGTAAAGCAATTATCCTTCAATAAAAAAATAAATTAAAAAAAAGAAAAGCAAGGAAGCAAATATATATATATATATATATATATGTATATATATATGTAAAGAAATATGACATAATTATGGTGGGGTTTTTTTGGCAAGGAAAAGGGTTATCTGGAAGTCTTTGCAAAAACCATTTTACAAATGAAAAATATCTAGACCCAGGGAGACACGCAATCAGCCTTTGGTCTCATATCATTAATGGGAGAGCCAGTCTGAAGGCCAGCCAGGACTTACTGTTATGGCTGTGTTAAAATATTGAAATGTTCCCTCCTGTTTTTAAACAGTTTTTATTAGGGTATAATTCACAAGTCATAAAGGTCACCCAGAATAATTATTCAATAATTTCCAGTAAATTTATACAACTGAGCAACTAGCACCATAATGCAATTTTAGAACATTTCTGTCACTGCCCAAAGAAAACACTGAAATATTTTCATGTTGTTATTTAATCACCAAGTCATGTCTGACTTTGTAACCCCATGGACATAACCCACTAGGCTCTTTTGTTCATGGAATTCTTCAGGCAAGAATACTGGAATGGGTTGTCATGTCCTTCTTCAGGAGATTTTCCCACTCAGGGATTGAACCCGAGTCTCCTATGGCACTGGCATTGGCAGATGGATTCTTTACCACTAAGCCATCAGGGAAGCCCATGAAATACTTTTATAGCAGTTAGTTACTAGCCACTGCCCTCAGACCCCCAAAAGAATCTCCTTCTATGGTCTTGGAATCCCCCCACACCTCACTATGATCCAATTACAGATACCTGGCCTCCAGGGCAGGGAGCATCCACACCCTAGCTTCAGCACTGAGCAGTTTCTGTTACACGTGGTTGGTACCCATGCCGCATCTGTTGTTAAATATGTTGAGTTATCCCCTCTGAGAAAGATCAGAGCAAGTGGTCATCTCTTCTGGTTCCTGATCCAGAGCTCTGCACCCAGCAATCTGCTTTTAAGAAAGACTAGAAAATAAACAAGTGAACAAAAAGCAACCAAGTGCTATGTGACATCATGTGTACATGAAAGGTAGACAGGTTTTGAAAAGGGCAAAGGGTATCCATCATTGTCTCTTCAGTAAAGGCATTCTTACCTTGAGGTTGACAAACTTCTGCCAATGGATGTATTTCGGGGGGGGGGTCAGGTAACCCTTAAACTACAAACTTTATGAGTATGAATGTTTTCCTGTCAAATGGTCCACAGTTTTCATTCGGTTATTTATTTTTGGCTGTGCTGGGTCCCCGTTGCTGAGTGGGCTTTTCTCTAGTCGCAGCAAGCAGGGGCTACTCTCAAGTGATAGTGTGTGGGCTTCTCATTGCAGTGGCTTCCCTTGTGGAGCATGGGCTCTAGGGTGTGCAGGCTTCAGGAGCTGTGGCTTGAGGGCTCAGTGGCTGAGGCTCCTGGACTCAAGAGTACAGGCTCAGTAGTTTCAGTGCATGGGCTTAGTTGCTCTGAAGCAAGTGGATCTTCCTCCACCAGGGATGGAACCCATGTCTCCTGCATTAACAGATGGATTCTTTATCACTGAGTTGCCAGGGAAGCCCTTCACTTGGTTTTTAAAGGGCCCCCTGTCCCCCTCAAAAGGATAACTTTCTAAGAGGTCTAGGGGAGAAGCAAGAAAGAAAGGTGCTCGAGGTCTGCACATCTGAGTAAAAGAATTCTTGACAGAAAGGCTTGGGGGAAGGGAAGAAAGTGAAAACAAAGTTCTCCTGAGAGTCGGTCTTATTTACAAACCAGGCATTATATAAATCAATTGTCTCTGACATGTAGAATAGGTCACACATACAAACCATCTGTTATTTTGTTAATTTTCTTTGTCTCTTCTTAGGAGATCCACATGAAATGACGAGTTTAGATTCAAAATTATATTAAAAAATACACTTTTTAAGATATGCTTTTCTGTTTTGGCTGCACTGTGCAGGATGTGGGATCTTAGTTCCCCAACCAGGGATTGAACCTGAGTCCCCTACATTGGGAGCCAAGAGTATGGACAGGGAAGCCCCCAAATATGCTTTTTAAAGTATCACTCTAAATTGTGGGTTTGAAGTTTTTGATACTTTTTGAAATCCCTTTTATAGCTCAATTGCATTATATTAGCATTTTAAAATCTAGAGTTCAATTCTTCCCTGGTGGCTCAGACGGTAAGGAATCTGCCTGCAAGGCAGGAGACCTGGGTCAGGAAGATCCTCTGCAGAAGGGAATGGCAACCCACTCCTGTATTCTTGCCTGGAGAATCCGTGGACAGAGTTGCCTGGTGGGCTATAGACCACAGGGTTGCAAAGAGCTGGACATGACTGAGTGACTTTCACTACTAATATTTTTAAATTGTTAACTAAAGCACCCCGGTATTTCTACATAAATTACAATGAAGCCAAGTTCCTTCTTCATTTTACAATTTATAAAATTCATTTCTTTAAACTCAAGATAGTATGTCATTTCCATTGCATTTTATCTTAGACTTTAAACATAGTATTTTAGACAAATCATTGAACATTTAGATTTCCTCTGATAGGTACATGGAATTTGAAATCTGGAAAGAAACAATGAAGATTATACAGTCTGACTTGCTTGTTTTATTGATAAGGAAATAAATCCTGGGGGGTTAAAAGCCTTGACCAAGCTTGCCAACAACAAAGCTTGGACAAGAATACAGGCCTTGGATTCCTGGCTTGGTGCCTTACCAACAACCAATAAACAAGCTGCTGGTTGTTAAACTGCCTCTGTTTCTCTGGTGAGATCAGCCAGTGGGAGACTAAGAATAAATCACTCTGGAGAGACACAGACTCAAGTAAGGACAAGTCGACTCTGTCTCTTTAGGCCCCAACAGGCATATTCTCATAGGACTGCTCCTAACTCACCAACTACTGAATCTCTAGAATTCAAACATTCATAAATCATGTGACATTATCAATACTGCAGGATTTGCCCACACTTCCCTCTCTGGATCCTTCAACTAATCTATTTGTTTTCCCATATTTCTTTCCCTTTTCTGCCATAAAGTCCAGCTGCTTTTAGTGTTCTGTGTTACAGACTGTTTCTTTTCCTTGGCAGGGAAGACCTCAGGCACTTATACAGCTTGTGTCCATTCTGATTTTTTTCTTCCAGGAAGGTGGAAGTGGGAGTAGTTTGTGAGATGAAGGAGAATGAACTCCTTGAAACTGATGGTCATTTCTTTCTTTTTCTAAGATGTATAGGTCTTCAATACACAGTTTGATGAGTTTAAAAAAATTATTTATTATTTATTTGGCTGTAATCAGTCTTAGTTGCGATGTGCTGGCTTCTCTCTGTGGTGGTTGGGCTCAGTAGTTACCCCTCGACACGTGGGATCTTAGTTCCCTAGCCAGCGATCAAACTGCATCACCTGTATTGGAAGGCAGATTCTTAACCACTAGACAACCAGGGAACTTCCCTGATGGTCATTTATAATTGCTGTGGAAATTTAAAAATAAACATCATTATCAAATCTAACACAGTAATTATTCCTTACTATTATATAATACCTATTTTATGTTTAAATTTCTCCAGTTGTCTCCCAAATACCTTTTATACAGTGGTTTGTTTGAATTAGAATCCAAACAAGATTAACATACTGCATTTGTTTAATATGCCTCATGTCTCTTTTATTGCAAATGATGCCATTAAAAAGATACTTTAAGGGTAAGGGAAGCTTTATTATTGCTGAACTGTTTTCTGAAAGAGACTACCAATCTTACTTGTTTAGAGTTTATGAGACCTCCATTTCCTTTCCTACTTTTGGAATTGTCAGGCATTTTATCTTTTGCCTATCTGATAGCATCTGTAAAGAAATGAGATGGGTAAAAAAACCAAACAACAAAAACTGAAGAAATGAGATGTGAGTCTGATCCTCAAACATTGCATAAATTGTTTTAGATGTAAACATTTCATGTTTTCTAGAGATAATGATATGTTCCCACTCTGATAGTCACTGTTTCAGCTCCTGAGTACATCAGGATCTTTTATGTACCAATGAAAGAATAAAGAAGATAGTGAGGTAATTATGTCCTATTTAATATTTCCTGGAAAGATATGACTGTTACTGACTTTTCCCTCCTGTTACAATCTTAACACATATAAACCCCAAGGGGCCAGATGTTGATTTTACTGAGGAGTGTTGCTGCTGCTGTTGCTGTTAAGTCGCGTCAGTCGTGTCCGACTCTGTGTGACCCCAGAGACGGCAGCCCACCAGGCTCCCCAGTCCCTGGGATTCTCCAGGCAAGAACACTGGAGTGGGTTGCCATTTCCTTCTCCAATGCATGAAAGTGAAAAGTGAAAGTGAAGTCGCTCAGTCAAGTCCGACTCTTAGCGACCTTATGGACTGCAGCCTACCAGGCTCCTCCGTCCATGGGATTTTCCAGGCAAGAGTACTGGAGTGGGGTGCCACTGCCTTCTCAAGACTCCTGTAATACCTTTTCTTTCTTATTAGTATTTGTCATGGCAAAGTGTTGATTCTGATGACGTCATAATGCTTTGTTTGTGGAGTTAGAGTCACTTACACCTTAGGAAGAATCAGCTTTTAAACAAAATGAACTGTAGGTGGTTACATTTGATCTTCTGAGATCATAGGAATAAAAATCTCTGGAGGAAAATATATCTGGAAAAGCTCTCTTTCATGATATGACATTTACTCAGCTGAAATGTAGGCAACACAACTGAGCTGACATCTAATATGTTCCTGGGTCATCCTTGGTTGCCAAGAGCCTCCAAACATTCTTCAAAGACATAGTCATTTTGTACAACAAAGGGAAAACCAGTCCATTTTGGGGAATCAGGTGAAAGTTTGAGAGAAAAAAAGTATATCAATATAAATTCCTCTTCGGTGATGAAGAATAGGGTGTTTAACATTATACCATATAATAATTAGTGTATTTTAAGGATCGTTCCCCCATTTTGAACACATTTTACATTAGAGAATTTCACAGAGAACACTGTGATCTAAAGAGTGGGAAGGATGGTATCCTATGTTGCTCTTATATTTAAATCTTATATACATTTCTAAAAAGAACTTCAAGTTAATGACAGATTTTAAGGTTTCATTCTGGTAAAGTAAAAGCTTTCTACTCAATGTATCAGCCACCTACATGGAAAAAAAAGAACAGGAAGTACAAACCTTTGGCTTCCATTTTCCTGTTATAAATCAATAATATCTTCAGTTCTGGAACAGCTTTTAAATGCGTGGCTTCTTATAAACATTGGGAGAGCTAGTGCATTCCCAGAACAAATTCTGTGTATTCAGCTCTCCCTATACTCAAATACATCCCTGCATCAAATGACCACAAAACTGCCCACCATGAAACAGGCTTCAGAGGAGTCTACATGCGATACAAGGAACAAGTGTATATTGTAACATGACGCTGGTACATTAATAACAATTTCACGTCTAGGGTCAAATCGCTATAACCAAATGTCAATGCCGTTACAACTTAACTATTTCTGACACACGTGAAGTTTCAAACTGAAGGTCTAGGGTTAAGGGGAGAAATTGTACACGAAAGAAAAACTTCAAAATGTTCTCTTTCCCCTCAGGCAAGTTTTGGCTCTACAAATCTACCCTTTCATTTAAAATATCGAAGTGCTGTTCTGCCCTGAATTCTCATCCCATTGTAGAAGGAAAAGTGCGTCTCTCTCTTCCCCAAATTAGGAATATGAGAAGCCTTCCGCCCCCGTAAAGAGCAGAAAACAGCCCGGTAGGAAGTTTCACCTTGCCCAAAGCTGTGAAAGTGGGCATGGTGGTGTGGAAAGAGAAAACGAAAAGTGAAATCTGTAAACCTTAACACCTGTGGTTGGGAAAACAAAAACTTCACGGGCCTGGACATCCTCAGGATCTCGGGGTACAGACAGAAAAAAACAACAACCGTGGTTCGGGTCAGAACCCTAGCAGCGTTTCCTAACTGATCACGGTAGCCAGTGGGTTCGTGGTGGAGGCCGGAGAGCTCTACGCGACCGAAGGTAGGGAACGGCGCCATTCACTGCACCCTCGCTTGCCCCTCCCCCGCCCGGGTGCCCAGCCCGCCAGCCAATCCCCTGGCGCCATCCCCTTCCCATCGGAGGCCCCGCCCCCCGCGCCCGGGATGCTGGGCCCCCGCGGCGTGACGCGAGCACGGCGGCTCCGCCCCCTGCGTCTCTGGCCTCGCCGGCCTTGGGGGGATGGTTCCATCATGGCGTCAATGCAGGTAAGAGGAGTTTGCAGCATCTGGGCGCGCTCCGTTGCCGCGAGGAGGCTGAGAGCCTTTCCCCCGGGGGTGTGTCTGGGACTCTGGGGCACCCGGGCGGGCTTCGGAGCGGCCCCGGCGACCGGTCCTTCCCACCTTCAGGGCGTTGGGCAGGGGTGAGAGGCGGCGAGAAGGGGGGGTCTCGGTCGGTCGAAGCGGACACCAGCCGGCCGGGAAGTTGGGGGATAAAGAAGGCTAAGGGGAGGAAGGGGCGAAGTTTGATGTTGGCTCCGCGGCGTTGGTCTCGAATCACCTTCGGCTCCCGCGGACGACTGTCGCCTGCCTGCCGCCGGGCCCAGGGATGCCTTTTCCACCGCGGTCCCCGGCGGGGCGGAAACAGCTGCTCTCGCCGTTGACGCCGGGGCAGGGGCGGCCCTGAGAGGGGCTGAGTGTGGGGAGCCGAAAAGGCGTTCTGGGAGAAGGCGGCTGTTCGCAAAGGCGTTTCGCGGCCTCGGCTCAGGCCTCCCACGCCCGGCCTCCCTGGCTGCTCGGTCCCTCGACTCTGCCTTTGACTCTTAGTCCTTTGCCCCAGGGGTACCTTCCTCTATCAGCCTTCGCACTCTCAACGAACTGAGGTCCCGCAGCTCATTTTCTCACTCGCTGAAGCTGCCCTTAGCCCCTCAGAATCATTTGCCGCCTAACAGGCCATCTCCCCGAAGGACGGATCACCAGCCCCCTATACCTCCCAGGATAGCTCACCCTCTGATCTTTTTATTTCCTACAGTGCCCCACCCTTGTGGTCGCGGTTAGGCTACAGCCCTTTGCCCTTGTTCCCCATTCCTTAGTGGCACCTTAGTTTGGTAAGAGGCTTTTGTTAACCCATGTTCTAGCTACCTGACTTAGCAGTGCGTGGTTTTCTGATTTTCCAACTTAATAGACTCTTTTTTCTTTTTCCAAATGCAAAGAGTTTTTTTTTTAAACAGACAAAGATGGCATCCACAATTGCAGTTTTGTAGAGATTAACTCTACATTATCTATAGCTTGCATTTAATTTATAGATGGAGACTAGCTCTGTCAAAACATAGGAAGAGAAGGCAGAACTCCCCTTTGAAGTGTCAGCTGAGCGCTTTTTAGTTTTAACAGCATCTTAAAGAGACCACGTTTTTCTTAGAATTTTATATGCTTTTGTTTCTAGAAGGATAGGCAAGTTTCCTTATCCCCATGCCAATTTTTTCTCTTTTTAGGCGATAACAGTGCTTTTCTTTTAGCTCTTTTCTGCATCTTCTTCCTCTTTTGTGCACGTATTTGCTTCACATTTACTTCTGTGCTTTTGTGTTATCAGTCCGCTTTCAGCCTGTTCTCCGTACAAGACTCTTTTTACCTTTACTTCTCCCTTTGGACTTTACTGCAGAATAGGAAAAAAAAATGTATATAACAATTCTAGTTGAAGAGATGTCATGAAATAGTCCAGAGAAAAAACAAAAACAATTTCAGGAAACATTATACTTTACCGTAATCTCCCCAGAGACGTTAGAGAGGTTTCGTCATTTGAGGCCAAAAAAGGAACTGTAGAACACGAGTTGAACAGTAGATCGGCTGTGTGACCAACTTGAGATGATTTGTGTTAAGATTAAAACCATTCATTTTAAGAATAAAAAGATTAAAGTCCACAGTACTAGTGATGATATTTGGCAGAGGAATATAGGGATAACTGATTTGCTGATTAAAATTAGACCTTTAGTGTCTGGAAAAAGCAGATTTCAAAACTGAGTCATTACAAAACTTAATGTTGATAGTCTGGAATTTTACATGGCAACTTAAGCAATAGACACAATACTTGCCAGTGTAATAAACTGCATTTTTCTGTGTCCCAAGTACATCTGTCTTTTCACCCTTTATTCCTTTATGTCTTCTGATTAGAGGAATGGAAAATTGACATTTTCCATTTTAATTAAAACTAAATTCTTCCTTTTATTTGTATTTTGGAAGTACCTGATACAGATTCTCTGGTAGTATCTTTATTTTTTAAGTTTTTTATTGAAGCATAGTTGATTTACAATATTTTGTTTCACAACTTTTATAGTGATTCACAACTTTTAAAGATTATACTCCATTTATAGTTATTAGTAAATATTTGCTGTATTCCCTGTTCTGCACAATATATCCTGTAGCTTATTTACTTTATACATAGTAGTTTGTACTTTAGCTTGTACCTGTTAACCTTGTCTCCCTATTTCTCTCCTCTCACTTTCCCTCTCCATTGGTAACCACTAATCATATCTGTGAGTGTTTCTTTTTTGTTATATTCACTAGTTTTACTTTTTAGATTTGTAAATGATATTCTACAGTGTTTCTTTCCCTAATTTATTTTGCTGAACATTATACCCTCCACATGCATCCATGTTGTTGCAAATGGCAAAGTTTCACTCTTTTTTATGGCTGAGTAATACTCCAGTGTGTGTGTGTGTACACGCACATGCATGCATCAACATCTTATTTATCTGTTCATTGGTTGATGGACACTTAAGTAGCTCCCGACGTAGCTTCCGTATCCTGACAATTGTGAATAGTGCTGCTGTGAACATTTGGGTGCATATATCTTTTCAAATTACGTGTTTTCATTTTCTTATACATACCCAGCAGTGGATCATATAGTACTTCTAATTTCCATCTTTTTGGGGACCCTTCATACTGTTTATCATAATGGCTGCACCAATTTACATACCCACCAACAGTGTGCAAGGGTTCCCTCTTCTTTTATGTCCTTTCCTAATAGTATTTGAAAAACATTTTAATACAGATTAACCAAGCTTTTTCAAACACAGCACTTCTCTGTGTGGTTATTCTGTGTCTTTGCACAAAATTTTTTCCTGACCATCTTAATAGTAAAGTTTAACTCTTCAAGACAAATAAATTATACATAAAACAACAACTAAGTTATATTTGTTTATTTACTCATCAGTTATTTTTTGAGGGCCCTCTGTGTCAAGTATTCATCTAGGTGCTGAGGATACAGCAATGAACAAAAGCAGACAAAGTTTCTCTCTTTATGGATGGCAGAAACCATCCACAAACTATCCACATCTGGTTAGGGGTGAGGAGTAAGAATAAAATATTTAAGTTAATTGCTATTATGTTAGACGGCTATAGTGCTATAGAAAAAATTTGTGGAAGGAGGTTAATAAATGTTTTTTGAATTTTGGTTAGAGTTCTTAGGAAAAAGTAAGCTATACATGAATGCTGCTTTAACCATGTCCTTACCTAAAACGTTTTCAGTAGATTTCTTCATCTTCCCCACACCAGGGTATTACTCCTGATGAAGAGGTTACTTAACCTGTAAGAGGAACTGTGTTTTAAAAAGTATGCATATTATGCAAATATATATAAGACTTACTTACCTATATTGATAAAGATGAAGTAAATTAGCCATAAGGATCAACAGAATATCAAGTAAGGGTGGACTTTCAGTTTCTTTTTTGGAGAGTATGTTGTTTTGTTTTTTTTTAAAAAAAATTTATTGAAGTATAATAAATTTACAGTGTCCTATTAATTTCAGGTGTGTAGCACAGTGATTCAGTTATACATATCTATATGTAGATAGATACAAAGGGCTTCCCACATGGCTCAGTGGTAAAGAATCCATCTGCCAATGCAGGAGACACAGGTTTAATCCCTGGGTCGGGACGATCCCCTGGAGAAGGAAATGGCAATCCACTCCAGTACTCTTGGCTGGAGAATCCCTTGAACAGAGGAGCCTGGCGGACTACAGTCCCTGGGGTTGCAAAGAGCTGGACGCGACAGCACACCTGCAGAGTGGTAAACAACAGCAGCCTAAGACAGACGATCTGTCGTTTTTCATGTTCTTTTCTTTTTGAAGAGTATGTATCTTAAAGCTGACATTGTAACTGCTGTAGTATACTCTATCAGTGCCTCGCAACCTTTTTTAACATTGTGGCACACATAGAAAATAATTTTTGAATGGCACACCAGGGTGGATGAGATTGTTGGAGGCTGGAAGCACCTGGCTGGGCAGCTCACAGAGAAACACTGGGGATGAGGATCGGTGTTCTGGTACACCCATAATGCTGGAGAAACTTTTGCTCCATAGTTTTGCTAGAGTTGTTCTTCAACATACGGTTCAAGATTGTGGTTTTCAGGTTTCTGTGAGCGCTTTGAGATTTTTTTCTCCTATTTTTGCTCTTTTTTTCTTTCATTTTTTTCCCTACTGTTTCTTCATAGAACAGACACAAGTCACCAAGTAAGATACGGTTAGATTCTGTTTTAAGAAACCATTTTTAGAGAGTGGTGGGCTCATGATGATACTTAAACTTTGCAGGAGTTGAATAAATAGATTTACATTAATTCTGATGATTCTAGAAATCTTAAACTATTAAGTGGAAAGTTGGTCATACCAATTATTTAGATTTAGCATTTTAGGGACTTAGATTATTTGGTACAAACTTTCTTAGAGCATTATTAGGGTGAATTTTTTATGTGATTCAAAACATTTCTTAAAAGTGGAGCAATATTAGGGCATTCTGTTTTCAGCTAAACCATAAAGTTGCATTTTTGTGTATGTTTCTTTTTTCATTTTGTTCTTAATCTTTTTTTTCTTGCCCATGGGCTCATTTCATACTATGAAATGATTAACTAATTTTGCCTCCTGGATATATTTTCTGAGTTTAGATTTTAGCTGTTTCATTCAGACTTCTTTATTTTGGAAGTTTTTTAGTATACCTGGTATACTTTTCTAATTTGACCACCTAGAATTATTAATTTTAATAATAAGCTACTTTTACTCTGTCTTAAGATCTTAAAAAGTCAATGTATAGTAGTTGATACTTTAGCAGTGATATAATTGAGAGAAATGATCAGTTGAATTACTCTTGTGGATTCTCTTCATTTTCTTCCTTTTAATTGGGTGTTAGACTACTGACTGTTGATTTGGCTAGGTGGAGGGAGATTGATATTTAGTAACAGGATTGTGAATATGTGCTAATTTTTAGATGACTTAGAAACAATAAATTATTTTGGATTATTCACAACTCTGCATTGTTGTTTACTGAAATAGTTGGTACTAGCGATTGAGAGAGAGTGTGGGTTCTTGACAGTGAAAGTGTTAGTCGCTCAGTCGTGTCCAACTCTTTGCGACCCCATGGACTGGAGCTCACCAGGCTCCTCTGTCCATGGAATTATCCAGGCAAGAATGCTGGAGTGGGTTGCCATTTCCTTCTCCAGGGGAGCTTCCCAACCCAGGGATCAAACCTGGGTCTCTTATATTACAGTCAGATTCTTTACAATCTGAGCCACCAGGGAAGCCCCAGGGAAGTGACTGAGAGATAGGGTATGAGTTCTTTCTGACATTATTATTATAGTCATATTACTTGACAATTAGATTCCATATGACTATTTGTTGATATCATCATGAAGGGTTACATCTTAATCAAAAGTGAGAAAACTGACTGTCATCACGGATCCTGAGGCTTACTAAGCACTGGAGGCTTGCGAAGTTTACCTAGAATTATAGTACCTGAGAAGATGGGCTAGATACTCTGGCCGGGAATGGGGCCAACACAGAGCTGTTGGAGCAAGTGCTGAAGGAAAAGGGAAACAGCAAAGAGTGGAATTGAAGATGTTCTGTGTCAGTAGATAGTAGACTTCACCAAACCAAAGCATAAAGCTGGGGTCATTATCTTAATTCTCACAGCAGTTGTGGTATTTTTCTTTTTGCTATTAATCAATTGTTGCTTTACAAGATGCCTTCTATTTTTGTCCTAGAAGTGTTGGTTTGGATCTTTTATTTTAACTTTTTAGGTCTCTTCCACTTCCTTGGGCCATAGAGTCGATTAGAACCAAAAAAAAAAAATTCTCTCTCATCATCCCTTAAATGTGCACATAGTGATTATAGTGAGTGCTTGTCCATCACTTGACACAGCAAATTCTGTGTTAATTCTATTTTAGAGAAATCTAATAAACAGTTCTTTTAATAGAAAGGTCAAGTACCTATAAAGAAATAATTGAAAATTCATTTTTATATTACATGTATATGTCCCTCAAAGTTGGCTTATTTTCTTGATCTATGTGTGCCGTAACTTTAGTGTTTTTCAAAGTACTTACATTCTCTCTGGATTCTTACTCCATCCTTGTAAAATGGGAAGTCAAGTCCCATTTCAGTCTAATACAAAGAGTGATTTTTGATAATCATTTGAGAAGTGACTTACCCAAAATTGTATAGCAACTGAGTAGTGAAGCTGATGCTGTTAAGTTGTAGGTAATGAACATACTAACAAGTTTGATCTTGTAGAGAAATCATGGGGATATTTATTTAACTCTTCAGACAATAATTTACCATTCACTAAAATATTTTATACCTTCTACTAAGGAAATGAGAGGAATATGTTCCTTATATTTTAAAATACAAAGTTACTTTATCAAAATTTTTACAAAGATTCTTTAATGCATATGCTTGATCATTGAGTAAAACTATAATGGCAAATCTTTTAAGTGTTCAAAGGTAATCTTTATTCTTAAGGAGAGTTTTTAGAAAGATGATCTGGCTTTTTTTTTTTCTTTTTTAAAAATATTTTTTCTTATGATGAAAACTCATTTTCCTTTTGGCTGTGCTGGGCCTTCCTTGCTATGTGGGCTTTTCTCTAGTTTCAGAGAATGGGGGCTCCTCTAGTTGCAGAGCGCAGGCTTCTCATTGCAGTGGCTTCTCTTATTGCTGAGCAGGGGCCCTATGGATTGTGGGCTTCAGTAGTTGCAGTTTCCCGGCTCTAGGTCACAGGCTCATTAGTTGTGGCAGAAGGGCATGTGTGGCATGTAGGATCTTCCTAGATAAAGGATCGAACCAGTGTCTCCTGCATTGGCAGGTAGATTCTCTACCACTGAGCCACCAGGGAAGCCCTGGCATTTTTTCTGAAAATATACATAGTATTTATCTAGGTTAAGCCTTTGTTTAGATGAATTTTATTACATCTTCATATCATTATCTGCTTCATTGTTTTATCTGCATGATACTTTTTCATGTTTCTCATATGTTTTTAAAATGTCTCTGTTTGATAGCCTTTATTTGTGAATGCTGTTTTTGGAGTACCAGCAAATGGTGCATGCCTTTGAGTTATTTTTTTTTTCTGAGAAAAATTGTATTCTCATTCAGCTGCTTTTATAAAACTTCATTAGAAGAAAGCACCCAGGATCTAGAATCAAAAGACCTGGATTCAGGCTCTGTTTCACTGCTTAACAGCTGTGTTGCACAAAAACCAGTGTGTAATGTAGTGATTAAGACAAAAGTAGATGAGCAGAGAGGTAAGCATTTGTAAAACTCCTTTATTTACCTTCCCAAACCTTTCTATAGTATTCCCCATGTGGTGCTTGGCAAAACTTGATTCTTCCAGTTGTTCAATTAGAAACCTTGGTTTCATCCCACTCCATAGTCAAACAATCAGCAGATTCTGTTGAGCTCTACCTTCAAAATAAATTCAGAATCCAGCCATCTACTCTTCTGTATCATTGTGTGTGTGCATACTAAGTCGCTTCTGTTGTGCCCAACTCTTTGAGACCCTATGGACTGTAGCCCGGCAGGCTTCTCTGTCCATGGGATTCTCCAAGCATGAACACTAGAGTGGGTTGCCATGCCCTCCTCCAGGGGATCTTCCCAGCCCAGGGATCGAGCTCATGTTTCTTACGTCTCCTGCATTGGTAGGCAGGTTCCGTACCACTAGAGCCACCAGCATCATTACCTGATGTAAATCATCATCATCTGTCATCTACATTGTATCAATATCTTCCTAACTGGTTTCCCTGCTTCTGCATTTGTTCAAGTCTTTTCTCAACTCATCATTTAGATTGTTTCAAAACAAAAGTCAGATGTTACTTCACTCAACATCCATACTGTGGCTTCCCTGTTTTATTGAAAATATTAGCTAAAATCCCTGTTAGTGACCTAGAAGGCCTTACAGTATCTGTCTCTTTCAACATCCTCCACCCCTACTCACTTCTCTGCAGCTGTATGGGCCTCCCTTCTCACTTCTCTGCAGCTCACTTCTCTGCACTTCTCCTCACTTCTCTGCAGCTGTATGGGCCTCCCTTTTGTCTTTGCCCCTGTTATTTCCTCTACTTGGAGTGCTCTTCACGTATCTGATGGCTCACTTCCTTTTTTTGTCTCAGATCTTTGTTCAAATGTAGTTTTCTAAGAGAAGCCTTCTTCGACTACCCAGTACAAGATAGTTCTTGCACCCCTGGCATTTGCAGTGCCCCTTAACCTGCTAAATTTGATCTTTATATGCCTGGCATGTTGTTAATTAATATACTGTTTCTGCTGGACATACTCCAGTGTCTGACATGTAGTAGACCTTCAGTAAATGTCAATGGAATAAGCACAGGTTTGAATTCAGATAAATTTTGTTTGAATTCTAGCTTTTCCACTTAAAATCTGTGTAACTTTTTTTTTTTTAAATCCATCATATGGAGTAAAATTACAAGTCACTTCATGTCATAGATCTATGGAATTGTTTGTGAGTTATCTCTTATAATACTGTAAGCCTCTTATTTTAAACTACCTCGGTTAGATATTCACTTAAAAAAATTTTTGATTCCTGGTCCTTTGTTGCCTACCAACAAAGGCTACCAAGAAAGCAAATTTCCTTTATATGGAGTCTCTCTTTGTGTTTACACACCACAGGAAGCAGAGAGGAAGTATGATTTCTAATTAGCATGTATTCTTTGCCAGTCCTCTTTAAAATTTGAGAGTTAGCCAAGTAAAATTTTGAGCGTTCTACATCAGTTTTAAATGGCAAGTTCAATTTTTTCCTTTTTTTAATTGAAATACAATTTATGTATAAGAAAACTTAACCTTTTTTTAAAGTATAAAAGTCAGTGGCTTTTAAAATATATTCACACCTGTAGTCACGAAAAGAATATATTCACAAACTCACCCCTAAAAGAAACCCCTTAGCCATTAGCAGTTGCTTTGTTCCCAGTGTATCATGTTACCTGGTCCCCTTCTTCCCTACCCCCACTCTTGGAAATCACTAATTTGTTTTCTATCTTTATAGATTTGCCTGTTTGGGGCATTTCATATAAATGGAGTCATGCAGTCCCACCTTTGGGACTGGCCTCTTCCACTCAGCATAGTGTTTTTGAGCTTCATCCATATTGTAGCTTGTATATCAGTACTTTGTTCATTTTTAGGCTCAATAATAGTCCATTTTATGGTTCTACCACAGCTTGTTTATCCACCAGTTAATTGACATTTGGTTTGTTTCCTGTTCCTGTCAGTTAATTGACTATTTGTATTATTTCTGTTTTTTGAATAATGCTCCTATGGGTGTTTATAAACATTTTTGTGTGGACATGTTTTATCTGCCTTAGGTGTATACCTCAGAGTGCAATTGCTGAATCATTTGGTAACTCTTATGTTTAATGTTCTAAGAAGCTGCTGGACTTTTCCATGTCAGCTGCATTGTTTTGCATTCCCATGAGCAGTGTGCAGAGCTTCCAGTTTGTACATATTCTGGCTAATATTTGTTGTCCATTTTTTTAAGTGTAGCTGTCCTAGTGGGTGTGAAGTGGTATCTCATTGTGGTTTTTCTTTACATTTCCTTAATGACTAATATTGGATATCTTTTCTTGTTTTCATTGGTACATTTCTTAGAGAAATATCTATTCAAATCCTTTGCCATTAAAAAATTATCTTTTTCTTGTTGACTTGTTAGAGTTCTTTCTTTGTATATTCTGAACTTATTAGACATTTGATTTGCAAATATTCTTTTATTCTGTGAGCTGTGTTTGCACATTCTTCCTGGTATCCTCTGAAGCGTAAATATTTTTGATTATGGAGTCCAGTTTATTTTTTGTCATTTGTATTTTTGTTTTGTATCATTACTTAATTCAAGGTCGTGAAGACTTGCAGTTTATTATACTTTTCTTTTGAGAGTGTTATAGTTTTAGCTCTTATATTTATATCTTGAGTTAACTTTTGTATACGGTTTGAGGCATATTTAGCTTTATAGCATTAATATGGCAGGTTGTATTGTTTTTGAAGTTGTATAGATCCACGATGAGGATCCATCAGGTTTGATAATATTCAACTGGATTCAAGTTATTTCTTTTGGTGAGTGCAGTTATTACCTGTTTTTCAGATAAGAATTTATATTGTAGCTCTACTACTAAAAAATGTGATTGTAATCCTAATAAGCTATTACTGAGAATATGTATGTAGTCATATGTTGACTTTTGTTATAATTAAAATAGACCTACCAACTTTGGTTTTTGAACTTGTAAAAGCATTGAGCCACTGGACATTTTAGAGTTAGGAGTAGGTTCAATTCCTATAGTTCTAGAAGTAAGAGGATTTAAACCTCTGTTATTTACTCTGTCAGTCATCTAGTCCAACCATCATACCTTTAAATCATTGCTGAATTTTGTGATTAGTGCTTGTTGGTAAAATGTTTACTTTTGGAAGGCATATGTTGAGCAAATTGAGTATATAGTTCTTTTTTAGTATATAGATTTGATGCGAGAAAAAATGTTACAGAAAAAAATGTCCCTTAAATAGGAAAAGTAATTTAAAGATTGTAGTGGAGAAAATTATGTAGCTGGGCATATTGGTGCCATCTTTGCTCTTTATATTGCTTCATGGAAACTTCATGAATTCCTGTCTTTTGAGCTACCTTGATTTGATATTTCTACATTCTATCCACACGATTCATGGATTCTGTACTTGTGAATCCACCTACTTGGTACCATTTATTTGTAACCCTGAAATCATTTCTCATGGTGCTTTTGTGGTGATTTGCACACATGTGCAGAGTAGGAAGATTTGAGTTGCTGGATGTGCCTGTGCCCTGCTCAAGTGAAACAGGGCAACACTGTCTTGTTTCAGCTGTCATACAAGAAACAAATATCCTTCCTCTCGTCTGTTGCCACTTTTTTCACATTTTTGTGCTTTTGGTGATTTCACTGTTTAAAATGGCCCTCAAGTATATCGGAGTGCTGTTCAGTCTTTCTAGTTCCAAGAAGACTGATGTGCCTTTAGCAGAAAATCTGTGTGTTAGATAACTTTCATTTAGGCACGTACTGTTGCCCTTGGGTTCAGTGTTGAGTCAGCAATGTATATTAAGAACTCTTTAAATAGGAGCACCCAAAAACCAAGGTTATTATTAATTGGTTGAATGTGAGCGGAGGATTGCAGGAACCCAATCCTGTTTTCCCCTGGGAACAGTGGTTCACTATTTGCTAATTAAGTATTTGCTATGACTTTATAGAATGTAACTACTGTGAATAATGAAAATTGACTGTATTTTGATTTAAATTTCAGTCCCCTTTGGTCTGAAATGTGTTGAAGCCGTGTTAAAACTGGTAAAATGTAATGTCACTCCAGTCAGATTCCTTCTTTGCCTTTTTCCATTTTCTACTTTAGATAATGTACCCCATTTTTTTTTTTTTTTTACTTACCCACATAGTGCAAGTCAGTGATTTTCAATGTTGGCGTTATGTTGAAGACACCTAGGGAGCTTTAACAACAACAACAACTATCCCCAGAGATTAATTGATCTGGCGTTCATCCTGGATATTGAGATTTTTCTCAGCACCTTGTTAAGCCTGATCTGCTACCTAAGTTGAAAACTGATCTAGCTACAGTGGGAAATTTTAGCTGTGCAAATTATGTAAATTGTATAAGATATAATACTTATCCTTGAACCAGATTTAGCCTTCAGGAGATGGTAGATCTTTCAAAGTTGATGCCTCTGGAGAGAGCTTTTTAAGGACCAGAATTGAAACTATGAAACTGTTTTATGTTCCTGGCTGATTAGGATTCTATCAGAAACATTTGTTTTCTGTAGTATCAGAGCAAATGTTGACTACCTTGCAAAATCTCCTGTTCTGGTGGCTCCTTTATACAAAGAAACAAAGTATCTGCTGTAAGAGTTCTTTCTGGAGGAGGATTAGTAAAGGAAATACATTTGAGATGTGACTGCTGGGAACTTGCTTGGTGGATGCCACAGGCCAGAACTAAGAGTTCACATGCCTCCACTGAACACCCTGCACGCTGCAGCTGAGACCGGTGCAGCCAAATACATACATACCTGCTTTTTAAAAAAGAAGATGTGGCTGCTGGCTGACCCTCCAGGCTTAGTTGTGAGCTGAGTGATTCTTCTGTGCCAGTTGTGTACCTGGACATTTTGTATCAGGAATCTTTGGAATTTAATGCAAATAGTTACAATCTAAGGTTGTTGGGTTTTGGTTTTTTTGTTTTTTTGTATCTTTGGTTGTTTTAAATAACCTTAGGGTCCTATATTAAAATGAAATAGCCCTTGGAACATTAGTCTTATTTTTAGTCTTTTGGCCATTATTGTTACTACATGCTGCTCCCGTGTTAGGCCTATGCCAAGAGCTTTTTGTCTGTTAAAATCACTGAGAATCAGGCTCTTTATGATTCTGGGCCCTGAGTCTATTTTTCCTGTCTTTAGGTTGAACTGGATATTACTGTAAACATGTAGATTCTGTCAGTAGCTTTTACTTGCTGTGAATACTTAGCAGCTCTTTTTACTTTTTTAAAATTTATTTATTTTAATTGGAGGCTAATTACTTTACAATATTGTAGTGGTTTTTGCCATACATTGACATGAATCAGCCATAGGTGGTCGTGTATTCCCTGTCCTGAAGTCCCCTCCCACCTCCCTCCCCATCCCATCCCTCAGCTTTAGTCTCTTTTTATAGTGAGCTTCCACTTTGCATTCTGGTTAACTTTCACAGTTCCCAATTTTGTTTTTTCATTGTTCCTGAGATCTTTTTTTTAGACTTATCTAGCTAAGTTACATAGTCTTTCTATTCTTTATACTGTCATTTTGAATTCAAATTTTACTCAAAATCTCCATTAGTTCTTTAAAACTTTATACCTGGCATCATGAATCCACCAAATTTAGTCTCAGAGCTGTACACACTTTTTTTTTTACCTTGTATGTCCTCAAAGCACCCTTTACCTCCTTCATAGGATTTTTCACTTTTGCCTTGTACTTTTATAAAGGTACTTTATTGATTTTTAAGTCACTGAGAGCTTCCCAGGTGGCTCAGACAGTAAAGTTATCTGCCTACAATGGGGAGATTCGGGTTCTATCCTTGGGTTGGGAAGTTCCCCTGGAGAAGGGAATGGCAACCCACTCTAGTATTCTTGCCTTGAGAATTCCATAGACAGAGGAGCCTGGTGTGGGCTGCAGTCCATAGGGTTGCAAAGAATTGGTCATGACTGAGCGACTAACACTGGACTGGTTAAACTAAAGACTAGGAAAAAGTATATGGTATTTAAAATTAATGTTCATTTCCTGTTAATTAAATGCATTGTTTCAACTAGATAAACATTTGGTTTGTAACTCTTTTTACTTTGGAGATAACACTTCAGTGAAAGTCTTAACTTGTATCCCCTTCTCCCCACCGCTGCGTGCCCCCCCCCCCCCAGTGGTGGGTTTTTTTCCCTTAAGCTTCCAATCTACAACACTTATTTTGACAACAAATAATCTTAGGTCTTGCCTCATGGAGACTAAAATTATGCTAATTTCTCTCTCTCCCTAAGCCCAACTATGTTGTGTCTCAGGATACTTCTTCTCATTCCTAGAATTGTATTCCTTTTCCAGTTGTATTCCTAGGGTGTGTCTGGGTGTGGATCTGTCTGAGCTCGTGGGAGGAGGAGGTATGAGGTTGTATGGGTGGAGGAGTTTTGGTGTAAGGAGTCTGGTTCTCTAAGAAGTAGCAGAGGGCAGAACATCTGTTGATGTCTGAAGTGTAAGCTGGGCTTCTGATTAGCCTTATTGCCCTTAAACATAGTGTTGACTTAAAGAAAGACACGAAACCTGAGAGCTGTGAGTTTAAATCCTACTCAGGGCCTCACTGAGTACAGTGGCCCAGGAGCTGGCCACTCAACTCTGAGGGAACTGTTCCATAGAGGTGTGGGAGAAGCCAATTTATATATGATTTTTGGCTAGGAAATGTTAATGCATGCAGTCAGGCATACATCTTGGTAAAAGGTGACTGCTAATCACAAAGAACAGATATACCAAGTGATGACTTTTAGTGCTTGTCTGTTTATGGAAAGATGCAAGAATCTGGCATTGTTGCATTTCTTCCTGAGGGTCTGTTTTATTCCAGGGAACAGAGTTCCTTATCCTGTTTTTCACTCTGAATTCCCCTCAGGTTGTACTGTTGTACTGTTGGAGGGCAGGTTGTACTGTTGGTGGGTAGCTGCAGTGGGTTACACCTTAACATTTGTAGAACTGGGTGGTGAGCATCAAGCCCTCTGTTCTTTGTGTATGGTAGTGATGGTATTTTCCTAGTGACAGAGCTTCAGATTTTTTAAGTTTAAAATATAATGGAAGAATTGGTCAGTTTGGACTACTTCTACCAAAAACAAAACAAAAATTACCACAAAAAACAATCTCTATGAGGATATAGAAGCCCAGTTCAATCTTGGCAAGCCTCTAGTTTTCGTAAGTTTAATGACAGTGATGTAAGTACTAGAGAAAGCCAAGACAGTGGTGTTGGCTTGGAAAGGATTATCTGTGATCCTAAATAGCAAAAGTAGCATTATTAGGTACTACTTCTTCATTTTTTGCACCACCTGTTCTAAAATAGACTGTTGTGTTGGGTTCTGACTGAAACCAGATTTTCCTATATAGATACGTTGAATTTTTTTTTTCCCTTTTGTGGCCGTGGGATCTCAGTTCCCTGACTAGAGGTTAAACTCAGGCCATGGTGGTGAAAACCTGAGATACTAACCACTAGGCCACCAAGGAAACCCCCCCCACACACACATTAAATAATTTTTATTAACTTACTTTAGATCCTCATAAACTGGCAAAAATTAAGACTAAATTTTGAAAAATTCAGCAGCTCTTCTTTTTGTAGTTGGAGAAACAGTTGAAAGGTACATTGATAATTTCTTAAACTGTTAAACTGACATCATAGAATGCCAAAATTGATTTTATAAATTAGTCATTTATGCTTTGATATTTCTGTATTCCTTATTAGAGTGAATCTTGGTATAAATACATTTTATGTTCTCTTTAAGTTTATTTTTTCAAGAAATTAAAGTTTCATGTTACTCTGAAAAAAACCTAGTTGTTGGTTTTATAAAAAAATAAATTGCAATGGCTTTGTATTGTAAGTTGTTGACTTCTGAGCTTGTTTGGTATAAAAAGACATATGTAGGGATATGAATATATATAAATAACACTGCTCACATTAAATGAGGCTATTATGGATCACATAGGATTTATAATACTGGGAAATGCTTAAAACCATAATGAGAATATTTGCATCACTTGTGAAACTACAGATAAGTAACTATAGATATATATGATTGAATTAGACTGAACAGTATATGGAGGAAGCTTTAACTTGTGAAAATTGAAATAGAATAACCTGTGGTCTGGAATTTTTTATTTAAAAGAACTCAGATGATCCTTTTTTAAAATGAAAAAATGGACCCAGAACTTAGGTAACTTCCCCAGTTATGATACTTAGGGTATACTTGCAATTTGAGAAATGGTTACCTTGACTTAAATTTATTATTTGTACTTTCAGATAACTCTATTTGACAGAATAAAAGTGTTCTCAAATTATCTGTAGTATCTTATTTATCTAAGATGGATTCCATTGCAAAATCAGATTTTATGTTCATTGAAAAATGTTGAACCTAGAACAGTAAAATTTGCAGGAGGAATACAGTATATCTTTAAAAATATGTATTTGTTAGAAGAGTGTTTTAACACTACTCAGTATTATAACTGAGTCATACTCAGTAAATTATAAATAACCAGATGTATGCTCCTTGGAGACTAAATCTGCAAGAAGGATATATCCATGTAACTAAGACCCATCTCGTCTTACAGCTTAAAAAGAATCTTATAAAAGCTTTTTGAAGTCATAAAACTTAAAAGATAAAAGCTGTGGAAGCTGTTCTTTGGTATAGAGAGTTGAGCATCAGTATTTGCTCTAACTGTTGTATCGTGATCTAATTAGCCATATTCCTTTTTTCACACTTTTACCGTCACAAGCTACATGTATGCTGCTTCCTCTCCCTCGCACCCCCAGTTTTGTGTTATTCTTTAGGGTACATTTTCAAGAATGTGTTACTAAGTCATGGAATCGGTGTTTTCTAGCTTTCAAAATACCTGATAGTGAATTGAAAGTTGTGGCAACAAAAGTACCAGAAATTTTTGCTCTGTGAGTACCTACAAAAAGAAGGCCCAGCAAGTAAAACGTAAGGACCATGGCAGAAATAAGAAGACAGCCAAGTTTGGCATAGTAGAATCAAAGAGAGAAAGGTTTTCTTTCACATGAAACACTGTAAGTGATAAATCTGTGAAATAAGACCTCCAGTAGATTTAATCAGCAAGTGGCTTGAACTCTCAGAAGGAAAAGAAGAAATTGACAGAGAAAATAAATCATGGCTGTTTTAAAGCTAGGAGAGACCCAGTTGATGACTGAAGGAAGGGGTTATGGACTGGGAAAGAGTGAAATTCCTAGAAACCAAATTATTGACTCTGATAACAACATCCTGGATGAGTTGGTAAGGCATGAGGTCCAGAGAGAGGTAGAAAAATTTGAGAAGGGGAGAGAATCTTCTTTTTCAGTTGAAAGAAAAGCTGAAGTTTTTTATTTAAAGTATCACTCCAGGGAATTCCCTGGCAGTCCAGTGCTTAGGACTCAAGAGCTTTCACTCCAAGGGACTGGGTCAAAAGAAAAAAAAATTCCCCCAAATAAATGAAGTTGATACATATTTTCATGTGATTTCTAATAAAATTCTTTCTAATATCCTAATTTTAGGATATTTTTATTTCCCATCTTTGCTTTAATTGTTATCTAAATTTTAGTACTACCATAAGTGTGTTTATTTAAACTTTTCAAAATACTGTTATATTTGAGGACCCATCTCATTCTGTTAGTCACAATCCAGCTTCTCAGGTTGCCCAGTGGTTAAGAATCCACCTGCTAGTGCAGGAGATGTGGGTTTGATCCCTGGGTTGGGAAAATTCCCTGGAGAAGGAAATGGCAAGCCACTCCAATATTCTTGCGTGGGAAATTCCATGAACAGAGAAGCCTGGTGGGCTATAGTTCATGGGGTTACAGAGTTGAATGCTACTGAGCATGAGGTAGATATTTAATTATGTAGAAATTAAGACAGAATATTACTTATCCAAAGTCACACATACTATACACTCCTGGAAAGCAGATGTTGAGTGTTCCAGTTGAACATACTCCTTTAAACTTTTTCTTCCCCCTCCCTGGGATGCACCTTGTGGCTTCTAGGATCTTAGTTTTATTGACCCAGGGATTGAACCCCGGTCCCCAGCATTGAAAGTGTGGAGTCCTAACTACCGGACCATGCACTTTTACTCTTAAGGCTTGACTTTTGCTTACATTTTTAACAAACAAGTAACCAGTTCTATTACCCTAAATCCTAGTTCTTGCCTCATGTGATAGAGCTACAGTTTGGTCTGTAGGTCAAACTAGACTTTCCACTCAGCATATTTATTTAAGACTTGAGGGCTTTTCTCATGGCTCAGTGATAAAGAATCTGTCTGCCAATGCAGGAGACACAGGTTTGATCCCTGGTCTGGAAAGATCACACATGTCGTGGAATAACTGAGCCTGTGGGCACAATTACTTAGCCAGTGCTCTAGAGCCCAGGTACTCCAACTACTGAAGCCCGCATACCCTAAAGCCCATGTTCCGCAAGAAGAGAAGCCACCCAGTGAGAAGCCTACACACTGCAACAAAGAGGAGCCCCTGCTCTCTACAGCTAGGGAAAAGCCCGGCAAAAATCAATAAATAAATAAATGTAAAGGGGAAAAAAAAGAGTTGGTGTGTGCCAAATTGTTTATAATCTACATTTCCCAATACATAGTTGTCTTATGCTTTATGATATTTTATTTGCCTCAGCAGCTTTATTAATAGTTATCAAAGTCTCTGAATGTAGCCCAGCATAGCCAAATCTGGAAGGTAAAAAATTTTGAATTGTACATTTACAAGGGAGAAAAATTTTTAAATATTCCTCCATGTCAAAAAAGGTTACCTAAAATGAGACCCTGACTCTATCAGAAATAATGCTAATTACTGCTTTTCACCTAGAGCTTGAAATGTAGTGATCACAAGGGCAGGACAGTTGAGACTCTCAACTGTATTTTATTTCATACAGAGTCAAGGTTTCTGGGTAGCTTAAATATTTTATTTAGAGTGTTAATTTCCAGAACACCAGACAGATAACTTCTGAACTAGCTTGAGAAATTTGGATATGATTTTATCATTGTAAACTCATTGCCTCCTGGAGCCAAGCTCCTTTAAAGTATATATCATGGATCCATTGGGCTCTTGGTAGAGAGGATACCTAGCCTAAAGAGTTCATTTAAAAGGGGCAGCCAGACTTCAGCTCTGGTTGATTGAGTTATTTTTGTCTGTCATTCTGAATGTTCTCAAGAAGCTTGAATTTACACGTCCAAAACTGAATTTAATCTCATCTGCCTCCATCCCCACATAGACAGACTAGCTTCCTCTACCTGTTCCTCCTGCTGTGTATGTTTCAAATTAATAGTGCCACCATCACTCAAGCTAACCTGGAGGCTTTTTTTTTCTCTTCCTCACTTTTCTTAATCATTTACTGCTAAATCCCGTTCTGTATCTTGGTTGTTCACTAGTAATGTCTCAACTTCTTATTCTTCGATCATTTTTCAATTTGGCTTCCTGGCCTTCATTCTGTCTTAAACTTCTCCAGTACATCTGCCACACTGTTTTCAGTTATTAGGGTTTGAGAGGGAGAGTGAGATTATTGTCTAAAAATCTAGAAGTTGTTACTACCTATGGGTGGAAGTAAAGAGCCTGTACTTGTGCTAAGCTGCTGAAGGTACTGGTACGAGTTCCTGTGACTTCGTAGAACCATGCACGCTCCTGGTTCTGCAGCTGCATGGTCTTGACTTCAGTAGGAGGAGACTCATTCACTTGGTTGTATCAGAACCAGGAAAAAAATGGAAAGGGAAATGGCATTTTTCTTCTACTTTTGTATTTTTTCCCCCCAGTACCTTCTGTTGGCAGAGTGGAAGACAGGTGTCTGGCAAAAGTAGTTTACAGACTTTTTTGTCTCCGTTGCTTGGAGAGATGTTAATAAAATCTCCTACTATGAAGGTATATTTGTTAATTTTCCTTTGTCTGTTTTTGAAGCTAAGTTGTATGTATTTATACCATCTGATGGTATAAATACTTATTATACCTTTTGATGAACTGAACCTTTTATCATTATGTAGTTTGTTTTTTTAAAATCTCTGTTAGTATTTTTGGTCTTAAAGTCAATTCTAGTTGATACTAGTGCAGCTATATCAACTTTTCTTTTGACCTGGTATCTTTTTCTGTTCTTTGATTTTGAACCTTTGTCCTTATGTTTTAATTGTGTCTTTTAAAAATCACAGAAACTATAGATTTTCACCATCCATTTAACTTTTATCTTTTAACTAAAGAACTTACTCATTTTTTAATGTTGTTCTTGTTTGTTGTTCAGTTGCTAAGTCGTGTCCAACTTTGCGACTCATGAACTACAGTACTCCAGGCTTCCCTGTCCTTCACTCTCTCCTGAAGTTGGCTTAAACTCATGTCCATTGAGTCAGTGATACCATCCAACCATCTCATCCTCTGCTGCCCACCTTCTTTTGCCTTCAGTCTTTCCCAGCATCAAGGTCTTTTCCAGTGAGTTAGCACATCACATCAGGTGGCCACAGTATTGGAGCTTCAGCATCCATCCTTCCAGTGAATATTCAGGGTTGATTTCCTTTAGGATTGACTGGTTTGATCTTCGTGTTGTCCAAGGGATTCTCAAGAGTCTTCTCCAACACCACAATTTGAAAACATCTCTTCTTTCATTCTCAGCCTTCTTTGTGGTCCACCTCTCACATCTGTGCGTGACTACTGGAGAAACCATAGCTTTGACTATACAGACCTTTGTTGGCAAAGTGATGTCTTTGCTTTTTAATATGCTCTCTAGATTTGTCATGGCTTTTCTTCTAAGGAGCAAGTGTCTTTTTTAATTTCGTGGCTGCAGTCACCATCTGCAGTGATTTTGGAGCCCATGAAAATAAAATCTGTCACTGTTTCCACTTTTCCCCTATCTATTTGCCATGAAGTGATGGCATATATAAGTATATATGTATATAAATATATATATAAAAGTATGTAGTGCAAACGTGGGTATCCACTTCTCTATTTATACTGCTAAGAGGGAACTACTATAAAATGGTTGGATGTGCTTACTTCTGGTCTTTTCCATATGCATTTATATGATGTTTGTATAGCTTTTGCTTTTGTGTTAATATAAGGAAATTACATGTATTTTTGAGGCTTGCTTTTTTCCATTTCAGTATGTTTTGGGATTCTTCTGTTCGTGTTAGTACACAGAAATCCACATCATTCTTTTTTTTTTTTCCTTTTTAAGACATAGCTTTTAAACAAATTATTCATTTATTTTTGGCTGTGCTGGATCTTCATTGCTGTGTGCAGGCTTTCTCTATTTGCAGAGATCAGGGATTACTCTTCATTGCAGTGCTCGGGCTTCCCATTGTGGTGGCTTCTCTTATCGCAGAGCACAGGCTGTAGAGTGGGGGCTCAGTAGTTGGGGCTCACAGGCTTCGTTGACCCACAGCTTGTGAGATCTTCCCAAATCAGGGATCAAACCCATATCGCCTGCATTGGCAGGTGGATTCTTAACCACTGGACCACTAGGCAAGTCCCACATCATTCTTAATGATTGTGTGTGTGCTTATGTGTGTTGAGTCGTGTCTGACTCTTTACAACCCCATGAATTGTAGCCCATCTGGCTCCTTTGTCCATGGAATTTTCCAGGCAACAATACTGGAGCGGGTTGACATTTCCTACTCCAGGGGATCTTCTAGACTCAAGGGTCAAACCCACATCGCTTGAGTTTCCTACATTAACAGGTGGATTCCTTTCCACTGAGCCACCTGGGAAGCCTAATGGTTATGTAGTCTTACTTCTGTATGCCATAATTTGTATAATTATTGATAGACACCTATATTGTTTCTGGGTTTTGCATACAGTGAAGCAGTCAGCATCCTTGTTAATTAAACAAAAAATTTACTGAGAGAAAGCATTATGTGTCAGGCACAGTGTTTGTGGCACGGTGGTAAAGAATCGTCCTGCGAATGCAGGAGACGCAGGTTCAATTCCTGTGTTCAGAAGATCCCCTGGAGGAGGAAATGGCAACCCACTCCAATATTCTTGTGTGAAAAATTCCATGGGTAGAGGAGCCAGGTGGACTACAGTCCATGGGGTTGCAAAGAGTCGATATAAGTACTGAGCACATACAGTTTTGAATGCTAGGATTACAAAGGTAAATAGTAATCTCTGCCTTAGATTTGCTTAGTTATATAAATGCTACAAGAACATAAAATAAATTAATTGGGGATCTAGTGCTTTTCCAGCTAGAAAAGTCTTATATTGCATCAAGTATTTTATGCTATTGTCTTCTGAATAACTTCTCATTTGGGTCTTATTTTTTAAGTTTCTAGATTCTGAAAAGAATTGTTGCCTCAGTGGATAGAATTTATATTCCTCGGGATATTTTGTTTGTTTCTGCCTGTTGCCTGGGGCGTTACTTCCTTGACCACTTGATTAAATTCTTGCCTTAGGTTCTCTGCAGGAATTCAGACAGAGCCCTGTGGGTATCTGCTTGAGATTCAGACATTTCATGGGAGACCTTTTTTTCTTCCTCTAGCCATTGCTAAGTTCTAAACAGGCAGATTTCATTGTTGTCTCTTTCTGTGCCCTTTATCTTATTCACCATTAGTCTGAGGGATCATAGTTTTTTGTAGATATTCTGAGAGATTCCATACTTCTTGGTCTTGCACCCCTTGGGTTTGGTAGAGAACTCCAGAATGAAATCCAGCCCTGATCCTTTGAATATTTCACAGTTCCTGCATTCATTTGATTTTTGTTTTCTGTGGAAGTATTTAGAGTATCTGCATTGTGCTAGAAATAAAATTCTGTTTAGTGTTTTTATTTATCTGGCTGCGTCGGGTCTCGGTAGCTGCACAAGGCATCTTTCATTGTGTCATGCAGAATCTTTCACTGCCAGTGTGCGGACTCTCTAGTTGTGGCCCTCATGCTCAGTATTTGCAGCCTGGACTTAGTTGTTTGGTGACATGTGGGATCCTAGTTCCCCAACCAGGGATCAAACTCAGGCCCTTGGCAGCCCTAACCACTGGACTGATAGAGAATTCTCAAAAAATATTAACTTTAAGAGTGAACACCTTGATTTGTTGAAGGCTACCCATTTCCTAAAAGGGGGAAAAGTTTCAATAAATAAATGTTAGAATTAAGAGCTGTAGAAGTATACCATACTTAGGAAAGGAAGTATTTTCTTAATTTGCACGAATCAAATTCTACCTAATTTTTAAATAAAGTAAAATCATTTCAGTGCTGTGTCATCTCACCCTTCTTCATTTGAAAAAAGAAAAATGTTGTAATTATTTAATATTGTTGGGGGGAAGTAGTAGTTTATAAGTGTAATGATATTAATATGTTGTTTAGTCACTAAATCGTGTCTGACTCTTTTGCAACCCCATGGACTGTAGCCCACCAGGCTTCTCCGTCCAAGGGATTTCCAAAGCAAGAATACCTGAGTAGGTTGCCATTTCCGCCTCCAGGAGATCTTCCCAACCCAGAAATTGAACCCTCCTCTCCTGCATTGCAGGTGGATACTTTACTGCTGTGCCATATTAATGTGTACGGTATTTGAATTTTTTACCATCACACTCTCCTATTGTTCCACTTTCCACTTTTAGTTGATTGTTAGATGAAATTAGAGAAAACACATTGGGCATTTTAGGTACAGTTGCATTAGCAATCATTGTCATATATCGCCACATTTTTAATGTTTTCCCCCCTTTCGTTTGTATTTCTTCCTACCCTAAATAAGGATTTCTTCCGTTCAGTTTCTCAAAATGTCACTTTTAAATAAAATTTAACAAGATATGAGGCCTAACTCTCCAATGCCTTAGCTTGCTCCATTTTTGGTCACATTTTAATATACCACACATGTACTTGTTTTTTAACTATCTGTTGACTGTCTCTCCTGCAGTAGAGTTTAAGCTTTACAAAGCCAGGGATCTTGTCAGTTTGTCCATTGATGTATTGTCATTTTTAGTATCTGAGGGGGGTATATTCTCTTCAGGTTTTGATTGATGATGTCAGAGTATCATTTAAATACTTTGTACCTCGGTTTCAGCATCTGTTAGTGTTGGATAAAACTTACACAGATCCACTGGTTTAGAAGCTGAGCTGATTTATATAGGAATGAACTTTTAAGGATGCTGTTTAAAATAGCCCTTTGTTTGTTTACTCAGAACATATCATTGAGTGTGGCATTCCTCAACTTGAACAGTGTTGTTCACTATCAAACAACTATAGTGGTACTTTTTTTTTTTTTATGCAGTAATACCCATCATCCTCAGCTGTCTGAAAAAGCAAAAACTTGAACTAATATATAAAGCACGAGCATTGATGAAAGTGATCAGGAGCCAAAGAGGCAACGATAGTCTCATTGGGATGAAACTTCATGTCTTAGCACCATGCTTCACAATGTGGTCTGTGGACCTGTTAATTCCTGGGCTGTGCTTTTCATTTTTATGAGGACTTGTTAAACTTGTTCCTAATTTCTCCAGTTAGTCTCAGTAAGGGAGTATAGTCTGGTTTAAGAGCAAACGAAGCAACAAATGTTAGCCAGTGTTAATGCCGTCACTGAAGATTAGTTGGTATTTGTTATACCAAAAAAAATGTGATGTAGTCACCAAAGTAAGTAAACCTTTTTGCTTGCTAAGGGAGGTTGCAGGTCCAAAGTGGGAAACAGCAAGTAAAAGAGAAAAAGAATGTCTTTGATTAGAGGTTAAGTATTATGACAAGTTATTGACAATCAAAGCGAAATCGCAGTTTAAAATGTAAGAACTGAGGCTGTCAAGCTACTCTAACTATATACTGAAGGGTCAGGTGGGCTTGTAGACCTAACTGTTGTCTGAGGCTGTCACAGTAATCATTATTAACAGGTTAAATTATGTTCAGTACACATAATGTCATGGATCTGTATTAGAGTTTAGAGTTTTACTACATTCATTTAAATTTTTTTGATATTTAAAAGTGTTCATTTTTATCCATTATATCTCATTTCCTGGTCATTCCTGGGAAGCACATGGCATATTCACACTGGGTTTTTAACATTATGGGTCTGTACTGGGATAGGCATTGATAATATCAGTTGGGGAAAATGGAACAGGGCTGATTAGAATATAGTGATTACAGTTTTTCTGTGTTTTTTTTTTTTTTGCCATGCCACACTGCATGCAGGATCTTAGTTCCCTGATGAGAGTCATCCTGTGCCCTCTGCAGTGGAAGCATGGAGTGCTAACCACTGGACTGCCAGGAAGTTCTCACAGCAATTGCATTGGGGTTTTTTTTTTCTGTTTAAAAAAAAAGACTTATTTTTGGCTGTACTGGATCTTCATTCCTGTGCACAGACTTTCTCTAGTTGTGGCGAGTCGGGACTCTTTGTTGCTGTGTGTGAGCTTCTCGTCATGGCTTCCCTTGTTGCACAGCACAGGCTCAGTAGTTGTGGCCTGGGGGCTTAGTTGCTCTGTGGTGTGTAGAATCTTCCTGGACCCGGGGTCAAACCCATGTCCCCTGCATCGTCAGGTGGGTTCCTACCTACTGTACCCACAGGGAAGTCCTGATTACAGTTTTTAAAGGGATCTTTAAGTTGCTTTTACTCTATTGTATAAAAACTGTGGCTTGAGCTTTAAATCTCATAAGGCCAAAAGTAATAATGTATGTATCTGTTTTACTCATTTGGGCTTTTTCTGTTCCACACTTGACCTTTGGTGTCAAACAGCTGCTGTAGTGATTCTTGGAGTGGTGGTAGTGGAGAAGAGGGGGTGTTAAGCTTCTGGGCCGCCTTTCCATGTTACACAAATAATCTTCTGGACCTCTGTGGTAAAAACCCCAGTTCTAGGGGAGAGTAAATCTCAAGAATAATTCCTCACAGCACTGAAGTGGGAAAAAGTTTTAGGAACGAAACTTCTGTCGCTCTGTCTTGAGTGCAGGGTGACACATTTTAGCTGTTGAAGTAGTCTCGAATTTCTCAACCATAGTATTATGACATACAGGAATGCCATTCCGTTGTGTGGTACTTCCCAGTGTCTTGTCCTTGACAATAGTTAACTCCAAATTGGTCAGTGGTTTTCTTACCCCCCAAAGTAGTAAATGATGGTGGATTCGTATCACTTTGATTCATTTGTATTCATAAGGAAGGAGAGAAAGGAAGGTGTAGAGCCACTGGACCGCTATGCCAGTTCTGAAAGCATTAAATCTTTTTCTTTTCACAATATTTAGATATATCAGGATCTTTCATACTGCTTGTATAAATCATTTGGATCTCTTAGAAGAGCTCAAATTCCTCTGAGTTTTCTAGACTTGAGCCAACACACATGAGGGCTAGATAGAGTTTTCAGGTTATTCTAGATTTGGGATGGTCTCAAACATTTACATTGTGGGCCTGCCTGGTCTTTCTGCCTTGGAGCACGGGTGTGCTTCTGTTTTATGCAGTCTGGGGATAAAGTGCATATTTACAGATTGACTGAGATCATGTATCATGGGGTAGGTGTTAAATATTGAGAGAAGAATCATTTTAAGCATATTAAATTTACTCAGAAAATTAATTTTTACTCTTCAAGTAGTTCTGATAATTAATAATTAGGGAAGTCAGACCTTTATTAACAATTTTGAATGCACATATTCCTCCCTACTTTAACATATCTGAAATCAAGATATGTCAGTGGAGTGTTGTCTTTTAATTCGTAGCTGTTTTCCTTTCTTAGTGTTACATAAAATAATACAATTGATGGTGTGTATTAGATTCAGAGAACCATGATATATTTGTAATATGTGTAATTACTTTTTTCATATCTCTCTGATTCAGAGACAGCAGGGTGATATTTAGCTGTGAACCTTTGGAACTGTTAGTTTTTCAGCCCCCTCAGCTCCCAGTGGTTTGTGGATAGTTCTGCTTCTTTAGTTACCTTCTGCAGATATTTTCCAGTTATCTCCCGTTACCTCTGTTCGAGGCTGTTATTTTCACCGCTGTCTAGGGAAGCAGCCAGTGTTGCCTGATGATCTGATGAGCTGGTGGTATCTTTGCTTTTGCTAGAGTTCAGTCCTAACGCAGGTATTTCACATCTACTTTTAACACTTAGTCTTCAAAGTTAGGAGGTGAATGCTAGCTTTCTGTTGATAGATGCTGCTTGGTGATTTCTACACAGTTATGCTAGTTCTTCACATCCTGGAGTATGAATTTTCATTTATTTTTACATTGAACTCTTGAAGTCCTCCTTTTTAAGCTTCTGTGCTCATAGTCAGTGTTCTTAGAACCAGTTTTTTAGAAGAGCCAGAGGACCGTTGAGGAAACTGTTCTTACTCAAAAACACTTCCTGCCCCCTCTGATGAATTACTGTTCCTGGAAGGATACACCCAAGAGTGAATTCCCTGTTTCTATGAGCCTACTAAATACACTGTTTGACCTTCTACCTTATTATTTTTTTTTTTTAGTACACGGGTGAATCATTAGTTTTTGTTAGTGTGCTTAGTAAGTACTCATTAACACCTCTCCCCCGTGTTCATCCTGTTTTGTCTACTGCAGAAATATGGATGTGCAAGATAGTTTATTGCCTGGTAGCAGAGACAGTAAGGACTGGCATGGCGTGTCTTTTAATGTAGGGACTCTCCCTCCTCTGTTAAAAAAACATGCTCCAGCCAATGTCTTGAAATGTTTGAAAGAACATGAGATGTTTGAAAGAACAAACACTTACAATCCGTTGTAATTCCAGAGAGTTGGATGGTTCTCCTTTGAGTTTGCAGGCAAAATATTGGCCCCAGCGGCAGTTGTCTGAAATCTTGGCTGGAATTGGAGATTTCAGATTGGAGATTCTTCCAAATGACACGTGGTTATTGGCAGGAGGCCCTAACCTTACCCTGCTAACCTCTGTATTGGGTTGTTCACAGTATGGCAAGGGATTCTAGAGAGAACAACCAAGACATAAATCACAGTCTTTCTTAACCTAATCTTGGGAGTGACGTACCTTCCTTTCTGCTGTATTGTATTGTTACACTGGCCAACTCTGGTACTGTGTAGGAGAATGTCACTACTAGGAAGCAGTTACTTGGATATTCTCTTGGAGTTTGGCTACCACAGGCCCCTTTCTTTGTGGACATATAAGTAGTTAGTATCGGGGTGGGGAAAGCTTTTCTTTTCCTTCAGCACTGGTCATATTGTCTTTTAGGGATATTTACACCAATGTAATTCTTCTTAGCTTGCGTTTGTATCCTGTTTCTTTTGGTAGCTGGTTATGCAAATTGACATTCTTTTGTATCCTGATTCAGTGACAAGGGCTGTCTTCCCTGTCTTATATGAAGTTCTCAAGGTCTGGAGGATTTCCACAGTATTGTTTCCCAAAATGTGGTTGTTGAAACAAGACTTTCCCAAGATGCCCTACGCTAACTCAGAGGATTCCATTACTTTGGAGACCTGTATGTTATCTTCCTCCCCTTAGAGAATTGTCATGCAAGTTAGTATATCAGACGTCTCTGAGAATTCCTGCTTTTAAAAAAAAAAAAACACCTTTATTTTTTCCAGTCTAGTGTTTTTGAAAATTGACTTAATCATAGAACCCACAGGATTTGTTGAAAGTGAAAAATGTTAGTCACACAATCGTGTCTGATTCTTTGCAACCCCATGAACTACATATAGCCTGCCAGGCCCCCTCTCCTTGGCAGGAGTGCTCTCTCTTCTTCCCTCTCTTCTCAGGCAAGAGTGCTGGAGTGGATTGCTGTTTGTTTCTCCAGGGAGTCTTCCTGACCCAGGGAACGAACCCAGGTCTCTTGCACTGCAGGCAGATTCTTTACAGTCCTGAGCCACCAGGGTAGCTCCTGTTGACTTAAGTAGAGTAAATTAAAAACCCTCTTCTACGTGCGCCACGGCCACCATGAAGTAGCAGCCCGACAGGAAGATTATGGGCCGCTCCGGGTAGCTGAACCGCCGCATGTCCACTAGATGAGAAAACTGAAGCCCAAGATGGTGGATTGAATTGTCCAAGGGTTCAGAGGATGACGGAACTAGAATTCACATTTTTGGGCTCTTGGGCTCTGTGGTTTAATCCAAGAACTTTGCATATGATGACCTGAAAAAAAAAAAATAAAAAAAATAAAAACCCTCTTCTACATAGACATTTTTCACAAATATATTCCTTCTTTATTCAAAATAGATTGTTTAGGCAGCTTTATTTCTATGTTTTCTATAATTAAAAATTTTCTAAACTAATTTTGTTTGTAATTTTGCATTTTGCAAGGCAACTGAGGTCAGAAATTGCAGTTAATATCTTATTTTCCTTGTTGCTAGCAATTTTGGTATTGTACCATTTTAAGAAAAGTTTTCACTTTTGCCAATTAAAAGCGCTATTGATTCTCAACAAAAAAGGGAGGAGTTCTCTAATCTGTAGAGGTGTTAGATGTTGGTAGGCTTACTGAAAGATGTTGTGAATTGAAAAGATCTACAAAACTACAGACATTGCTGTTTGATAGTGATATTCCACTGTTTTGAAAAATCAGAAACTAGCTTTTAAGTAGAGTTGTTTGAAGTTCTGAATAGGAATCCATGCTCATGTGCTTGCTTTTTTTTCTTTCCTGAACACTTATTCTGTACAATTTTATTTATTTTTAAACAAACTTTTAATTAATTAGTGACTGTGCTGGGTCTTCATTGCTGCGCTCAGGCTTCTCATTTTGGTGGATTGTCTTGTGGAGCATGGGCTCTAGGGTGCACAGGCTCAGTAGTTGTGGTACATGGGCTTAGTTGCCCGACAGCATGTGGGATCTCCCTGGGGCAGAGATTAAAATCATGTTCCCTGCATTGGCAGGCTGATTCTTAACCACTGGACCACCAAGGAAGTCCTACTTGTGTACTTTAATCCAAAAAAAAAGATGTTCATTAGGAATCTTTATAATGTTGCATGCACTTCTAATAACATTGGTTAGTTTGCTTTTAAACCCATAAATTATGAGCTATTGTGGTTTTTGTTTTGCTTTGTGTCCTGAAAAAGAATGTCCAGTGATGAAAGAATTGGACAATAAAAGCTATATACAAAAAAGAATGCAAATACGTAGCCATTTTAGGGCATCTAGTATGTGAAAAAAATAACTATGTAATCTCAGGCTCTGATATATTATATTCTGGTGTTGAAAGATTAAATTATATGTGGATGATACTATTTTAAGAAAACAAATAGGAGCTGTAAATTTAAATTATTTTAAACTTTTTCAAAAGACGTTTTCTGTAGTTCTTCTGTAAACCCTATTTGTCTGAAATGATGTATTCATTAATAAGAATTATGGAAAACTATGATTTTTATTGTTGAAAACCAGTAAAGGAAACCCAGCTAAAACTTTCAAGCATTTATAATCTTATAACTTGGTAACTATCTTATAGCATCAATGGTTACAAATAATTTAATAATTGTGAATTATAGGAAAACAAATCATTTTAAAATGTTACAAATAATTTAAAATAATTTTAAATTGTTACAAATAATTTAATAACTGTGAATTATAGAAAAACAGTAAAACATTTAAGAATCAAGCATGTAAAATATATAGATGTAAGGGGTTTATAAAGGAAAAGACATGAGCATTTGGAGGAAATTTAATCAAGGATTTCAGACTGTATGACTACAAGGATATTGTGTTGTAAGAAAAAAAAAGTACAAATTTATTCATGATATTCTTTTTTTTTTTAGAAACGACTACAGAAAGAACTGTTGGCTTTGCAAAATGACCCACCTCCTGGAATGACTTTAAATGAAAAGAGTGTTCAAAATTCAATTACACAGTAAGTATTTTAAGTTTTAAAATACTTATTTGTTTTTCTTTTGTAATCAATGTAAGTATGAATATATACTCATTTTAAAAATGCAGAATTACTTTCTGTATGTCAGAATTATTTTCATATTTTATCTGATTCTCTCCCTCTGAGAAGTAAATACAGTAAACATATCTTATTCTGTGTATTTAAATACACAGTTTTGTTTTATAAAAGTTTCCTGCTGATAAGATAGCATGTTAAAAACTTTGGCCTGACTTTGTTATGGAGTGTTCTTCACCTGTGATAGAGTAGTTTGGTATGAGGTTATTTATCAGATTTTTCAAAAACATTTAAGGCTCTGAAGTGAATGAACAGTCAAGAGGCATCACTGTTCTTGTCCCCTCAACAGACAGCGTGGTTGCTTTCTTTGTAGAGGCGTTGTTAGCTAGATGAATGTCACACTCTCAGCATTCTCATTTGATAGATTAGAGACTTGCATGAGGATAAAAAGGTGAAAGGTAGAAGGAGGGCATAGAAGTATCCTCTGATTCAGCTCCTTCCTTGGGAATGGAGCAGAAGTTTCTTCCCAGATATGTGCCAAGAGTAGTAGAGAGATATGAGTTCCTTTAAAATGAACAGTTTTTAAAAAGAGAGCATTCCCTCTCTTAAAAATGAGCATTTGAATTAGTTTGAAATGTTTTTGAGAGTGTCATCCTAAGATTTCACAACTGACTATTTGGTCTGTCCTTACCACTCCTTTGATTTAACAGTTCTGTTGGAAAAAGGTAAATGTAGTAAAATGGGAGATTTTTAAGTAATTGACTCTGTCCTTAAAAAAGAAAGAAAAAAACCCCAAAATGTAAAAGGGGAAGAAGTCAACAAGATAAAAATTTACTATAGACAACTTGTAGAACAAACTGAACGATTCAAATATTTAGTGATACAGAGAGCAGAAGTGACCAAAACTCACACAACAGGGACATACTTATTTTCAGAACAAACAATTTTTGGTTACCTTTGACCATGACATTTGAGTCAGTAATTAAGACAGGAGTCAAGCTTTAAGAACAGGAATATTAAGAAAGGATCTTTTGAATGAAATGAATTGCAAACCAAATACTAATCTAGTTAAAAGAGATGCATGTAATTAACAGGAAATAAACACTAATTTTAAAATAATATACTTTTTTTCTGTTGAGTTCGTTAGTTTCTTTAATCAGGCCAGGGCAGAAGCTGAAACAAAAGATAGACATTAGAGGAATCAGAGATAGGCTAAAGAGCAATGTTTTGATATAACTTCTAACCTAGCTTGAAAAAACTACGCAGGGAATTCCTTGGCAGTCTGGTGGTTAGGACTTGACAACTCTCAACTGCCTGGGGCCCAGTTTCAGTCCCTGGACTGGGAACTTAAGATCCCATAAGCTGCGCAACGTGGCCAAAAAGAAAAAAAAATTTTTTGTTTAACTGGGATCATATGGAACGGGGGATATGGGTAAAGAAGCCCATTATGCTTTATGGAAGACAGTTTGGTAGCATGTGCTAAGACCTTAAAAAATACGAGAATCATGTTCTTTGACCTAATATGCTATCCTTTGACCTCTATGCTCTCCTAAGGAAGGAACAGAGATACTGAAAGATCAACTTAGAGCTATTGTGGTCTCTCAGTGTAGCTCAGTGAAGTGGTACCCCTTGACTTAACAGTCCATAGTCATCATGTAAGGCAAAAATTTTATTTAGTCATAATTGCCTTTGAAAACCCCTTGAGAGAGGCTATATTGGTATATATCCTGTCATAATCTATCCAGCAAAGCTAATTTTTCCTTCACATATTTGTCTTTTTCTGTCTGACTTCACTTAGTATGATAATCTTTAGGTGTTTAGGTCCATCCATATTGCTGCAAGTGGCAATATTTCATTCTTTTTTGTGGCTGAATAATATTCCATTGTATATATGTACCACATCTTTATTTTTTGATTTTTTTTTTTTTGGTTGAAGTATAGTTGATTTACAATATTGTGTCAGTCTCTGCTGTATAGCCCAGTGAATCAGTTATACACATACATATATTCTTTTCCATTATGATTTATCATAGATACTGAATATAGTTCCCTGTACTGTACTTCAGGACCCTGTTGCTTATCTGTTCTGAATGTAATAGTTAGCATCTGCCAACCCCAGATTCCTAGTCCATCTCTCCCTCCCTCCACCACGTCTGTTCTGTTTGTCTATGAGTCTGTTTCTGTTTCATAGATAAGTTCATTTGTGCCATATTTTAGATTCCACATATAAGTAATACCATATGGTATCTGTCTTTCTTTTTCTGACTTAACTTCACTTAGTATGAAAGTCAAAGTGTTAGTCACTCAGTCACTCATCTGACTCTGCGATTCCATGAACTGTGGTCTGTCAGGCTCCTCTGTTCTTGGGGTTCTCCAGGCAAAAATACTGGAGTGGGTTGCCATTCCCTTCTCCAGGGGATTGTCCCAACCCAGGTATTGAACCTGGGTCTCCTGCCCTGGAGCCTGATTGTTCACCATCTGAGCCACCAGGGAAGCCTGTGATCAGCTCTAGTGTATCCATGTTGCTGCAGATGGCACTATCTTGTTTTTATTTATGCCTGAGTAGTATTCCGTTGTACATGTGGACCACATCTTTATCCATTCAGCTGCCGATGGGTGTTCAGGTTGTTTCCTTGATTTGGCTATTGTGAACAGTGCTGCTATGAACATAGTGGTTCATGTATCTTTTTGAATGATGGTTTTGTCCAGGTATATTCCCCAGAGTGGGATTGCTAGATCGTGTAGTAATCCTGTTTTAGTTTCTGCAGAACCTCCATACTGTTTTCCAAAGTGGCTTTACCAGATTACATTCCCACCAACAGTGTAGGAGGTATGTATACCACATCATCTTTATTCATTTGTCTGTCGATGGGATTCGAGGTTACTTCCATGTTTTGGATGGAACATTGGGATGCATTTATCTTTTTTGAGTTGGAGTTTTAATCTTTTCCAGCTACTTGCCCAGGAGGGAGATTGCTGAATCATATGGTAGTTCTTTTTTAGTTTTTTTAAGGAAACTAAACTTCATACTATTTATTTAGTGACTGCACCGATTTATATTCCCACAAATAGTTTAAGATAATTCTCTTTTCTCCACACCCTCTCCAACATTTCTTATTTGTAAACTTTTTGATGATGGCCCTTCTGACTTGTTTGAGGAGACACCTCATTATAATTTTTATTTCCTTTTTTCTAATAATTGCCTATTTGGAGCATCTTTTCATGTTCCTTTTCATCAGTGTGTCTTCTTTGGAAAAGTGTTTATTTAGGTCTTCTGCCTATCTTTTGATTGCTTTTTTGCAGGGGGATGTTAAGCCCCTGTCAGTCTCATTGTTTGCAGATATTTTCTCCCAGTCCATTGTTGTCTTCTCATTTTGTTGATGATTTCCTTTGCTGTGCAAAAACTTGTAAGTTTGATTAGGAGGAATGACCTGGGTTTTATTAAAGAGAGTAGGTTTTTTGTTTCTGTCTTTTTAATGCAGTTTTTGCATTGCATTTTTATTTACTGTGTACTGGTTCTGGCGTTAGGAATATAGTACGTTTTTTGCATATATAATATCATTTATTTTTCAGAGTCCAGAGTGCTAACCATTACACTATGGGGCCTCATTTATTTTTCTAACAAAACTTTAAGGTGACTTTTTTACTAACTTTAACAATTTTTTAAAATAACTATTTTAGAATTTAAGTACTTAAAACAGAAGTGTGTATTCAGGGCCACACAGCTAACTAAGGGACTGTTTAATTTTGCTGTGAAATATTGCCTCTTGAGTCTGTGGTCATATCCTTTCTAATCATGTAAAGTATTCAGCATGCCTTCTGAGAATGAATAGCCATACTTCTAAGGGTCTCTGTGTGTTCCAACCTGGTTACTTTCAGAGAGTAGGCACACTTACTATTTTATGTATTCCTAAGTTTATAATATGTGAGGTGCTCAATAGTAGCCCAGCACTGTATCCTCAAGCTTCCTTTTGTTCCCCTGTATTTAATGTAATAAATTTTTATACCTGAAAAGTATAGGATTTAAGGAATTGATCAGGTATACAGTAATTACAAGTGGCATGGCTATAATTAGGAGCTCGGATTTTTGCTTCTAAAATCTGCCCTGTCATCTATGTTGTAATAAGCTATTCCTCTTTTTTTTAAATAATTGGAGATAGTGTGCAGTTTATTATTATAAACAGATTTATATTCATGATTATTGTATATGAAAACAAAGTAAACTTATATAGATGCCACAGAAATCTATTCTGGGTTTTATTAAATGATTGAAACATAATGAGAGACAAAGGAAAGGCCTTTTAGAGCCTTGAGTAGCCATCAGAGTAAGTGGACTGATATCAGCTTAGCTTCTTTTTTCCTGGTTAGCTGTCTCTGGAATACTCATGAGAAAATTGGTCTGACAGCTGCTGTAGTCATTGCTGATATCAACTTCTCTCATATTAATAGCTTCTAAAATAATTTATATTAGAAAAGCAGTTGATTACCTTGATTTTATCTATAAAATCTTTTCCATAATTGTAGAGATGGTCTGAAAAAATAAAGGTACCGTAAATTGAGTAAGAAGAGTGTAGACTTTGGTGTCAGTACACCTAAGTTGAGTTTTATTTTGTTTTTTTCTGGACCTGAGTTAAAACTTGTCTCTGTCCTTTTAGCTGTCTGACCTTGGTTTAGTTATTTAACCCAGGAGTGTCAGAGAAAGGAATAGGGCCAGGAGTGTTACTACCTACTCCTGTTGTTGTTGGGAGTTATACAGTGTTGTTGTTATACATGGGTGACTCCTGTCCCATTGCCTGGCATAGATGCATATCTGGTGTTCCTTTTCCTCCTCACCCCAGTCCTTAATAACTGAAGTTAAATTTTTTTTTTTTCTATTCTAGGTGGATTGTAGACATGGAAGGTGCACCAGGTACCTTATATGAAGGGGAAAAATTTCAACTTCTATTTAAGTTTAGTAGTCGATATCCTTTTGACTCTCCTCAGGTAACTGTTTTGCTTTTTATTGTATTTTTAGATTATAGACAAATGCTAAATTAGTGATTTTTGATTAAGTAGAAACTTATAATCATTACAATTATATTAAGTAGATTTGTTTCTTTATCTTATTTGTAATATAACCAAGGTCATATGAACAGTTTACTGAGATTAGGGCTTTGCTGCTTTTGTACTTCTGCTTTAGACTATTTCTGATCCATTCATGTTAAGTAGGCCAAAGGGCATGGAAATCTAACTCCTAGGCCCACTGGTTATGGGAGAATTTCGCATTTTGGAATAGCTAGAGCCATGTCTTTCTAGATAAGATGATGATATTGATAGAATGACATCATTAAGAGGCAAGTGCTATTTTGAAAGGAGCACTTCTTTGATTTCTCATTGCTGTGCTGTCTCTTGTAGCCTTTTACTACTGCACGGGCAAAATATAAAATATTAAATATCTAGACATGAGCCCCAAATCTGATCATTTTAGTGTGAAGCACAATCAGTTTAGTTAATGTCTGAAAACTTGGACAAAGGGTAGTGGTGGTAGATAAAAATTTTTGAGAGCTGTTTAACTGTGGTAAATGATTAATCCTTGGAGATTAGAGAAGAGGAGAATTTAGGATGAATTCCAGATTTCTGGGATGGTAAGATGGATAATGAATTACTAGTAGCTAAATGATAAGACACTGACTAACTCTGTGTAGCACTGCTAGGTGATCAGATGTTGTAGATAATGAAATTTCTCAAATAACCTGAAATTCAATGTGTTAGGTGCTAAAATATGCTATTTTTGAGGAAATTCATATTGCTACTTCTAAGTTGTTGTTCAGTCGCTAGGTCTTGTCCTACTTTTTGCAACCCCATGAACTACAGCACACCAGGCTTCCCTGTCCTTATCTCCCGGAGTTTGCTCAAGCTCATGTCCATTGAGTCAATGATGTCATCAAGTTATCTTATCTCTCCTCACCCCCTTCTCCTCCTGCACTCAGTCTTTTGCAGCATCACGGTCTTTTCCAGTGAGTTGGCTTTTTGCATCAGGTGGCCAAAATACTGGAGCTTCAACTTCACCATCAATCCTTCCAGTGAATATTAAGGGTTGATTTCCTTGAGGATTGACTGATTTGATTTCCTTGCTGTCCAGGGACTCTGAAGAGTCTTCTCTGGCACCATAGTTTGAAAGCATCAGTTCTTCGGCGTTCAGCCTTCTTAATGGTCAAACTCTCAATCTGTACATGACTACTGGTGGCTCAGATGGTTAAGCGTCTGCCTACAATGCAGGAGACCCGGGTTCATTCCCTGGGTCGAGAAGATCTCCTGGAGAAGGAAATGGCAGCCCACCCCAGTATTCTTGCCTGGAAAATCCCATGGACGGTGGAATCTGGTAGGCTACAGTCCATAGGGTCGCAAAGAATCGGACACAACTGAGCAATTTCACTTTTCACTGGAAAGACCATAGCTTTGACTAAATGGACTTTTGATGGCAAAGTGATGTCTCTGCTTTTTAACATGCTGTCTAAGTTTGTCATAACTTTTCTTCCAAGGAGCAGGCGTCTTTTAATTTTGTGGCTGCTATCACCGTCTGCAGTCATTTTGGAGCCCAAGAAAAGAAAATGTCACTACTTTAAATAGTGACACAAACAGCTTAATCTTTTCTTAGCTGTATGGGAATATAGATGGAGGTCAACTTGTATTGTGCTGTAGTTAAAAAGATAATTGTTTCAAGGCATAGTATTAAATGGAAGCTGATTCCTTGAGTTCTGACGTTTCTATGTGAGCAGAAAAGTAAGATGTTGAGGGCTCATTTTTATCTTTTTCTAAAAAAAGGTGAAGAATTGTGTCTTGTTGTGACCTCTGGGTTTCTATAATAACCACACATCAACTGTAATCAGAAACCAAATGTATTCCTTCTCTTCAGAAATTGATTTTCACTTTCTGTTGTTGCCTTTGGCTTATCAGCATCATCTTAACTGTTTTTGCTTGAAGGCAGTAAGGTATCCACTTGTTCTCAACCTGTTCCTCTACCTCACTTTAGCTAAGTCCCTGAAGGCCTCCTTCTGAAGGAAGAATATGAATCATGGAATCAGAAACTTTGTCTTAGGGAATACTAGAGAAGGTTAACTGTGAAAACTCACAAATCTTAAAATATTTCTCTAACCGTGAAACTAGGTCTAAGGTATTCTTTAAAACTCTGTTCTTAATTCTAAATCAAATGTCAAACTTAAGCATCATTTGAATTTCATCTTTAATATTTCTGTAAGTGAGAGCTTTTGTCAAAAATCCTATCATCGTAGCTTGTATTCCTGTTATCCTCTTCCCTGGTTTCACTCCTGCTTACTGGTCTGATTTTGGTGTCCTCTAGCTTCTTTATTCTTCTCACTCTTTAATGTCTTTAACCATCTTAAGCCACTAACTCCTAGATTTCCAGCTCTGTGTACACACTCCTCCTTCCAAGGTTTAATTTCATGCCCTTGTTGGGCAGCTCTACTTGAACACCTCCAGACATCCCAAATTTAACACAGCTAATAAACTCAGGTTTTTTCTAATAACAAAATAAGAGAATTCTTTCTTTGGGTTTCTGTTCACCCATCTTCTTGGGTTAAAGTTCTTTCCTTTCCCTCATTGTTAAGTGTGGTTTTTCAGATCCTTTCACAGATGTAAGGCAGTCTGATCACTTTTCTTAAGTTATCATCAGTGCTTTATGGTCCAAGTTTTTAGTTTTCATTTGGACTATTACAGAGTAGCCTTTAATTCTTCCCACTCCTAGAAATCCTTTCACATTGCTGTTAGATCTCTTTGAAGGTGCCATTACCTCATTGGTTTTCCCACATACATCTACCACCACCATCCTCACCCTTCTCAGTAAATCCTGTGATGGTTCTTACTTCCTGTCAAGTCAGGCTTAGCAGTCCAATCTCTTTATGGTCAAGTCTGAACTGAAGCATTTCAGCCACACATTAACCTCCATGCCTTCTCTTGTATAATAGTATTTGCATCATGCTTTATTAATGTAACTTTCATTCTGATTTTATCTTGAAACAGTTCAATGAAATAGAGGAGATAGACTCATCCTCATTTAATGTGAGGGAATTGAAGCCTGTAGAAGTGAATTGTCTTGTTTATGGTTTAAAAACTAGCTATTAGAACAATCAAGAATCAAACGCAAGTTACTTTTCTCCCATTCTGCTGATTAGGTGTGAATACCAACATGGAAAATACCTACTTATTCATTAAGTGGCTCAGTGGTAAAGAATCTACCTGCTAAATGTAGGAGACGCAGGATCAATCCCTGGGTTGGGAAGATCCCTCGAGAAAGGAAATGGCAACCCACTCTAGTATTCTTGCCTGGGAAATCCCATGGACAGAAGAGCCTGGTGGGCTATAGTCCATGGGGTGGCAAAACAGTTGGACATGACTTAGCAACTGATCAGCAACAACAAATTCATTAAGTAATGTTATTTCTGAAAATTAAAGACTACATGCAGAATGATATGGAAACCCTAGGGCAGTTGTTCCAGTCTTCTGAAATGTAAAGATCCCCTTTTAACATCAGTTAATTTTATGGTTCCCTCCTATATCATAGAAGTTATATGTTCTGATACCCATGATTGAGAACATGATAGAGCACTGGAAGTCCAGTAGCACTTTTAAATTATTTTAAAGTTATTTTAATCGTATTATCTATATGGTTATAAAATAATTATAATGGGTCCAGTAATCAAAGCTTAATGTACATATAGATTTGAAGATTTTTCTGATAGGAAAACTCTTCCTGAGGTCCATTGCTCTGGACAAGTGGTTGCGAAATTCCCCATTCACTGAAGATTTTATTTGATGAGACGTGGAAGCACAGGGGTTTCGGGAGGCCAGATAAGCGATGGCAGTGATCCAGGTGAGAGGTGATGGTGATTTGCACCAGAAGGGTAACCATGGAGGTTGTGAAGGTGACCATATTTTGGACTTATTTTAAAGGTGCTAAAAAACATACTTGCCTTGATTATAAAGCTTTAGAAACACTGTGGCAAATAGTGTCTTCATCCTTTTGTTTGTGGTCTGATTCTCTCTGCTTTGTGAAAACTATTAGTATTCATTCCAGTGATACATATTAGATGACTAAAAAGGGGAGAATTGAATTGAAAACTATTCTGAAATTCTTGTCCCCAACCACTTTTGTCAAATATTTATCATTTATGCTAGACTATCTATGTCATATATATTATTCATAATTAGATTATTTTAGTTTATGAAACTGTCTACTTGTATGTTCAGTTTTTGTAGTTGCCCTTTAAGTATTCTCATCTACTTGCAGTTTTAATCAGAGAAAACATTCCTTCTTATTGTCTCTATAGAAACCTTGGTGTCCATATTGTAGATTGGCTTTTATAATTATAGCCTGTTTTGTATTGCTCATTCTATGTATATTATAGTTTGACCTATCTTGACATACCATATTCAGTGTCTGACTTTCTAATCACTTGCAGAGCGTTAGTCTGAACACATTAGTATGCCTGCATTGTGGTAAGATCTCAGTACTGTGAGGTCAGTGAGTATCGAGCTTGATGTTTAAAGTCCTCAGTTATGACAAGTAACATGAATTTCATATTAGAAGCAGTTAGTTTATATCCACCCTTTATATTATCACTGTTTTTAGCATTCAGTTTAGGTCTTAGTAGTTTTATGAACAAATACTACATTTAGTACCCAAAGGTAACCTAAAGGTTGACTTGCTTAAAATTTTAGGTTGTATGTGGGAAATGCAGTCTTACCTCCAAAAGCATAGTTCTTTCTCAGCTCTTATCTGCTCTCAAATTTGAGCCACACTGATAGTGGGATATTTGGAAATTTAGAGACATTTGAGGCCTGCTTCTTATGCAGACTCAGAATTTCAGATGTGGTTCACATGCATTAGATCTAAGATCCTTCTCTAAATTTTTTTCTATTAAATAGTTTGTTCTTGAAAGTCTAATTCCATTTTACTCAGTTTGATTTACGTAATGGGGAATATGTGCACTCTGGTTGCTGTTTCATCTAAATGACTACTTTGAATCTGAATAAATTGTTTACAAAATAAATTAACAAAACTATTACTTTTGGTTTCAAATTCATTGTGTTCAGTTTTCTTGTCACATCTGTCTTAGATAGTTTATCAGCTATTTGTGACTCCCCTTGGCTCCCCCAAAATAGGTTTTGAACTCTGAAAAGTTTAAAGACTCTTAAGTTTTCAGCACCTATTTAGCTGCATTAAAAAAGCTTGAAATGTCCATTTCTTCCTCTGGCTTGTACTGCATAGTAAATAAACGAGGACAGTTAAGAGTGTGACCTTGAAGAAACTGAGCAGTGGTTACGCTTGTGTCACGTGCAGAGAACCAGAATAGCAAAGTTTACATCAAAACTGTCTATGCAAACAGCTTACCAGACGTTTACATGAATAAACTGTTGAAAAAAGTTTTTTTTTTTTTATATTTCAGGAATTCTTCTCTGGCGTGGAAACTCAGCCTTTCTATGTTTAGACAAACTCCTAGGGGTTACCTGTACCATGTGCAACTTCACCTGTTTTGGGTTGTTGGAAGTTTTAGATTGGCTGCGTTTGTCCTGAATGCAGCAGGTTTAAAATCCCTTGGTTTTTTTTTTTTTTAAGCATTATTGAGATCTAATTTATTTCAGTCTGCTCAGGAGACTAGGGTTTGCTCCCTGAGCCAAGAAGATCCCTTGGAGGAGAAGATGGCAACCAGTATTTTACCAGGACAATCCCATGGACAGAGGAGCCTGATGGGGTACAGTCCATAGGGTTATAAAGAGTCAGACATGACTGAGCTGCTGAGCACTTTGTTACTGATAGATATAATTGAGGTAAATGGTCCTTCAAACACGGCTGTGCCCAAGTCTCTCAGGGGGTCTTCTGCAGTTGGGCAGGACAAGTAACTTGATATCTCTGATTTTAAGACTTTTCCTTTTAATTGTCAGGTTTACTTTAGCTCTCTTCATGGAAATGAAGGGTGAAAGTCCGGAATTTAAAGGAAAAAAAATGCATTGTTCAAAGTCATTCCTTGGAGAAAAAATTCCTCTTCCTGTATTATATTAGGTTCAGTTCAGTAGCTCAGTGTCCGACTCATTGTGACCCCATGGACTGCAGCACGCCAGGCCTCCCTGTCTATCACCAACCTCCAGAGCCTACTCAAATTCATGTCCATCATGACAGTGATCCAACCATCTCATCCGCTCTCATCCCCTTCTCCTCACGCCTTCAATCTTTCCCAGCATCAGTCTTTTCAAACAAGTCAGTTCTTTGCACCCCGTGGCCAAAGTATTGGAGTTTCAGCTTCAACATCAGTCCTTTCAATGAACACCCAGGACTGATCTCCTTTAGGATGGACTGGTTGGATCTCCTTGCTGTCTGAGGGACTATCAAGAGTCTTCTCCAACACCATAGTTCAAAAGCATCAATTCTTCAGCATTCAGCTCTCTTTATGTCCAACTTTCACATCCATACATGACTACTGGAAAAACCATAGCTTTGACTAGATGGACCTTTGTTGGCAAAGTAATGTCTCTGCTTTTTAATATGCTGTCTAGGCTGGTCATAACTTTTCTTCCAAGGAATAAGCGTCTTTTCATTTCATGGCTGCACTCACCATCTGCAGTGATTCTGGAGCCCCAAAACATGAAGTCTGTCACTGTTTCCATTGTTTCCCCATCTGTTTGCCATGAGGTGATGGGACAAGATGCCATGATCTTTGTTTTCTTAATGTTGAGTTCTAAGCCAACTTTTTCACTCTCCTCTGTGACTTTCATCAAGAGGCTCTTTAGTGCTTCTTCACTTTCTGCCATCAGGGTGGTGTCATCTGCATATCTGAGGTTATTGATAGTTCTTCTGGCAATCTTGATTCCAGCTTGTGTTTCTTCCAGCCCAGCATTTCTCATGATGTACTCTGCATATAAGTTAAATAAGCAGGGTGACAATATACAGCCTTGATGTACCCCTTTCCCAATTTGGAATGAGTCTGTTGTTCCATGTCCAGTTCTAACTGTTGCTTCTTGACCTGCATACAGATTTCTCAGGAGGCAGGTCAGGTGGTCTGGTATTCCATCTCTTTCAGACTTTTCCACAGTTTATTGTGATCCACACAGTCAAAAGCTTTGGCATAGTCAATAAAGCAGAAATAGATGTTTTTCTGCAAGTCTCTTGCTTTTTTGATGATCTAGCAGATGTTGGCAATTTGATCTGTGGTTCCTCTGCCTTTTCAAAATCCGGATTGAACATCTGGAAGTTCACGGTTCACATACTGTTGAAGCCTAGCTTGAAAAATTTTGAGCATTACTTTGCTAGGGTGTGAGATGAGTGCAATTGTGCAGTAGTTTGAACATTCTTTGGCATTGCCTTTGTCTGGGATTGGAATGAAAACTGACCTTTTCCAGCCCTGTGGCCACTGCCGAGTTTTCCATATTTGCTGGCATATTGAGTGCAGCACTTTCACAGCATCATCTTTTAAGATTTGAAATATCTCAACTGGAATTCCATCACCTTCACTAGCTTTGTTTGTAGTAGTGCTTCCTAAGGCCCACTTGACTTTGCATTCCAGGATGTCTGGTCTAGGTGAGTGATCACACCATTGTGGTTATCTGAGTCATGAGGATCTTTTTTGTATCATCCTTTTCTGTATTCTTGCCACCTCTCAGTATCTTCTGCTTCTGCTTCTGTCATACCATTTCTGTCCTTTATTGTGCCCATCTTTGCATGAAATGTTCCCTTGGTATCTCTAATTTTCTTGAAGAGAATCTCTAGTCTTTCCCATTCTGTTGTTTTCTTCTGTTTCTTTGCATTGATTGCTGAGGAAGGCTTTCTGTCTCTCCTTGCTATTCTTTGGAACTCTGCATTCACCTGGGTATATCTTTCCTTTTCTCCTTTGCCTTTCTCTTCTCTTTTCTCAGCTATTTGTAAGCTTTCCTCAGACAACCATTTTGCCTTTTTGCATTTCTTTTTCCTGGGGATGGTCTTGATCACTGCCTCCTGTACAGTGTCACGAACCTCATCCATAGTTCTTCAGGTACTCTGTGTATCAGATCTAATCCCTTGGGTCTGATTATTACTTCTGCTGTATAATCGTGATTACGTAAGGGATTAGGTCATACCTGAATGGTCTAGTGGTTTTCTCTACTTTCTTCAATTTAAGTCTGAATTTGGCAATAAGGAGTTCATGATCTGAGCCGCAATCAGCTCCTGGTCTTGTTGTTGCTGACTGTATAGAGCTTCTCCATCTTTAGCTGCAAAGAATATAATCAGTCTGATTTTGGTATTGACCGTCTGGTGAGGTCCATGTGTAGAGTCTTGTCTTGTGTTGTTGAAATCTTACATTAGTTTCAGCCAAGGAAATGGGTCCCGTATGTTAGCAGTAGAAATATTAGAAGACACCTACTTGTATGAAAGTGTTTACATTAATGAAATGTAAGTATTAGTAAAATTGTAATAAAATCAGATTTGTAGGTAGATATTTAAAAGCAAAACCTAATTTACAGTAATTTACTGTAATATATCCTGTATTAAAATATAGCATACCTTATTGTTGCCACACTTTTTTCACTGGCTCTCTTCTGCACTATAAAGGAAAAAAGGTGGGGGATATATACTTAAAGCAATATATTTCATCAATTTTTATTCACTTAAGGTAGGGTTTTTTCCTTATGAAGATTTTGCTGTATTCAAGTATGAGGCAATTTGCGGGGCTGAGATATACCTACTGTTAAGTCTGATTGGGAACTACTAGTTTATATTTGATGTGCTAGGACACTTCAGTCGTGTGCAACTCTTTGCGATCCCATGGACTGTAGCCTGCCAGGCTCCTGAGTCCATGGGATTCTCCGGGCAACAATACTGAAGTGGGTAGCCATTCCCTTCTCCAGGGGATCTTCCCAACCCAGGGATCAAACCCATGTCTCTTACGTTTTCTGCATTGGCAGGCAGGTTCTTTACCACTTGAGTTTTATAAAAATACCATCATACCTAGTGAATCAGAATCTGTGAAAGTGAGGCTCTTGATTTTGTATTTTTAGCCAGATCTCCAGCTGATTTTTCTTTTTTTTTCCCTTAGAGCCAAATGGGGGACTTTGCTGGCAGTTCAGTGGTTAGGACTCCGTATTTGCACTGCAGGGGGCCTGGGTTCAATCTTTGGTCAGGAAACCAAGATCCTGAATGACAGGAGGCACAGCCAGAAACTTTTAAAAGGGGGTGAGGAGGCAGATCAAGAAATAAGAATGACTGCTAAGAATTCCTGCAACAATAAAAATGATGCTTCATACTACAGTATAAAATTCACTTAGAAGATTGATGGTTAATTTTATATCAAAGTGATTTATTATGAACTAATATATATCCAAGCATTGTTAAATATGAGACTTCTACTTTGATCTAGTTTGGCCTGTGCTTACAGATTCCTTGGAATGTATGGATTTACTCTCCTGCCTATTCAGATGCTTAGATAGATATGTTTCAGAAGCAGCACAATTGATATTCTAAATGTATTAGGGCTAAGGAAGGAAATAATAGGTTTATTATATTTCAAAACAGTGCTGAGGCAAGATGCATAAAGGAGAAAACTGGTAGAAGAATTGAGTAAAAGAAAAAAGCAGAGAAAAAGAGCAGATAATTTGTAGGCTCATTCAACCTTTGCTTTTTCATTCAAGCACATAGGTTTTTACTCCTTAATAAGAGGTAATTTGTGCTCATCATACTGGAAGTTTGAATTTAGATGAGGTAGAATATATAGCAGTCATTTCCTTTTATGTATATGGCACCTTAGATAATAGCATTGTTGTCAGGAGGAGGAGTGTTCCTATCGAATGTAATTCATATTGTCCTAAAGTTGAACATTTGGATTTGGAATTTTAGTGTATTTGATTTCTGTACGTGGAGAACAATGAGTAGAATTTGAAAAACCATTACTAGTCTAAAAATGCTTGGTAATTTAGAAAATGTAAAAGTAATTTGTGCAAAATAGCTGAAATATAAAATAGATACTCTGAAAGTTTTTTTCTTACTACATGGTTATTCATATTAGTAACCATTAGTACATGGTTATACATATTCAAATTAGTAATATTTATTGAATTGATAAGAATAAACTACAAGCACTTGTTTATCTTTTTCCTGGCATTGATTTTGTTTGCTTTCAGTTTGGTTTTTAAAATATTAACTTATATGGAGAATATTTTATTTTTTGGTAATACAGATAAAATTAATGGAATTTTGTTCTTTCTTAGGTCATGTTTACTGGTGAAAATATTCCTGTTCATCCTCATGTTTATAGCAATGGTCATATCTGTTTATCCATTCTAACAGAAGACTGGTCCCCAGCACTCTCAGTCCAGTCAGTTTGTCTTAGCATTATTAGCATGCTTTCCAGCTGCAAAGAAAAGGTAGGACTTCTCAGAACTATTCAGGTAATAGCTCTTCTTTTAGTTCAGATAGAGAAACTATTTTAATATAAAATTTATTTGAAGAAAGTACTTAATGCTTTTTACTATGAAGTTGTAGAGGATGTTTAGTAGTAGATTGGAAAATAATTTGATAATAGACATCAGACTTTATATTTCTTAAATAAGAAATTCCTTCAGATGTTCTTAAATAATCCAAGTTTTATTTCTGTAAGCATGCACTGGACAAAAGTGTATAAGAAATTATGGTTTCTAGATTTCTTCATGGGAAGCCCCAGAAACAAGCCTTCTAGCTCCCTTCGCCTCTCTGCTGGTTTCCACCCTTTCCAGCCTCCTTTAGGGAATTTTCCAGGAACTGGAGCTCTCCTATCATAAAGACTAGACTAAAGGCGGCGGACTAAATTACTAATAGAATTTTCAGGACTTTTCCTCTTATTCTCCTTTACTAATCTACAGATTCTGTCTGATGGAGAAAGGGGGAAAAGACCAGAAAGAAAAATCATGTGAGTTAAATTTAGAGTACCCTTTTAAAGTATTTAAATCCTGTTTCCAGTCCTCTGTCTTTCCTGCTTGAGGGTTAGTGTCTCAATATTCTTGTACTTCTACGTTTTAAAGTTTCTCTTCTCCATGGTGAGGGGGTAGGAAGGGTTTTGTTTTGTATTCTGTTTAAAGGAGAAATGAGTTTATCTTAGCTATCAGGGAGCTGTAGGGTTAGTCATTTATTGTAGCAGGGCTTTTTTTCCACTTGAACTGTCATTTTACTAAGTTGCTATTTAGAGAAGATTGAAGAGAGTACTTCATTTTCAAATGGTAGCTTATCTAGATTTTGAAACACTCTAAGCCACTTGTTTGCAAAGTGAGTTTCTTAGAATGTGAGTTCCATAGGAGGTTTCTTGGTCAGTTTATAAAAAAAAATTTGTTCAAATAAGAATGGGAAATAATGGGTTAAATTGCATATATATTTATTAATTCTAATGTGAGAGCCTTTAATATGCAATTTTATGTACCACAGAGAAAGAAAGAAACTTCTTGCAGTTAAACTATCACTATACCCTTAGTCGAAAGAGGATTCCTATATGGGTAAAATATTAAGAAAAAAAATGTACATCTTAGAATAGATGAAAGAGGGTACATATTATCTAATGTTAGTATCACCTTTTAACTTGAATTTCCTCTTGGTTGGTAGCTTTTCTTGGCTGCACTTTTGGCTACACTTGAGCTTTTGTTAACCCCAAGGGCTTGGAAGCAAGTTTTATTCATTTATTGCTTCCGTATTTTCTCTTCTTCCTGCCTCCAACCCCAACACACATACAGACTTTAAATTTAGGTGTGGGGCAGAGCAGTTTACAATTACAAATGTTTCTCTCAATTTTAATGCCTATAGAAAGATGAGGCAGTAACTATAGGATTCAATAAAAGAAGTTAAAATTAATGCCAGTGGTGTTTGTGCATAGTTCTCACATGTGCCTTATGATTATTAGATCTGTTTACATTTAAATGCAATGATTTACTATTAAAAACTAGAAAATGACTTTGTTCTCTTAACTCCTTCATCCTTTTCTAACCCTCATCTTTCCCCTCATTTTCTAGTTATCTCTTAGTGTTTCTTGCATAGTTAGTATAAGACTAATCATTCTGTTTAAATTATTGATAAGCTATATTATATAATATAAACTATGAATTATAATTTATTCAACCAAAATGATCATCTGAAAGTTAGATTCTGACAGCATTAGTTTTGTGAAAAATGATAAAATTCAGACATTATTAGGACCCTACTATGTGCTATTGTTACTGTGCTAAGTACCAGGTTACTAAGATGAAGAGGAAACATGCTCTGGCATTGAGAGGAATCTACCGCGAAACAAACTTTAAAAAAAGTCTTTTAAAATTCACTGAAAATTGTTCTGTTAAAACAGGTGAGTTTTATTCTGTAGTGGACATGGATATATGAATTTCACTTTTAACAGTCAACTCTCAGAATACAAATTTTAACTTTACCAGAGGCATTTTTTAGTCATAATTCTTCTGTTCCAATTTCCTTTTTCATAGTCAAGAATGATTCCCTAGACTGAAGGTATTTAAGTCCATTATGTCCGCAGATTAAAGAGAATTTCTGATATTGAGACCAGGGGCCTTTCAGTAACCTACACTTTAGTCTCAGTGATCTTGTGATATAGATAGTCCAAACTTTCCAGCTTGTATTCCATTCTTAAAACAATTTAGCTAATCCAATTTTTTTGTATAGTTTATTTTTTTAAGAAACATATCTCCTAGTCACTTATTAATTTGCTTGTATTCTTGATAAAAGCAAATAGAATGAATTTTTCCCCTTTCTTTTGTTTTTTGAAGATTGGGTTGTGATAAATGAGTTTATAAAATTGTTAACAGCAGTAGCAGTTTATTCCACACGAGCACAGATTATGACTTTACAGGACAAACAATAGCAGACTATCTATTCTTTGAAGTAGGCATCTAATTTCATGATAATTTTTCAGGAATTTTCTCCAACTGTATAAACAGGATAATCTTGGAATAGTTGTTTAGTGTCTTATGCTCTTCTCTTTCTGTTAAATTGCTGTTAATTGCTATCTCGTAAGAGTTAAATCAGTTTTGTATATGGATTTTGAAAGCGTCAAATGAGACTGTCAGTTTTGCTTCCTGGTACATCAGTAGTCCTGTTCACCATTGCTATTTAGTTGGACCTGTCATGTATCTACTAACCTGCCTTCAGTGGCTTTAATACACATTTCACATGTTTCCAAATCTTTGTAGAGAGGCACATATTTCTTGTGTTTGATCAACATCTAATAGTTTTCAAGAAAATTCTTTTACAACCTGTCTTCACTGTTGTTGGCATCACTATTTCTGATGTAGCTCCCCTGTAGAGCTGCCATATGCTTCTAATAGTGTGCTGGTCTGGACATATGTATAGCAGAAATGCTAATGTATCTCCCCCTTCTTTTCCTCTTGCATACATTTTGGAAACAGAATCCTTTGGTTTCTCCTTAACAATACTGTTTTTTTATAGGAAAGCAATAATCCTTTGTTTATAAATTGCTAGAATTTCTCAGACAAAGCTAGTTAGCTTTGATTAGCTCCTAAAAATAATTATTAAATCATTTCTAGGGAGACAAGATAAATAAAACTAGAATTCTTTAGAACCTAATGCTGCTATTGTTGATCGTCATTCTCTAGTAATCCCACTGGAAGCTGACCCAAGTCACATATGCATATCTATTTTGAAAACAAAAACAAAAAACAATTTCAGTGTTTTAGAGGCTACATTTCCTGGAATATATTTTTTTTCAGCTGTGACATCAACATTTATATCATTTCTTATACATTGTATAATAATTTTGCTTAGAGGTTTTATTAAAACTATCTCCTTATGTTTTCCTGTTTTGTAACTTATCTATTTAAACTTTTTCATTTCAGAGACGACCACCGGATAATTCTTTTTATGTTCGAACATGTAACAAGAATCCAAAGAAAACAAAATGGTGGTATCATGGTAAGCAGCTTTATTTAGAATGATAATTTTTCAGTATTTATGTTTGAAAGATTACAAGTCTGCTTGGGAAAAAGAAGGAATTACATAATGGATGTTGTTGATAAGTTAGACCAGATTTTTAATGGAGCACATAAAATCATGGCCATCATACAAGTAGAATCTAAAATTGCTTGAATATTCTGCCCTACTATTTTATTACAAAAAAGAAGTACTTAGTAATATTAAATCAAATTAGAACTGGCCTATTTGGAAACCTGTTACTGGAGATAGAAGTTATGTTGCCAGTATACTCAGTTGTGGTACTGTTGTTAGCGGGCAGTGTCACATTGTTAGAGATGGCCCATTAACATAAAGAAAGCTCTTCTTAATCTAGTAGTTACTCCTAAAAAAAATCTGAGGTTCTGTTGATTGTAGCTTTATGAATACATTATTTTTAATATTTTAATTTCTGGTTTTGTTGGGTGATGGTGGCTTAACAATTGAAGGCTGCTAGCACCTTTTCTTAAACTGCTTCCTCAAAGAGGTGTTTGAAATTAAAAACAGAAAAAAGAAACCATAAAATTATTATTTTGAAATATAAAAAATGTAGATTCTTTACAAATTATTGGTTTAATGTGTAGTTCAATAGAAATTCAGTAGAATGATAGAATGGGTGCTTTTAAGGTTTGGAAGAAAGATGAGAAAGCAGGTTTTTGTTTTTCTTTTAAATTAAGATAATGAAGAAGGATACGTCTACCAAACACCAAAAGATAATAGTGTAAGAACTGTAACACAACCAATGAGAAGGGAAAAATTATTTAGTAAGTAATCCTGTTAGAAAATTGGTATTTGGGGGAAAGATTTTATCTTTTCATATTAGAAAATATTTCCTTTGGATTGAATTAATAAGCATTTTAAAAACTACATACAGTAGACAAAGTATTTTTTTTAAGTTGGGTATCAACTCTGGAGGAAGGAAGAGCTTCTGAACTTAAAATGAGTCACAGATTAAACATTTAGATATATGAAAATGTATATCTTATATAAAAGCTTGGGAAAAAACCCCTCAAATCACAGTCAATGTAAAGTTAAAAAATATAATTGTGGAAAACATAACTTTGTAAAAATAAAGACCATTTATAATTGCTGCTAAGTTGCTTCAGTTGTGTCCAACTCTGTGCGACCCCATAGATGGAAGCCTACCAGGCTCCCTGGTCCCTGGGATTCTCCAGGCAAGAACGCTGGAGTAGGTTGCCATTTCCTTCTCCAATGCATGAAAATAAAAGGTGAAAGTGAAGTCGCTCAGTCGTGTCCGACTCTCAGCGACCCCATGGACTGCAGCACGCCAGGCCTCCCTGTCCATCACCAACTCCCGAGGTTTACTCAAACTCATGTCTGTAGAGTCAGTGATGCCATCCAACCATCTCATCCTCTGTTGTCCCCTTCTCTCGCCTTCAATCTTTCCCAACATCAGGGTCTTTTCAAATGAGTGGGTTCTTTGCATCACGTGGCCAAATGAGTTTCAGCTTCAGCATCAGTCCTTCCAGTGACTGATTCAGGACTGATTTCCTTTAGGATGGACTGGTTGGATTTCCTTGCAGTCCAAGGGACTCTCAAGAATCTTCTCCAATACCACAGTTCAAAAGCATCAATTCTTTGGCGCTCAGCTTTCTTTATAGTTCAGCTCTTATATCCATACATGACTATTGGAAAAACCATAGCTTTGATTAGAAGGGCCTTTTTTTAATATGCTGTCTAGGTTGGTCATAACTTTTTTTCCAAGGAGCAAGCATCTTTTAATTTCATGGCCGCACTCACCATCTGCAGTGATTTTGGAACCGCCAAAAATGAAGTTTGTCACTGTTTCCATTGTTTCCCCATCTGTTTGCCATCAAGTGATGGAACCAGATGCCATGGTCTTAGTTTTCTGAATGTTAAATTTTAAGCCAACTTTTTCGCTCTCCTCTTTGACTTTCATCAAGAGGATCTTCTTCGCTTTCTGCCGCAAGGGTGGTGTCATCTACATATCTGTTTTTCTTTTTAAGAAAACAACAGCTTCTCTTTCACATCCTCTTGCCTTTTAGGACTAAGCACTGAGTTGTCTCTTCCCTCTGTGCCTTTACACAAAACCTTTTCCAAAAAAACCAAAAACATTCCTTGAGTGTCACAGTCCCCTTTACCTTTCATAAATTCTTTAAATTATCAGAGACTAAGTAAATCAAGGATGTTGAGAAACCCAGCTACATCAAACATTTTTTAAAATGTCAAAGTTG
>ML661885.1:15834063-15878731 GCA_007570785.1 Antilocapra americana | reverse complement strand
TCCAGTTTCGTCCATCTGAGTAGAATTGCTTCAAATGAATTTTTTTTTAATGCTGAGTAATATTCCATTGTGTATATATACCACAGCTTTCTTATCCATTCGTCAGTTGATGGGCATCTAGGTTGCTTCCATGTCCTGGCTATTGTAAACAATGCAGCGATGCCCACCACAGTATTTTAAAACCACTTTTAAGTTTTTGTTGTTGTTAAGCTTGAGAAGAAATTGTCTTAGAGTGACAGAATTGAGAAAATAACATATATTTTGAAAGTATAATCCTCTTTGCCACTCTGCCCCACACCATTGTTAGGCAATGTATTCCCATTTTCTTTTCTATTCCATAGGGAAATTTCAAAAAGAATGATCTTTTAAGCTCTCTAATGCTGTCTTGTTATGTTGAAAGGACTTATGAGAAGGTCTTTACTTAAGAATACTTCTAAAATTTCTTACTGCCTGCTTTTGAATAAGAACACTTGCATAGTAAGTCAGGAAATATAAGAATTCTTTAAAATATACTTCATAGATGTTGTTTTTCATAGTTAGTAGTTTTTATGTGTTACTTGAGAAATCTGTATCTTTATAACTGAAGTAGAAAAGTGTTAATTGTTTAAAGATGGATCATCTCCAAATTAGCAAAGAATTATTATTTTTTTAAAGGCTTTTTAAACTAAACTAACCTCTTACTTAATGTAAAATAGTACAGAGTTTGTGTAGGAATTCATCTTCCCAATAAACAGAAAGTATCCCTGCCCCCATACAAATTAGCCATTTTAAAAAGGCACCTGATTCTAATTCAACTAAACTGTGACTTTCTTGGTCTTGTTTCCTGTTGCAGATACAGATACTTTTTTTTTCATTTACAGATAATCTTGTTTAAAACATCCTCAGTTTATTCTTTGGGCTTCCCAGTGGTTAAAAGTCTATCTGCCAATGCAGGAAATGCATGAGATGTGGGTTCAATACTCGGGTTGGGAAGATTCCCTGGAGGAGGAAATGGCAACCCACTCCAGTATTCTTGCCTGCCAGTCCGTGGGGTCACAGAGTCGGACACTGGAAAACACACATCCCTACCCACCCTCCTCCACCCCGCCATTCTTACTTCTATGACTGCTCTTGGCTTGAACTCTGTAAGCCTGAATCATTCCTCTCCTTCATTCTCTGTTAAATGGATGGTTTTCCTCCATGAATGACTGTCATACCAAATCAAGGAAGGGTAGTGTTCGTTGCACTTTGAGATGATAGAGCCCCCACCCTGTCTTTCAGATGGTTGAGTTTAGGGACTCTTCCTTGAACGCTTTCATCTTTTCATAGCTAAAGCATTTCAGCTGTTTAGTTTCTATTGTCTTCTCTTTTCTACATTCCATGATAACAGTTACAAACAATATGAAAAATAGTTCACCTTGGCATTATAGTTGAATTTGGAAAAATCTTATCAAAATAATCATACTCATTCATTAAGCAGAACCACATCAGCTTTGTTTTGAAACTTGGAAATTTCAGCTTACATTTTTCTGGTTTGCTACTTTAGTTCCAAAAGATCTGTAATGATTGTGTTCTCCTTAGAATGCAAGTTACCAAGAAATATGGGCTCTAGTTATTTTCTTATCATCACCGTAATTCTGAAAGGATTGCAAGGTCAGAGCAATGTCAAGATGTGACCTGCAATGGTAAACAAAAGATCAGAGACTAAACAAAGGCTTGCTTGGTGTTGGAACTCATTGAAACACTTATCATTCGATTTCTAGAATCGACGCAGAATTTTAAGCCTCAGGTGTCAAACTCCACAGCCAGTCTGTGTGATGCTGACCAACATATTTGGGTCAGCATGGGATAGGATGTTTGTCAGCTGTGATCAAAGAGGCAAGAGAGATTTGCGTTCAGATTAGTGACAGCTGTGTACCTTGGAAGGGGCTTCCAGGATGTACGATGGAGTTATTATTAATGAAAAACAACAAATCTGAAGTTGAGTTGATCTCCTTTTTTTTTAGACTAGAAGGACTCAGCTGACATTCCACAATTGAGCTGCCCAATACCAGTGTTGAAAAGAAGCCCAAGTGTAAATCTGTGATCTTCCACACTATTAGGACACTTTGAAAATTAGGCCAGTCATCCTATCCCACTGTTACTGTCTTTGTACACATCACACCTTATATTGCACTCCTTTTGAGATTTTTCTCCAGCACGCAATAACTTATTAGAGTGTAAAAAGTCATTGGTGTGTGAATATATATTCTGTTTTGTTAATTACTTGAAGTTGACTATCAACCTATTGCCCAGAACTCTTTTACTTTGTATTTACTAAGGAATTAAGGTCATAGCTGCATTGGAATGCAAATATTCTGTATTGCCAGTTAAGGTAGGGGATCATATGCTTTGAAAAATCAGTTGAGCTGAGAATAGGGTTAAAAAAATTAAGGGACCTAGCCAAAATAGGTAATAAGACAACTCTTCTCAGCATACAAAATGACTGAGGAATTAATCTACAATTCAGGTCTAGAATTTTCCTTAGAAAATAGATCTGTACTCTGTGCACAGATTAGTGATTGAATCTGAGTTCTGTATCATAAAGCAAATGTAATTGTTCTTGAAAAAAGATTTTAAAAATACCTCTTTATGACATCATAAGAATATTTCAGTGAGATAGCCAAGTAGAATCCATTAATAATACCTGTCTGTTTCCTAGGATCAATATTAAATATAAACAACTTAGTTTCATAAATGATTGCTTTTCACAGATGGGAGTGTAGATCTGTGGTTCCTAAAACGTTTTCCTTAAGGTGATAGATAACTGAACAGTATAGTTTAAGATGACTATTGGCTCCAGAAAACTAGACTTATAAGAAATAAATTGACATAATGTTTAGATATTATGTCCAGTAAACTGATGAGATGGTAATTTGGGGAAGAGTAGAGAAATGTCTTTTTTTATAAAACTATAGAGTACATTCTGGTTCCATTCAACTGGAACATTTCCTATAGGACAATAAGGATTATAAGTGGATAGGAGCACAAAATTATCTCAGACTAGTATAACAATTCCTTTTCTCCTTGCTTATTATGTATCTGAAGGTTTACCTCTGTTTTGAACCTTTTTATTTGTACTACCTTTTAGTGTTATACAACCACTTTCTAAATTCCTGAGATCAAACTTTCACTCAGTTTAATTCTTTGCCCTTTATTTTCTGTGGGATAGCAGTTCAGTGATCTACTGTGTAATCTTTCTTGAATCAGTTCATCAGAGGAAAACTTTTAATTCCCTAAACTGTTAAGACACAAACTTAACTGTAAAGATTTATTTTTGTTTTTCTTGGAGGTGGAATCCCAGTTCGTAACTACCGACCTCTTACTATGTTCCTTTACTTCTAGTCTTCTGTCCCTGGGAATATTCAGGGAGGTGATTTCCAATAAAATGTGATAGGTTTTATACTTTGGGGGAAATTAAGTGATCTTCTAATGTAGTTCTCTCATTCACAATTTCCAGAGACCCAGTGAAGTTAGTCATGGTAGGTGTCACTTCTTTGGAACTGCTAATTTGTATATAATATTTGAGGGTATAATTTTAGTAGGATCTTCTCTAGTTCCAGAGAAAATTTAAGTGGTTTATGATAAGATTTTTTTTCAGGCCATAATTTTGCCACAAATGTTGTAGCCAAGAGGTTAAACATATTGTGTTCTTTCACCACCTTTTATAGATTTATACTTGTCTTGACCCAAGATAGGTTAACTCGAACAACTTTTTTTTTTTAGAAGCCAAAACTAGGGATCTGTTTCCTCTGTTAACAAATGAATTTTTTCCTTCTTAGTGATTCTCTTCTTATTTAGGGAAAAGGTAGACATGGGTTTGGGTCATTACCTGTCAAATTGAACTTTTACTCATAGATTCCTTATTAGCCATATAACCATCATGAATATATAATGTTTCAGTCTGTGGGTTCAGCTAAAGTTCCTCCCCAGTAGTTTGACATCCTAGGTAGATTTTAGTGGCATCTCTTAGCTTAGAGATTTAAATGTGATTAGTTTTAGTACTAATTTCAAGAACCCTAGTTGTTATAAAATACTCTACTGGAGAAGTGAGATTTTAAGAAACCTCCTCATATTCCGAAGCTGGTTCTGATCCATGACAAACGTTATCTTCTTTATTCCAAGATCCGCAGTCATTTAAGGAACAGATATACATATATATTTTGGCTATGCTGCGCGGCATGCCAGATTTTAGTTCACTGACCACGAATCAGACCTGCATACCCTGCATTGGGAACATGGAATTTTAAACACTGGACCACCAAGGAAGTCCCATGAGACATATACTTTAATGTGACAGAGGCTGTAAACTATTTACTTGTTCTCTTCTTAAAGATGTTATTTATTTATTTAAAGGATTCTAATGACTTAGATACAGCTTATTTTTAAAATTTAGTCTGTTTCACCATGTATATTACCCTTAAGGTATAGGATTGTGAAATGTTTCACTAATTTGCCCAGCATAGAAGTCAGATTTACTGCCTTTTAGTTCTCACCCAGTCTTTAAGAGTGAGAATTTTATTAGCAGTATATCAATCCTAATATGGGATGGTTTCTGTAAAATATTTTGGCCAGTTTTTCAGAATTTTCTCCTTGAGAGCTTTCACAACTTTGAGTTAGTTGCCACTGGTCTTAAATCTTTCTAAAAGTTCTTCCTGAATAATATCTAATCCTCACAATCCTTCAGATATGTTTTGTGAGGTAAGTGTTGTGAAATAAGTGACGAACCCCCCAGAATTTATATGTTACATAAATATGTTGAAGCTATCAAAAGGTGTCATTAAATCTGTGGGATTTTTTTAAATGACCTCCTTTGCATATATATACTTCCTAAAGATTTGTTTTCTGAAGAGAATAACATTTACTGTTGATTGGTTTAGAGATTATTCCTCATTTGTGAAGTTACTTCCTTCAGAAACACGACTTGTATTAGTCTTTGTTAAGCAGTGTGACAGTGTTGGTCGTGAGTTTACTTGCCATCTCATTATAGTTTTAAATTGTTACCTGTAAAAGAATTCTCTGATGACTGGTAACCATAAATATGTGCTAACACATATCAATTTATTATTTGAAATAAAACTTAACATACTGATAATAATATCATTTTAAAATTTGTGTGAACTACCACTTCTCTGAAAACCTAGAGTTTGATTTGTTTGCAAATATTTACTTGAACACAGAATGGACTCATTTGCAGGGGATCCAGGGAGATGAGTCAGAAACATGAACCATGTTCTTCTTGCTACTTGAAATTTTTGCTGTATTAGACTGACTTGTAACTTTTACTTATGCATGCTTGACTGTTTTAATTATCTTTTTTTTCTCCTTTTCTTAAAGATGATACTTGTTGATGCCACTGTTCTCATCCTCCTAGCAGAAGATAGTCCTACTGAGAAAATGAGCACTTTGATCATTCAGTCTTTGAACTTTAACCTTTGACTGGAAGTGACCTATAGGCAATGAAGACTGCTTCCTTTGACTGCATTTTTACTCGTGTGCATTCGGGGCGCATGTTGATCGCTGGTTGAGTCCAGGCAACTGACATGCTTTGATTAGTCATACAGTATTAATGCAGGTGTCAGGAAATGTCAAATATAATTCCATTTTTTATTTTTATTTTTTTAAGCTTTTGAAAAGTTCCAGGTCCTCATGTATTGTGCAATAACAATGACTTCCTTGGCGGTTTTGGGACGTTCATTGCCGGCAATGGACGTTGTAACAGGAAAAAAATTTCATTAATTTCTGCCACTCAATGATTAATGCGTGATAGGGCCTATGACATGAATTTAACGGTTAGAGTGGGATTATAAATAAAGTGAGGGATCCAACATTACTCTGAAAGTCACCCCAACTGCTCATATTTGGATTCTATGCACTGTGAACCTAAGGTTAACAGCATGAATTAACATGCGTCTTTAAAGGACTGTAATGAAAGATCATTGCGTATTTATTGAATTGTTTATATCTGCTGTCAAATTGTTTTGACATGGACGGTTTTCAAGTAACATTGGCAGAGAGGTACAATATGTTATCCCTATGGTGAAAATAAATTCGTTTGTTGTACATAATTCCTCAGTCTCTGAAGTAAAGGTATGAGTAATATAGGGTGTAAATGATTTAATCAAGGCTTTATTTTGGAAGTAAGAAAAATGGCAGTGCTGATTAAACTGCTACAGTCCATGATTTGGACATGTTGTTTGTATATTATCAATTTTTTCCAAATAGATGACACTCTGTTACTTCCTGCTAGCCATCAGCATGAGCCCTACTGCCTAAACACTATTTCATTTATTTATGTTTGGAAGATCCATAAACATTTTTGTTTGCAATTTTGTTTCTTTTGTTATGTTTGAAGTCAAGTTTGAATGTTATGATACTTTTAATTGAAAAACTTTTGTCAAGTTTTTTTCTTGTAAATTTTCTTTACTTGTAAGTATCATCTTGTCCTTCTATCCTGTACCCTAAAATAAGAAATACATTTTTGACAGAGGCTTAATGTTTTAACAAAAGAGTGTGGACATTTTTATTTTAAAATTTAGGCAAAATTACACTATAGAATGGTATGTTTGCTTATTTGTCTCACATAACCATACAGGTTTTTTTTTCTAGAGGGATTTGTTTTGTTCTGTTTTCTTGTTATTTAAGACTTCACTTATAGGTAGACAACATTTTTCTATAGAAAAAAAATTGTTTGAAAGGTCCAACTCTCAGTGCCATGTAAGTTAATGATACTGCAACTAGGTTCTCTTTTTAAAAAGCAATTAATGTATTTTATAAATTACCTTTTCACATATGCAAAATCTGTTTCTACTACAATGTTATTTTTACTAATGCCTGTTGTTGCACTCTATGACATATCCTACAGTAAATAGATGAATCAATTTGGGCTTAAAAATGAAAGCCAGTTGGCTGAAAGGTTTGAAATATGTACCCCAGCAAAACCATCCAATCAATAATTGGCAGAGAATATTTTAAAAATTGTTTTTAATCTCTGTATAGATGACATTTTGTAGCTTTGTACATGTTGTTAATTAAGGGCGTATAATTTTACACTCTAAAAGTATAATTGTTGAACTCAGGGGTGGGTAGACTTCAAAAATACGTCTGCTGTAGAAATTAACTTGAAAAAAATTTTTAAACTATGGCCAGCCACCAAATTGTGGACACTGTTTATACTGCTAGTTATTAATAGCAACTACCACTGTTCAGAATTAAAAACATTTTTGTTCTGTCTTGCCTAGATGTACGTAAGTTCTCTCAGCAGTCTCTCATCAGTCCTATTAGTTGGCCAGTTTAGCTAAGACAAAAGTTTTTTGGAATGCTTTGAACTGCTCTTAGTTTTTAACTGCTTTTTAATATGAAAATTGCAGCTGTAAATGATGTATTTTTCATATTTTACATAACTGCTCTAAACTACTGATTCACTTGGTCATTTTCCCAGGTGGGGGTGGGGGAATCTCTCTCCATACTGCTGGTCCTCTTACTAAAATCCTTTTATAAGGAAATGACCTGTGACATTTATTCACCAAAGGAATTAATATACCAGGTCAAAGGATTAACATTGCTATCATATAGATTAATAGGTCATATATAGTCTCAATTGAATTTTTTAATATGAATAATAATATTTTAACATACCTCTCTCTCTACATAGAGATACCATAAAATAAATTAAGATTACAAAAAGGAAAGTAGAGGAGAACCAAATAACTCTGGTACATTTTATGGTTTAAGGAAAAGAAGATGGAACGAAATATCCTAAAACATAGATGCACCAACCATTCAGAATTTGCAGTCTGATAACACCTGCGTTACTTCCTTGAACTTTAGAAATCACGGAAGACTCATGTGCACTTAGATTTAGTTAATTTTAAATATGTTACATTATTAAAAGACGTAAAGATGTTTACCTAAGTCACTGCTCAAGAAGGGGCAATTACCAATTTTGTAATAATAAAAAGAATATTTCTCTGTAATACGTTGTTGAATAACAACCAGAATACCAAGCAAGTGTGTACATAGGAACGTGCTACTTCCCTCTTGCCCACATTCCCTCTATGAGGCACTGTCTGCTGCAGAGCTTTGCAGAATTATACCTTCAGATTTAGACAACATGAACTCTCTTCCTTTTTATTTATTTATTTATTTATTTTAAGGCCATTCTTCTGGTTTGCCAAATTCTGTTACGGCAGTGATACATTCAGCTCCTTATTTTGCATGCTTAGATCACAAACTTGGTGCCCTTCCCCCTCCAAAAAGAATGTCAAGTAGGTAATTAATGCCATAGATTTTAAAGAGAGAAATGGTTTTCAGTTTTTTAAGATAAATTTTTAAAAACAAACTTTATGGCAGTTCTCTTAAGGAATTTAATATTCATCTCTAAAGGACTTGTACAAATTCCTCCTTTTAGCCAGCAGGGAAATAAGGCTTTTCTTTTTTTTAAATCCCTGGAAGAAAATGCTAAAAATAGCTTTTATATACAGTTCATCTGGAGAAAGATCTTGATCTTTATTGTTTTGACTAGGTATATAAATACTTGGTACAAAGTAATGAGAATAGTTAGCTACTTTTTTCCCTTTTGAAATTTTAACTATTTGCAAACACATACATCATTAGATTCCTGTGGTGGATAATAATTTCTTCAGATTCTTAAACAAGTATCTAGTGACTGCTTAATTGTTCCCAGGTTGCATCAAAGATAAATTGAAATGAGTAATGATATGAAAATGGTATGTAACCACATATTACTTGTTTCTGGTAATCAAGTCATTTTTTAAAAAGCCTATTGTTTTTGAGAATTGAGACATTTAAAACTTGTTAAAGCTTCTTCCTAAAAATAGAAGAGAAGAGGAGGTACTGTGTGTTTAAAAAAAATTTTTTTTAATAAAGAATTCGGTGTCACTAGTTCTCAGCCTTTATGGTTACTGCTGCTTATATTTCTCTATCTTTTATTTAGATTTTTGTATATATTTTAGCTGAATGCATAAGGTTTGTAATTTGTGTATGCACGTTTATTTTCTGAAAGAGCTGAGGCTTGACTGAATGTCCCTTTGACGATTGATTGCCACTAAAAGCCAGCGGCTGCACTATTCTCTTATGCTGATACCTTTGCATAATTAAGGTCTGTGAAGAAGGTGTCTTTAATCTGCACCTCCTGGCCCTAGTCCTCTTTGCAGTCTTTGTTTTTATTCCTCCTTTGGTCTTCTACCTTCTCATCCCACAAGTATCAGGGGATCAGTCTTCAGTACCCCTCTGACCACTCAGTTTTTCTCCCCTCTTGCCTCCCTTCTTTCCTCCCTTCCCCTTCACTCCCCCTTTCCCATTCTTGAGGTTAGGAAATCCAGAGGAGGGTTATTAAAATTATATCCAAAAAAAAAGTGACTCTGTCCTACAAAAATTTCTGATAATTTTAGTCCATCGGTAGATGGCTGAACTTGTTAAATAATTGCTTGATGCTACCAGTTAGCTATAATTTAGTTCTTAAATATGGATATTGAGGGAATTTGTTTACTTTCTGGATGTGACTCTCTCAAAGCCTTTTTTTTTTTTTAAGATTTTGTTTTGTTTTTGATATGAACCATTTTTAAAGTCTGATTTGAATTGGTCACAATACTGTTTCTGTTTTATGTTTTATTTTTTTGGCCCTGAGGCATGTGAGATCTTAGTTCCCCAACCAGGGATCGAACTCACACTGGAGCTCCCTGGAACACCAGGGAAGTCCCTCAAAGACTACTTAGTGCCCTAATGAATTAAATTACTTATTTTGATGAACATGTTTTTCCAAGTTTCTAAAATCATTTTTGAGATTTGGGTGGAACTATTTTTCAAAAATAATTTGTCGGAGATCTTTATCTTCTCAGCATAAATTAAAGACAGACTTACATACACCCTTATCACTAGAAGTCCATGGAATCTAAATTTGTACTTCAGACTTAGATCTCTGTCCTTAAAGTTGAAGTTCTAGTTCTGACTATGCTGCTGATAATTTAGGATTTTTTTTTAAATTTCATTCTCTAATGTTAGTATTGCAACTTTTATTTGGGGATGAATCTCAAAAATTATTACATGAATATCTTTTTTATAAAAAAATTTTTGTTACTAAAACAGTGTGATATCTGAAGCTATTCTGACTATGTGGCAGGAATGTCTGAATAGACGTCAGTATATCCTCACATACCAGAACTGGAGTTCTGCAAGTTGAGTGCCGTTGATTGGGGAAAGGAGAAGCAGTTCTTGTTCTATTTCTTGGTATACACATCATCAGGGGTTTTGAGAAAACTCCTCCTACAATAATTCTCAGAGCTGTTTTCTCAAAGGCAAAAGCATGGTTTCAAAACTCACAGAGCTTTGGCTTGTCAGGTGTGACTTGTCAGGTTTCATGGCACATCAAATAATTGAAGAATCCTGCCTCTCTAATTAAAAACCTGAAACAGGGCAAATAGAAGAGTTTGGTAGATTCTTCAGATACCTAGAAATGCAAGTCTCCACATAGTTAACCACAGGTTGTTTACATAATGCAAATTGATTGTCAAGCTCAAGGTAACACAGTTATTTGAATAAATTATTAGTTCAGTTATCTAGTAGGCAAGAGTTAGATGCATGTTCAAGTTATAATGAATTTTTTATTTTTAGTTGGTACCATTTTTCTCTTAATATTCAGAAATACAAATTGCATTTTATTAATAGGAATGAAAGCTCATGCTGGAAGATTTGCATAGGGTGGATGTATATATTTTATAAAATCAAGTTGTAAAATATGTAAAGCTACTGCTTTTTAAATAGAATATAAATGTTGACAGATAAATCTATATATTATATATTTTTAAATACATGTATGAAACTTGTTAGTTGAATATAAACTACATTGTGTGCTTTATGGAATTCAGTAACTTTTAATAATAAAGCAGTTGTCATTGATTTCTTTTTTTGTAGACTTCAATGCTAAATTGGATAGATAATAAAACTTTTTGTAGTTTATAATAATGTGAAAATTTACATAGTAGATCCCCTTTGCAAAAGACTGATCTTGAAAAGATTATGGAGATAGTAAAGTGTCCATTTCCAAAATGAATACAACAGAATGAAGGTGGTCACTAAAGCACTTTTGTTTGTTTATTTAAAAATCATCTTTGCTTATTAGTGTAGCCTAGTATATTTTAGTGATTCTTCATGCTTCAATTAATTAGGTCCTGGTTAAAGACTGGGCATTTTCAGAAAAGATGGAAATTGAGACCTTGCTTCAAGTTAATCATAAGTCTAGTGCTCCTGAACTTCAGGCTGGACATGCTGTAATGAACTTGCAGATACTTTCCTAAATATACAGACAGATCAACTAACTTACATAACTGAGGGGCTCCTAAAGCTCTGAAAAGAGAGAAAGAAATAAGCAGAAGGGGATATCTCCACATCTCAGATATTCCTGGCAGGAAGAAATTCAGTGTGCCCTGCTGCTAGTCTTTTAAGTTCTCTTTTCACAGGGGATCTGCTTGCCCAGGAACACCATACTCCTCCATTGGGGCAGCCATGCCACCATAAAGCTCTTTTATCTCAGCAAGCTGTTTCTATAGCCCTAAAGAACTAGATAAGTGGCTGATTAGATAAATGCAAGGTTTGTCTTTCTTTGTACTTTGATGGCTCTCTCTCCCTTTGTTATAATCCTTAAGATAATTTCTACCTCTCACAGAAGGGATGACTTTTCTCCGTTAGTTTAAGCTACATAGATAAGTGGTCTTACTGAAATCCTCCCTATATTCCATAGTACTTTTTACACTAAGGTAACACATGGCAAAATTAAATATTAACTGAAGAAAAGTGTCAAATAAGGAAAGCTGAAATTAAGGCAGAAAATACCTTTCATACATGTACTTGACCTTCAAGTGCTTAATGTAGGTAAATGCAAGACCTTAATGTGGATGATGATTCTACAGAAGAGGTATCCAGCTTAACATTAAAAATCTCTCTACTTTCAACCTCGCAAATGTCTGTTTCTATTTTCTGTTATAGTTAATTGCATTCCTATCCAACCTAATTATACAAATGAAGAATCTTAACACCAGTCCTCTTGACAGTTTTCATCATCATGTCCTGTTGAGCTTGTCTTTTTAAACCATCTCTGATATTTCCTCCTTTCTCCAGTCCCTTTGTTATGACCTCTCATCGCCTGGCCCTGTTCTCAGGCTGTCCTTCAGCCCCCCACACACCTTGTTCCACAGATAACAGCACGAAAAGACTACTGTGTTCTTCAGTGTTCTTCCCTGCCGCTGGAATGTTCATTATCTGCTTTTCTACTTGCAGGGTCCACTACCAGTGTAGGTATAAGGTCATCATCTTTGTCCTTCCCTTTGAGAGGCCGTCCTACCAGCTTTCTACCCTGAACGCCTTCCACTGGGACGATGTCTCACTTGTGTGAGGCAAGCAGCACTGCCGCAGTACCTACCACAAAAGCTTCCAATAAACGTTAGTCGAATTAACCTGACTGTACTTGTATTTTTATCCCATCTTTCTCAAGGAAACATAGGCACTAGCAATTTTGTAACAAATCTAAAGCAACCCGCCATCTGTGTGAAATGTGAGAACACCCTACCCTTCCTGTCCCAGAGAGTTTGAAAAAAAATTGCTTTAAAGTAAATCATGAGTCATTCTTAATTGGTTTTGCTTTTATAAAATGCTTTATCTCTGAGGTAAATTGTTTGAATATGTTCACAAATTAAGAATACGATTATTTTAAACTAAATATATGCAGATCTCTGATATCATAAAAGTAAGCCTAACCATTGTTAAGGTTAAGAATGAGCATTAAGCAAATACTTAGTGATGACCTATCCTATATCAAGAAGGATGGCAGGTAAGAAAAAGTATGTATCTTCCAAGGGCCTAAAATAAGGAAGATAGATAATACAAAAGTGCTGAATGTGAAGGGGTAGAGACGCATGCATGTGTGTGCTCAGTCTCCTCTGACTCTCTGCAACCCCATGGGCTGTAGGCCGCCAGGCTCCTCTGTCCATGGGATTTCCCTGGCAAGAATACTGGGGTTCGTTGCCATCTCCTTCTCCAGGGGATCTTCCTGACCCGGGGGTCAAACCTGCGTCTCCTGCATTGGCAGGCTGACTCTTTACCACTGAGCCACCTGGGCCCACAGATAAATGGTAGTTTCTGATAATCAGAGGAACAAATTATGGCATGGCTTGAAAAATACAAACTTTATGGATGGATTCTAGGCAAGTACAAAGGTCTCAAGTACAGAAGCTCTAGGACAGGACTTGTCTGAAAGTCAACCCAAAGGATGATGTAACTGGTTCAGAGGTGGGAGCTGAAGCCAAAAGCCAAATGGTGTAGGACTTCATGAATCAGGGTAAGACTGAAATTGATTTTTCATGGCTTCCACTAAACAGATGGGCCTAGCAGGCAAAGTTGCCATTGTTCTTAGGGCATTTGCCAGTTGGGAGGAAATTAGGAAACTGAGCCCCTGTTTGGGCAACATCACAAGGATGTTTGCCTAGCAAAGTCCAGAACATCCCCAAATGAGTCTAAGCTACTCTGCCAACATCCCACCCATCAAAACTGACTTAAAGCCAGAGCCCAGTGGAACTCCACTGCCAGAAGAAGTATCACTTGGGAAAACAGCCCTGATTCAAACTTGCACCCTGGAGTGGTTTGGGGAATGTCAGACTGTGGATCTATATTAAGATGAAATCCCTGACTGGCTGTGTCCTCCCGAGGAGATCAAAAGCAATTGGAAGTCCTTTCTGGAGAAAGCCTCAAGTTATTCCTGCAAGTGATCCATTTCAATTCAGTGATCTGTACACAAAGATTACCTGGGAAACAAGACACCAGGGTAAAAAACCAGCAGAAAAAATAGACCTAGAAAGCATTGGAAGTGTGGGGTGTGATACGATCTGATGTGGTTTATTTCTCTGCATGCCACCCCGTGTTGCTAACTTCTGAAGAAAAAGAACCTGTCTTGTTCAACTTTATACACATTTAAATACTGAGTCCATGCTGAGTCCTCAGGAACTTATGATCTGGCAGGGAAGGAAGGACAGGGGTGTTATAGAGTAATAACAGGATGCAGAGTGAGCATCAAAGCAGGCCCAGTCATAAAATAGATAACTAATAAGAACGTATTCAAACCAGTCCATCCTAAAAGAGATCAATCTTGAATATTCATTGGAAGGACTGATGCTGAATCTCCAATACTTTGGCCACCTGATGCAAAGAACTGACTCATTGGAAAAGACCCTAATGCCAGGAAAGATGGAAGGCAGGAGGAGAAGGGGGGTGACAGAGGATGAGATGGTTGGATGGCATCACTAACTTAATGGACATGAGTGTGAGCAAGCTCCAGGAGTTGGTGATGGACAGGAAAGCCTGGCGAGCTCTAGTCCATGAGTCGCAAAGAGTCGGAGACAACTTAGCAACTGAACAAGAACCTACTGTGTAACACAGGGAACTCTACTCAATACTCTTACAATGACTTACACAGGAAGGAATTTGAAAGAGCAGATATATATGTATAATTGATTCACTTTGTTGTGAAACATCAGAAACTAACAGGACACTGTAATCAACTATACTCCCCATAAAAATTATTTTAAAAAGGAATAATCAAAGCAGACTAAGGGATAGAATTCCAGGGAAACTCAAGAGTAGTTACCAGGCATCTGAGATAAAGCACACAGCAAATAGAAAAACCAAGGGTGAGAGGGAACTGTGTAGCATGACATTTGAATGAGAGAAAATATGAGATAAAACTAAAGCTAGGACATGAAAAACCAAGTTACAGAGTTCTGATTTTGTATTATGGGCAGTAGTGACTGACAGAATCAGATTGCACTTCAGAAAAGTTACCTTTGCCATGGGTTGGAAGGGTTACAACAGGAGGCTTAATTGTAATGCAGACAACAGATGATCCTGATGTAAATTGATTATAAAGCATTGGCATAAATATGTACATCGGTGGAACACAATGGAGTCCAAAGGTAAGGTCAATTAATTTTCAAAAGAAACACCAAGGCACTTCTAGGGGGAAAGATTATTCAACACGTGGCACTAGTGCATTTGAAGAACGATTTGTAAAAAATAAAAATCCTACCTCACACCATATGCAAACATTAACCCCAAATGTATCATAGACCTAAATTAAGAGTAAAAACTGAAATTTCTTTAAGAAAATGAGAAAATCTGAGATCTAGAATTTGGCAAAGGTTTCTTAACTATGGCACAAATTATTGAAAGCAATTGATTAAAAAAAGATGCTCAACATTGCTTATTAGAGAGATTCAGATCAAAACTCATGATTGATCACCCCACAGTAGTCAGAATGGCCATCAGAAGGTCTACAAGTAAAAGCTGGAGAGGGTGTGGAAAAAATGGAACACTCCTACACTGTTGAAAGGAATGCAAATTGGTGCAGCCACTTAAGAGAACTGTGTGGAGGATCCTTAGAAATTTAGAGATAGAACTGCCACACAATCCAGGGCATGTATCCAGAGAAAACTCTTAATTCGATGGGATAATATGCATCCCAGTGTTCATAGCAGCACTGTTTGCAGTGGCCAAGACATGGAAGCAACCTGGGTGTTCATGGACTGATAGAGATGATGTGATGTATATATCTACATACGTATGTATACATGCATATATATACACATATGTATGTATATATATGTATACACGCAATGGAGTATTAGCTATAAAAAAGAATGGAATAATGCCATTAGCAGCAACAGGGATGGACCTAGAGATTATCACACTAAGTAAAGTCAGACAAATACCATATGATGGCACTTACATTTGTATTTAAAATATGATACAAATGGACTTATTTACAAAATAGAAACACTCAAAGACAGACACGGAGAAGGCAATGGCATCCCGCTCCAGTACTCTTGCCCGGAGAATCCCAGGGACGAGGGAGCCTATATGTTGCCATATGTGGAATCTGAAGAATGACATAAGGTAGTGACTATAACAGGAAGGAGTGGACTCACAGATACAGAGAACAAACTCAGTTACCAGTGGGGAGAGGGAAGAGGAGGGGGACAAAATGTGGATAGGGGATTAAGAGACGCAAACTACTGTGTATAAAGTAAGCTACCAATTGTAAAGCACAGGGAATATAGCCAATATTTTTGATAACTATAAATGGAGTATAGTCTTTAAAAACTGAATTATTATTTTGTATACCTGAAACTTACATGCTGTTGGCAAATCAGCTAAACCTCAGTTAAAAAAAATAAACCAGGGATTTCTGTGGCAGTTCAGTGGTGAGGACTCTGTGCTTCCACTTCAGGGAGCATGGGTTCAAGCCCTGGTTGGGGAAAAGATCCTGCATGAAACGCAGCCAAAAAAGAAATCAGATACATGTTTGCTGGAGAATATAGAGTGTTGAGAACAGGCTTGAATACACTTATGAAGGTGATATGGATATGTTCTTTCTCTTATCTTGATTTCACAGATGTGCATATATGTGTGTGTGTGTGTGTATATGTATATACACCTATATATAAACTCATTACATTGTACATTTTAAATATTTGTAGTTTATTGAACACCTTACCTTGATTAAACAGAATTAGTAAGCTTTCAGTAATAAAAGACTAAGAATGATAATGGCCTGAAATAGGTATGAGAACATGAACAAATTTAACTGTCATCAACTTGCTCAAAATCACAGCTTAAAAGTGATGGAGCTGGAATTTAAATCTGAATCTGACACCACTCCCTGCCACTGGAGGAGGAAATGGCAACCCACTCCAGTATTCTTGCCTGGAGAATTCCATGGACAGAGGAGCCTGGTGGGCTACAGTCCATGGGGTCGTGAAAAAGTCAGACACAACTCAGTGAGTCAACAACAACAACGAGAATTGATCTCACTACTTCAAATACTGTAACAGACAAAAGAGAATGGAATTTGCTCTCCAGGTTAGGGCGAAGATTTTTCAAGCTGTTTCTCACAGCTCTAGGAATTCCTTGGAATTACCTCAGGGACATATTTGAATATGTTTCACATTGATGGTTTGCATATGTTTGCATTAGGAGAAAGGGTTTGCTGTTTAGAACAAGTTTGAGAAGCACTGGTTTAGACACTCCTTTTAATAATACCTGTGGTTGAATTCACTTTTTCTGGCAGCCACATCACACTTGATTTTGATTGATAAAGCTATATTTTTCATTTTGGTTGTATCTGTGTAGGGTTTCTTTCCCCCTTAATTTTATTGTTTGGTCCCAAGTAAAGTACATTACTTATTTGAGTAAGCTTTCACCTTGTTTGGGCTTCCCTGGTAGCACAGCGGTTAAGAATCCGCCTGCCAATGCAGGAGATGCAGGTTTGATCTCTGGGTCAGGAAGATCCCCTGGAGAAGGAAATGGCAACCCACTCCAGTTTTCTTGCCTGGAAAATCCTATAGACAGAGGAGCCTGGTGGTCTACAGCCCATGGGGTCAAAAAGAGTCGGACATGACTTAGCAACCAAACAACCAAGTATGTTACTTGTTCATGTAAAGTTTCACCTTGTTTAGTCCTGCTGTGTGTTTTTTTGTTTGAGATTTGTTTGTTGAGCCTTGTGTTTGCAAGCTTGTGGAGGCCTGGCCCCTTTGGCCCAATGTGGGACCTTCTCCAACAGGTAATACTTGCCCTAAAGCTTCCCTTTATGGGAGATCTGTATCTGCATCTCTCCATACCCAAATTTGCTTCCTCCCCTTGTTCCCTTCACAGGTTTCATATCTGCATCATAGTTTGGGATGGATTTCCCAGCTGCATCCGCCTTTTATCTTCCACAAACGATACACAACAAACCTCCTCATGCTCCTAAATCAGTGTCTGCTTCCTCAGCAACCCAAATCAACACAGCTGGCACTGGGTGTTGTCAAAAAGATAAGATCGAGTTTTGAGACCTCATCACTCACTGTCACCCTGACAGTGAGGTGATGACTTCAAAGAATGTTCCATTGGAGGAGACTGCCTTAGGCAATACAATGGTTCATGCCTTTGGAAACTATGAGAGACCAATGAAATTGGCTGGTTTGTTAGTTTTGTTGACCACTGTTGGTCTGTTTGGGCCACGATAGCAAAATCCCATTGATGAGTGGCTGAAACAACAGGAAATGATTTCTCACAGTGTTGGAGGCCAGGAACTCTAAGATCAAGGTGTCAGCAAACTGTCTGAAGCCTCTTCTGATAGGCAGCTGCCATCTCTCTGCTCCCATGACCTCTTCTTCATGCATTCACAGAGAGACACAAGTAGTGACACACTGTTCCTCTTCTTTGTTGTCGTGACCCCATGGATGATAGCCCATCAGGGTCCTCTGTCCAGTCCACGGCCAGGCAAGAATACTGGAGTGGGTAGCCATTCCTTTCTCCAGGGGATCTTTCCAACCCAGGGATCAAATCTGCCTTTCTGCATCAAGCATATTCTTTACCCCTGAGCCTCCTTGGAAGCCTCCACACCCTAATTATTTCTGTACCCAATACTAGCACATTGTGATTTAGGACTTTAACATATGAATTGGGGATTGAGTGAGAAGGGGAACACAGCTCAGTCCATAGCACCCCCAGTAGAAAGATAATGCAAAATTGAGGGCAGTTAACACACAATGGAAAAATGTGTCTGGACACCAGAGGGCCTCTTTGGTAACTGCCAAGGAAGATCTTATTTCCTGCAGTGGGAGAGAAGGAAAATCTGGAGACCCAAGTTCAAATGTAAAATAGCCTTCAGTTTCAAGGATATTTGAATGCTCAGCTGAGAGAGGTTTCTTACGCCGTAGTCAAAGCCCCAGCTGGGATAATTTGAGACTCTGACACTTAGGATGGAGACATCTGGGTGGATAACTCAAGTATTTTGGCTTCCTTGACCCCTGTGAAATTTTAGAGCCTGTATAGATGGCCTGACGCTCCCAATAAAGAGCTAAAATGCTGGGAATTCCCTGGTTGCCCAGTGGTTAGGACTGGGCACTTTCGCCTGGGGGCCTGGCCAGGAAAAAAAAAAAAAAGAGCTAAAATGCCTTCCCATGTGTAGGTCTAAGGTACAGCAGAACCTTCCTGAAACGTGCTACAGAAATGGAAAGAAAGAAATGTATCTTTTAATTTAATTTTTTCCAGCGTTTGTGATGTAATTGACATACAACTATATTAATTTCAAGTGTACAGTATGGACTTCCCTGGTGGCCCAGTGCTTAAGACTCCTCACTTCCACTGCAGGGGGTTTGGCTCTTCTCTCTGGTCAAGGAACTGAGATCCTGCCTGCCGCACGGTGTGGCCAAATAAGTAAGTATACAATGTGGTGATTTTATATATTTACATATTGTGAACTTATTACCTGTGTGGTCAGCTAATCCTCACATAGCTACCATTTCTTTTTTGTAATGAAAACATTAAAGATGTACTTTCTTAGCAACTTTTAAGTTTATAATATGTTTTGGGGTTTTTGTTTTTGGTTTTGGTTTTCTTTTAGCCTCGACACCTGGCTTATGGAATCTCAGTTCCCAACCAGGGTCTGAACCTAGGCCACAGCAGTTGAAAGCCTGGAATTCTGAACACTAGGCCACCAGGGAATTCCCCATTATATGGTATTATTACAATGTTGTTGTTTAGTCACTCAGTCATCTCCGACTCTTTGAGACCCCATGAACTGCAGCATGCCAGGCTTCCCTGTCCTTCACCATCTCCCAGAGGCTGCTCAAACTCATGTCCATTGAGTCAGTGATGCCATCCAACCATCTCATCCTCTGTTATCCCCTTCTCCTCCTACCTCACTTTATATTAGGCCCTTAGAACTTATTCTGTGGTGCTGGAAAAGACTCTTGAGAGTCCCTTGAACAGCAAGGAGATCAAACCAGTAAATCCTAAAGGAAATCAACACTGAATATTCACTGGGAAGGACTGATGCTGAAGCTGAAGCTCCAATAGTTTGGCCACCTGATGAGAAGAGCTGACTCATTGGAAAAGACCTGATGCTGGGAAAGATTGAAGGCAGGAGGAGAAGGGGGTGACAGAGGATGAGATGGTTGGATGGCAACACTGACTCGATGGAGATGAGTTTGAGCAAACTCTGGGAGTTGGACAGGGAGGCCTGGTGTGCAGCAGTTCATGCGGTCACAAAGAGTTGAACACGACTGAGTGACTGAACAATAAACAATTTATTCATCTTACTGGAAGTTTGCACTCTTTGACCAACATTTCCCCATTTCCCCTACCTCCAGCCCCTAATAACCACTCATATTCTACTCTCTGTTTCTATCAGAAAGTAAGCAGGACCAATTTAAAGAAGTTAAAGAACAGAAAAGAATGGAGAGAACTAAAGGCGTGTGTGCTAAGTTGCTTCAGTCATGTCTGACTCTTTTGTGACCCCATGAACTGTAGCCTGCCAGGATCCTCTGTCCATGGGATTCTCCAGACAAGAATACTGGAGTGGGTTGCTGTGCCATCCTCCAGGGGATCATTCTGAACCCACGTCTCTTACGTCTCCTATATTGGCAGACAGGTTCTTTACCACTGAGCCACTGTGGGTTTGAAATGTATGAAGTAAAAACAGTTTCCCAAACGTGGGCTGTTGGGCAAGGAAGGACAGTGCTCCTGAGAGAAAGGAAGCAGCTGTGGTAAACCCTACACGTAGCACAGCTTCCTGCCTGGAGAGGGTCCTCCAGGCTGCCTTGTAGGCAGGGGAACTGGGTGGAGCCCGGCCGCCTCCTCCATGAGGAGACAAAGCTGGGAGGCAAGGGAGGCCCAGCGTGACTAGTCAGGTCCAAGTGCTGAGAAACAGAAGCACTGTGCAGAGAGTTCCAGTGTGGAACAGCAGGTTCCAGGTTGCAGGTGGCAGCCAGCAAGTCCTCAGCCTGTGAGAAAACCACATCTGAGCCTGAGAAAAGAACCGCACCAAAAAAGGGCAACCCCAAGAGATGCCAAAAGGCCGAGAAGAGTTTGTATTCTTCCCAGCCAGAGAGGGAAATCCTGTAATTTCTGGGGCATAGCATGGAATATTCAGGAAAGCATTGCCTAAGTAGTGAGGAAAAATGAATTCGCAGCTCTGCCCCCATCACAAAAAACCCAAAGGCAAGTGTCAACGAGGACCAAACTCTTTCCAGGCAACTCAATTGCATCACAGAACAAAGCTCTAGAATATTTCTAGAACTATATCTGTGTATTCTCATTTCAGTGTTCCTGGAATTACATCTGTAGCTCAATCTTCCTTGGTAAAAGTGTTTCCTCTAGTCACAAAGCTGAACAGATTTTCATAGGCTCATGGGTGCCGGGCAGTGACAGAGGAGATCATATTTTATATCTTTATTTCTTTAAGAAAGTATTATAACTTGGTTCACTATAGCAGTGTATATGCTTAGTCGCTCAGTTGCGTCCGACTCTGTGACCACATGACCACATGGAGCTTGTTAGGCTCCTCTGTCCATGGAATTCTCCAGGCAAGAGCACTGGAGTGGGTTGCCATTTCCTTCTCCAGGGGATCTTCCCGACCCAGGGATCGAACCTGGATCTCCTACATTGCAGGCTGATTCTTTACCGTCTGAGCCGCCAGGGAAGCCCATATAGCATTGTTGAGTGTTAAATCAATCCAACTCAGTCTTCTTCCAGTGAGGTTTGGAATGGAGCCAGAATTCATACTTTAGGGGAATAAAGCTCTCCTAGATGAATCTGAGGCACAGCCAGGTTTGAGGATGACTGGTTTAACTCACTTCCAAGTTTCTTAGGTTACGAGCAATGTTATTTCTCTTGCTTTTCCAGGAGGACAGAAGACATATTTTCAGCTGTAATTTAGTATCAGGAGTGTAAATACTTGTCTGGGAGAATAACACAGCAAGGGAACAACAGCAAAATATACAAGCTGTAATTCTATTGCAGAAACAGAGGAAGATATATAAACTGCTAACTAAATATTAAGAGGAAATACACATCCTGTTTGGGTTTCCCAGGTGGCAATGTGGTAAAGAATTGCCTGCTGAGGCATGAGATGCAGATTTGATCCCTGGGTTGCAAAGATACCCAAGAGTAGGAAATGGCAACCCATTCCAGTATTCTTGCCTGGAAAATTCCATGGACAGTCTGGCGGGCTACAGTCCACGGGATCATAAAGCATTGGACGTGACTGAGCACACACGCATACTTCCTATTTAAAATAAATATGGAATTTTAGTGGAGAGAGTTGTTTTGAGATCAGTGACAAATTCTCCAGTCATCAGAAAGAAATTTCAGATTATTTTTACACTTGATCTTAGCCAAAAGGCCGAGAAGCATTCAGATTATTTTTAATGTTCATAAACATCCTTCCCATTTCTCCACATTTCAAGCTGAACCTGGGCTTTGTATTAGGGCTATTTTTGTTTTCAAAAGCAAAACTAGCTCTAAGTAAAAGAGATTAGTGGATTGATAAAACCAGAGAGGCAAAAGTGGCACTGGCTTCAGAAAAGCTGGAAACAGGACTTACAGGAGGTGGTCAGGGCTCTGTCTCCATCTAGCAGCTCTACTTAGCTTTATTCTACAAATTCTCCCCAAATGGTGAGGAAGAGGATCACTGACAGCTATACTTTCCAGCCTTGCACCTCCAAGGAAACTAGTGTCTCTTCTCAGTGTTGATAAAGGCAACCTAGAGTGAACTGTCCTTGATCTTTTTTGGATCCTATGTCTGCAACACCTCTCAGACATCACTGAGCAAGGGGGTACTGGGAACTTTGGCAAGTATGGGTCTCATGGTTTTCCCTGTGGGACTGAGTTTACAGCTACATCAGGATCACATGCAACTGGGGAGGAGTTTCCCAACACAACAAGAATGAGGTTGGGGAACTCTAATGGACAGAGACTCTGCCTAGCAACGCAGGAGATGCGGGAGACATGGTTCCATCCCTGGGTTGGGAAGATCCCATGGAGGAAGAAATGGCAACCCATTCCAGTATTCTTGCCTGGAGAATTCCATGGACACAGGTGCCTGGGGGCTGCATTCCATGGAATTGCAACAAGTCAGACAGAACTTAGTAACTGAACAACAACAGCAACAACAATTTATTGGCCCTTTCATGGCTAGGTGACATCAGCCAAGTTACTTAAACCTCTGTACCTGGGTTTTTTTGTTTCCAAATACTAAGAAGGGATAGTAATTACTTCAGAGCATTGTTGTAAGACTTAAATGAGCTAATACATTAAAGTGCTTATAGTAAATTGTCTATAAATGCCAGTCAGTATGAACTTAACCTGCTCCTTCCTCAATTAAGATGCATTAAAGAATTCGCATCCAATTTTACAGTATTCTAAGTTTTGGTATTTTAACTTTACTGTAATCATGGTGTATTAATTTCCTGTGGCTATTGTAACAAATTATCACACATTTGGTGACTTAAAACAACAGAAATTTATCTCACAGTTCTAAAGTCAGAAGTCCAAAATCAAGATGACAGCAGGACCATTCATTCTACTCTGGAGGCCCTAGGCAAGAATGCTTCCTTGTCTCTTCCACCTCCTGGCCGGTGGGAGGAGGTATTCCTTTGCTTCTGTATACTAGGCTTCCCTAGTGGCTCAGATGGTAAAGAATCCCCCTGTAGTGCAGGAGACCCAGGTTCAATCCCTGAGTCAGGAAGATCCCCAGGAGAAGGGATTAGCTACCCACTCCAGTATTCTTGCCTGGAGAATCCCATGGACAGAGGAGCCTGGCCAGCTTATGGGTTCGCAGAGTCAGAGTTGGACACAACTGAAGCCATTTAGCACCCACCGTCTAATAGACAGGACAAAATACTCCACTATCAGCTGTGCTGGAATTTGCTTTCATTCCCCCTCCCTACACCTCCCCTCTCTCCCTTCTCCCTGCTAATTTCCTATTTTCCTTCCTTTCTTTTCAAGGTCTTTATCTACTTGCTTATTATCTGTCATTGGTTTCTTCCCACCTGGAACATAATTGGTCCTTGGTACATGATTTTCAAATAAATCATGAGTGAATGAATGAATGAATGAACTAAGGTAAAAATTTACCCCTTTGTGTCCCTTTTCTCTTAGCCCTTAAGGTTAATGAATATAAAGTCTGGCCCCTATCTTTTTTTATTGTTTTGGTTGCACTATGCAAATTATGGAATCTTCATTCCCTGACCAGGGTTGGAACCCCTGTTCCCTGAAGTAGAAGTGTGGCATTCTAACCACTGGAAAACCAGGGAAGTCCCTAGATTATTTTCTACCCTTTGCTATGTAAGTATACACATATAGCCTGGGCCCACACTCTAATGTATATAGGCATGTGTGTGCGTGTGTGTGGGTGTGTGCGTGTGCGTGTGTGTGTGTGTGTGTGTGTGTGCGCGCGCGAGCATGCGTGCACTAAGTAACCTCAGTCATGTCCAACGCTTGGCAACGCTATGGACTGTGGCCTGCCAGGCTCCTCTGTCCATGGGATTCTCCAAGCAAGAATCATGGAGTGGGTTTCCATGCCCTCCTCCAGGGGATCTTCTCGACCCAGGGATGGAACTCAACGTCTCCTGTGTCTCCTGTGTCTCCTGCACTGAAGGTGGATCCACTGAGCCACTGAAGAAGCCCAATGTCTGTTAAATCTAATAATGAAAATTTGGCTTTGTAGCTTGTATGTATTTGTTTTTTAATTTCAATTTTCTGTCTATTCATTTTTATTGTATTTTACACAAGCCATTAGTTTGAGTCACACTGATCTAAGAGTGCTTGGTAAGTACTTTATTTCTGATAACTTTATTCTTGTTTTCATTTGGAAATTGAAGATATTTTATAACTTAATGGCTTCCTTTAAAAAATATATTTATTTGTTTGTTTTTGGTTCCACTACTTCTTTGCTGCTTCTCTCTGTCTTTCTCTAGTTGTGGTCAGTAGGGGTTACTCTTTGTTGCGGTAGCTTCTCTTATTTCAGACTGCGGGCTCATTAGTTGTGGCTAACGGGTTTTGTTGCCCCATGGCATGTGGAATCCTCCCAAAGAAGATATCAAACCCATTCTCCTGGCATTGGAAAGTAGATTCTTAATTTCTGGACCACCGGGGAAGTCCAGTGGCTCCCTTTTTCTAACCTCATTTTCAAGCATAGCCATTTAAACCAATTTTATAAATAAGAAGCTCTTGACTCATTTAAATTTCCCCTTGATTTTAGATTTTCATTGACTTAAAGTTAACTAATGCCACCTCTATTTCTGTACTTCCTTTCCCCAAAGCTTTCCTGTGTCTTAATTCAAGAAAATAGAGTTCAGGCAAGATTCCACTCCCTTCCTATCCAAAACTAAAAACTTATATTTTTTGAAGAGGATTACATAATTCACTAATGATGTGTTTTCATTCCATTCTCAGACTCCACTGAGACCTTGAATGGGCTTGAGATGCAGTGATTTTTTTTTTTTAGATGCAGTGGTTTTTAAAATAAGTTTTTAAAAATCAAAGTAATAAATATTCATAGCATTGAATGCCAAACATACTAAGGGATGCAAGAAAAAGCAGTAGTTATCAGCTCACTGTCTTTGTAGAGCCAGTGGCGCTTCCTAGAAGTTAGCACTGTCATCTCTGTTAGCTGTGTCTCCTGATATTTCTCTCAGTGTTTATAAAAATCGAGGTATAATTCACACATTGTAACACTCGGCTTTTTAAAGTGTACAAGTCAGTGGTTTTCAGGATGTGGTTCCCCCATCACCACCATCTGACACAGAACTTTTTCATCACCTCAAAAAGAAACCCCGTATTAACAGTCTCTCCATTTCCCTATGTTTTAATTGGGAGTGTTATTTATTTAAAATAATGTTATTTATTATAAATAATAATGTTATTTATTATTTTGATGTTGAGTTGTGAGAACTCTATGTATTCTGGATACTACCCCATCAGATATATGACTTGCAAATATTTTCTCTCACTTTGGATGGTGTCTTTTTACTTTCTTGATACTTTCATGCACAGAAGTTTTTAATTTTGACCAAGTCCTATTATTTTCTGTTTTTTTTTGCTTCTGGTTTTGGCGTCATATTTATAAATCAGTTGTCTGATACAAGGATACAAAGATTTACATCTATGCTTTCTTCTGCGAATTTTTTGGCCATCCCAATATTCATTTTGTATGTGTGAGGCAGACATTCAAATTCATTCTTTTACTTGTGTACATTCATGTGGCGCCAACACCAGTTGTTGAAGCAACTATTCTTTCCCCATTGAATGATTTTGACACGCTTGATGAAAATTAATTAACCATACATGTATGGATTTATGTCTGGCCTCTCAAGTCTACTCCATTGAGTTACATCTCTAAATATCATTATGCCAGTAGCACTGTTTTGACACTATAGCTTTGTAGTCATTTTTCAAGTCAAGAAACGTGTGTCCTCCTGCTTTGTTCTTTTTCAAGACCATTTGGTTCTTTGGGGATCCCTTGAATTTCCACACGAATTTTAAGATCAGTTTGTCATTTCCTGCAAAGAAGCCAGCTTGGATTGTGATAGGAATTATATCAAGTCTGTAGATTAATTTGGGTGATATTGCCATCTTTACATTTGTTGTTCTTCAGTCACTGAGTTGTGTCCCACTTTTTGTGATCCCATGGATTGCAGCATGCCAGGCTTCCCTGTCCTTCACTATCTCCCAGAGTTTGCTCAAACTCACATTGAGTCGGTGATGCCATGCAATCATCTATTCTCTGTCACCCCCTTCTCCTCCTGCCCTTAATTTTCCCCAGCATCAGGGTCTTTTTTAATGAGTCAGCTCTTCACATCAGGTGGCCAAACTATTGGAGCTTCGGCACCAGTCCTTCCAATGAATATTTAGGGTTGATTTCCTTTAGGATTGACTGGCTTGATCTCGAAGTCTTCCAGTTCTAAACATAAGGTATATGTCTTTACTTCCTTTATCAAATTTAATCCTAAATATTTTATTCTTTTTGATGCTGTTTCATATGAAATTGTTTTTATTAATACTTTCAATTTCACATTACTTACTGGTATATATACAAATACAGTTGAGTTTTATGTATTGATCTTGTATTCTGCAACCTTTCTGAACTTATTAGCTTAAATAGTTTGTATATTCCATATATTTTTCATAATATGTTTGTAACTTATTTTTTGATTTATCAGTTTTAGATATTATCCTATTATGGGGTATTAGGATTTAGATAACTACTTCTGTACCTCACTGCTTACCCTCCCTTTATTCTCATCAATTCTTATATGGTAACTATGTGAACATTATTCTCTGATGAGGCAAGAAGTATGTTATGATCTTTTTCTCTTTCCTATATGCATTTTTTGACATTAATAATTGCTAATAATCGCCTCCCTGGGCTTCACTTGTGGCTCAACTGGTAAAGAATCTGCCCATGATGTGGGAGACCTGGGTTCTATCCCTGGGTTGGGAAGATCCCCTATAGAAGGGAAAGGCTACCCACTCCAGTATTCTGGCCTGGAGAATTCTGTGGACTGTATAGTCCTTGGGATCGCAAAGAGTCAGACACGACTGAACAACTTTCACTTGGGAATTCCCTGGCTGCCCAGTGGTTAGGACTCTGCACTTTTACTGCCGAGCATATGCTGTGTGATATGGCCAAAAAAAATTTGTTTTTTTAACCTTCTTGTTTTTCATATTCTTAGTGCCTTAGGAAAAAATTCCTGACACATGCTAGGAGCTAATAAATATTTTTTTAAATAAATGAATGTAATCGCTTAATATTCCAGGTACCTCTCACTAAGTCTTCCCACATTCTTAGAATTTTCCACATGGTCAAACGTATCAGATGATGTATCAGTCAGAACATAGGTCAGGCTGTGATAACAAATTACCCGCAAAGTCCAGTGATTTACAAGAGAGAAGTTGTTTTGTGTGATTTTTCTCATGATAGAAGTCTGTCCGAGTTTGGCTGCATGCTGTCTCTGCTCTGGGACTGAGTAAAGGGTAGCCTCTTTTTGAAACAGAGCTGGCTGGTGGGAGAGCACAAACTCACTCTTAAAGTTTCCACTCACATAACTCATCACGTTTAGTCATGATATGTTGGGTCAAGTAGGTTCTTTGGCCAAGCTTGCCATCCCAGGGGGCCGGGGTCTGTAATCTCAGGAGTGGACATGAAAAAAGCCAAAATATTTGGCAAAAGGGGGATGTAAGTTGCTCAGTCGTATCCAACTCTTTGCAATCCTGTGGACTGTAGCCTGCCAGGATTCTCTGTCCTTAGGATTCTTCAAGCAAGAATATTGGAGTAGTGGGTAGCCATTCCCTTCTCCAGGGGATCTTCCCCACCCAGGGGTTGAACCTGGGTCTCCGGCATTGCAGGCAGATTCTTTACCATCTGAGCCACCGGGGAAGCCCAGAAAGGGAATAGCCTTCCACAGACGACTTATCAGGTCTGTTTTCTCTAGGAGTCATGCCCCCAAGGCCCGTGTCTCCTGTTTGCTCTGATTGTTTGTGCTCAGGCCTGCCCCACAGCTGTGGTGGGTCATGCAGGCATTTCCCTTTACTTCATCCTTTGTGTGTCATGTAGGCTGGACCCCTGCTTACTGCATCTAGTGTTTTTATTCTTCTTTGTTTGCTTTCTCATTTGCTTTCACTCTCCCTGTAGAAGGAGAAGGCAGGCATAGGAGATAAATTATGAAACCCTTCAGGTTTGAAGATATCTTTACCAGAATTACCTGGCGGTGGTCTAGTAGTTAGGACTGTGCGCTTCCACTGCAGAGGGCATGATCCTTCGTTCCTTGGTCAGGGAACTAAGATCCTGTGTGCCACAAAAACTTGTCGTTATTCATGATTAACAGTTTCACTGAGTATAGATTTCTAAGTTGGAAATCATTTTTCCTCAGAATTTTTTGAAGGCATGTCCTTACCAATTCTGGATTTCAGTTTGTGTGTGTGTGTGTGAGTGTGTGTGTGTGTGAAGCCAGTGCCATTTTTTCTAGTTCTTTAAGTGATATGTTTCCTCTTTGTAAACAAAAGTTCCAGAAGAGTTTTTTGGAGTACTAATTTCAAAAAGCATGACAACATGCTTTTAAATGGGTCTCTCTTTAAAATTCTTTATTTTTAAAATTTATTTATTTTTAATTGAAAGGTAATTGCTTTACAGTATTGTGTTGCTTTCTACCAAACATCACCTTGAATCAGCCATAGATATACGTATGTCTCCTCCCTCTTAAATAGGTCTCTTTTTCAATCATGTGTGGGGTGCTTGATGGCCTCTTTCAATCTAAAAATTCCTGTCCTTCAGCTTGGGGAAATTTTCTTTTACTGTTTCTTTGGTAATTTCCACCCCTCATCTTCTGTTTTTGGAGCCTTCAGTAGAAGGATGTTTCATTGCCTTAACTGATTGATTCTCTAAAATTCTTATTTTCCCTCTTTTAAAACTATTGTTTACCTTTTTGCTTATTTGGTTTCCACGTTTTACATTTGTTTTTCATTCCTTTGCTTTAATGTTTACTTCAGTTATTTTAAATTTCTAAGAACACATTCTTTCAGGTTCTAAATTTTTTTTTTAAAGCATTTAATTCCCTTCCCCACCCCCCTTCACCTTTTTTATAGCTCTGAAATACCAAAATGGAGAGGAGGGGCTTGGCTTTCTCTGGCTCTGCTTTAAAACATCATGACTTTCTGTTCCATACAGGGGAAAGGGTAGCTCAGAGGGCCTAGTCCGTGGGGAGACTTTGGTTAGGTCCTTAGTTCCTTCTGCATGGACCAGACGGGTGTGGAGACATGGTCGCGCGCTGTGAAGTCCCTGGCTGACTGGACCCAAGCCCGGAATGGTGTGTTACCTCACCGAACCACCAGGAGGCGACTGTTCCCTCTGGCTTTTTTTCCTATAGGGAAGCATCCAATTCTTTTTCTATATAATAAAATAAAATACATAAAATGTATCCATTTTTGTCTGTGCTGGGTCTTCCTTCCTGCAGAGGATTTTCTTTAGTTGTGGTGAGCGGGGGGTAGTCTCTAGTCACAGCACACGGGCTTCTCATTGTCGTGGCTTTTCTAGTTGCTGAGCAGGGGCTCTAGGGCTCAGGTTTCAGTAGTTGTGACACCTGGACTCAGTAGTTTCGGGTTCCTGGCTCTGGAGCAGAGGCTCAGTAGTTGTGGCACACTGGGCTTAGTTACTCCATGATACACTGGGCTTAGCTACTCCATGGCACACAAGATCTTCTTCAACCAGGAATTGAACCCATGTCTCTTGTATTGGCAGGCTGATTCTTTTCCACTGAGCCACCAGGGAAGCCAAAACATCTAATTCTTTTTAAAGGATACAGTATTGACTCTAAACTCTGATTAATGGTAATTTAAAAAAAAACAAACTTTTGTTCCTTGCATTGTCTCTCATCTTAGTCCTATTTTCTCCCGTTTTCATTTTCAGCCATTTTCTTTCATGTTAGATACTTTGTTCCTGTGTCTGGTAGGCACAAAAAGCTGGCTAGGTCCCTGTGCACGTTGTTGTTGTTGTTGTTCAGTCACTAAGTCGTGTCCAACTCTTTGTGACCCCAGGGACTGCAGCACGCCAGGCTTCTCTGTCCTGCATCATCTCTCAGAGTTTGCTCAAACTCGTGTCCGTTGAGTCAGTTGATGTCATCCAACCATCTTGTCCTCTGTCGTCCCCTTCTCCTCCTGCCCTCAAATCTTTCCCAGCATTAGGGTCTTTTTCAGTGAATCACCTCTTTGCATCAGGTGGCCAAAGTATTGGAGCTTCAGCTTTAGCATCAGTCCTTCCAATGAATATTCAGGATTGATTTCCTTTACGATTAACTGGTTTGATCTCCTTGCTGTCAAGGGACTCTCAAGAGTCTTCTCCAGCACCACAGTTTGAAAGCGTCAATTATTTGGTCCTCATCCTTCTTTTGGGTCCACCTCTCACACCTGTATATGACTGCTGGAAAAACTGTAACTTTGACTATGTGGACGTTTGTCAGCAAAGTGATGTCTCTGCTTTTTAATACTCTGTCTAGGTTTGTCATAGCTTTTCTTCCAAGGAGCAAGCATCTTTTAATTTCATGCCCTGTGCATGGGCAAGGCTTATTGACATGTAGGATTTACTGAATGTGATGATAAGGTGATAAGCCTGAGTGTTACTGTTGTTGGGTAACTCCAGCAGTATCTGTAAACTGTTTCTCTGCAGCCAACCAGATTCTGTAGGGAAATCGCTAGTCTCTTGCCTGGGTGTCAGCTTGCCTGCCGCACTTCCAGGAGCGAGGTGTGGCTGTTAATAAGGATAGAATGCTAGATAGGGATCCAAAGTCCAGTGGCTTGAAGAACAGAGTTCTCTTTTGAATAACTGTCAAGCTTGGGTAAATAGACTGTTCCTTCCATCTGATTGTTCAGGGATCCAGTTTCCTTCTACTTAGGTACATTTCTAGGGTAATGGTTCATTAGCATCACCTAGAATATTGTTAGAGAAGCAAATTTTCTGGCCTGCTGTAGGCTTACCGTATCAGAACCCTTGAAGGTTCTGGATGGGGCTCAGTGTTTTCATAAACCCTCAGATGATTTTGATCCTTGTCAAGGCTTCCCAGGTGGTGCTTCCAGGTAAAGAACCTGCCTGCCAATATGGGAGACCTAAGAGATGTGGGTTAGATCCCTGGGTCAGGAAGATCCCCTGGATGATGGCATGGCAACCTACTCCAGTATTGTTGCCTGGAGAATCTCATGGACAGAGAAGTCTGGCGGGCTACAGTCCATAGGGTCTCAAAGAGTTGGACACAACTGAAGTGGCTGAGAACACACCAGCACATGAGGTTTAAGGACTGCCCGAAGGCGATGTCCTCTGTAATTGAAACATGATCTCAGACGAACCAGATTCCAGCCCAAGTAAAGGGAAAAAACTAGGTGCAGTTCAGGTACAAGCAGGTGTCTGCCGACTGTGCTCTGGTGACAGTTCAGGTACAAGCAAGTGTCTGCTGACTATACTCTGGTGACGGCTTAGTCATCTGGTCACTCTTAGCTGCTATGGATCAATTTCCCTGGAGAATAAGCCTCCCATCTCCTTGGGGGACTAAACAAGAGTTGTTCAGCTGTTTGTTGCAGGAGTACAAACTCATTTAGTGGCTCCTGTTTTCCAATCATTTCTTATGCTGTGAGCTCAATGCCTTATCCCCGGTAAGCACTACCTGATGCCTTAGTTTCTGGGCTGTTCCTGGATTCTTCTTGTTAAATAAGTTCATTTTCCACTAGGCACTTAGGTTCTGCTTTCTTGGCTAACAAGTGATGACATTTGTCAGCACTTCTTCATCCACTGTCCGTATTCTCAACTTTCTTAACTATTTTTTGTTCACTGTTTTTTTTTTTTTTTTCTTCATGAGCTTAGAATTTTCAGGTTCTTTGACTTCATTATAAGAGGATGTTAGGGAGATGAGAGATAAACAGATGTGTTCAACCTGCCATTTGTAACCAGAAGTATTAATTTGAAACAATAAATGGTTTCTATGTACCTTTCATATTTAGGAGGGAGGTATATTATGGGAATATGGAAAGAGAATGTTGCCTGCCATTCCAATAAACAAAGAATACTGCCATCAAGCCATTAGCCACTGTAGCCACTAATCCCCACTCCCCTCATCAGTGTGTCCTTAGGGTAATTCAGGATAAAGACAGACAGGAAACATTCTGTGTTCTGAATACTGGCCCCAGACGGTTAAGATGCATATCTAAGGAAAATTTTCAATGAGCCCAGACTCCTGTATCTTCCCAGACATAAAAAAGCACTAAAATCATTAACTTGAGATGTCTGTTTCTGTGATTAGCAGTAATCTTTTGATATTTGACCACATTTTTTTTCCCCAGCAAAAGTCAAATATATCCTGGCTCCTCCTTGATTTTCTTGGAGGAATTCTTCAGAGCTATGTGAGGGGCTGTCTCCCTGGCCATTGTCCCCAGTAAAGTCTCCAAGTAAAACTTAACTTGCAACTTTTATGTTGTGCATTCTTTAACATTGGACTTAACCACTGGACTGCTGGGGAATTCCTAAGTTGTGCTTTTTTTCCCAGTTGACAGAAGAGGGGGAGAGCTCTCTGAGAAAAGAGGACGGAGGGATTTTGCTGGTGGTCCAGTCTTTAAGACTCCACACTTCCACCACAGAGGATGTGTGGGGTCTGGGTTCAATCCTTGGTCAGGAAACTAAGATCCTGTGTGCTGCGGTGTGGTCAAAGAATGAAAAAAAGAGAGAGAAAGGAAAACTTTCAGAATACACAGAGATGGCTAATGCAAACAAAATATAATTAATTGCATCATTTCAAGTTTAAGCTAGCAAAATTCATTGAAATCTGATTTTGAAAAAGACTGAATACAGAGCTAACACCACCTTCTATTTTCTCTTTTATGTAAGGGCTGGCAAACTTTTTAATAAAGAGCCAGATAGTAAATATTTTCAGTTGGTGGAAGGGACAACCCTATAAACTCTACTGCAGCTACTCAACTCTGTAGATTCATGAAAGCAGCCATAGACAATATGTAAATGAAAGTGTGTGGCTGTATTTTGAAAAAACTTTATTTACAAAAACAGGCAGCAGGCTATTTTTGAACCATAGGCTGTAATTGGCTAACCCTGCTTTAAACTATCATTTTTAGACATTGAGCCATCAATATAGCGCTTTCAAATTTTACATTTTAGATCTTAGAGTTAAGAAAATAGAGTACCAGGGACTTGCCTGGAGATCCAGTGGTTGACTCTGCCTTGACAATGCAGGGGGCATGGGTTCAGTGTCTGCTCAGGGAACTAAGATCCCACACGATGCATGTGGTGGCCAAAACAAACAAACAAACAAAAAAAAAATGGAGTACAGAGAACGGAGAGAAGACCTATGAAGACATGGTCATTTGGCGGATGTAGGTCATTATACCTCTGGACAAACCCTCAGAAAGTCCAACATACACAGTGAACCGTAATATAAACTGTGGACTCTGGGTGATCACGAGGTGTTGGTCATCATAAATGTAAACAGGATGTTGGTGCCGATGTAGATGTTGATGATGGGGGACGCTATGCTTTTGTAGGGGAAGGGATGTATGGGGAACCTCTGTACCTTCTGCTCAGCTTTGCTGTGAATCTAAGACTGCTCTAAAAAATTTATTTTGTTTTTTAAAAATGGTCTGTTGATAAGTAAAGATACCAGGGGAATTTAGCAATGTCTTATTTTACCAGTACTCTTCCAGTTCCTAGCTGGGAATTGGTGTCTTTAGCTCCATCTACAGGCAGAGTCTCTCTGCTTGATTTTTCAACCAAGCCTAAATGTTTCCCAAAATGTGCTCCACGGATGTGCTCCCTGCCAAAGACGTCCTGTAGCCAAATAAGTTTGGGAAACAGAACATAACCGATCCCTTCTTGGAGACTTCATCTATATAGGCAGAAGAAAGTCTCTGAGAAATTCTGCAGTAAAGAAGCTTCTCTAACTTAATCAAAGAATGTGTCTAACAGCTTCTTAGACACATTTAATCAAAGATCCCATTACTCACATAACATCTATTAATGTCTGTTGAAATGATTGCATGGAATCACAGTACATGGTATTCCGGGTCAGTCCTATTTAAGGTCTGGAATTTGCTCAAAAGATTCCATACTTGATATTGTTAACCCTGTTTTCGACTGGTTCTGGCTTTATAGTCTGAATTTAGGGGATCCAAGAATAATTCTGACGGTATCCATTGAGTCTGCTGCTAAAAGAAGTGCTGGAAAAACTGACCTGATAGGATCCAGTGACTAGTGTTTTAATTCCTTTTGTTCTATAAGGGGAGACAGACAGTCACTCACTGAATGAAAGTGGAAAAATGGCACTAACTTGGGAGTGGAATGGGAAGGGTTAGATCATTTCTGACCTCAGGGTATTGTCAACCACCAGCTGGCTTCTGGCAACTGACTGAGTCCACAGCATGGAAACAAAGTGGTTACCATTTCAGGCTAGCCATTCACAAAGCCCTAGCTGAGGGACTAGTGGGGTTGGAAATCCGTTGCATCTTCTCTTTACGCCCATTTTCTTGGCACAAAGGTGATATTTACTCAATAACATTTGCGTCTGTGGAACTGTGACCACCCAGAGTTATATTTAAAATGCCCTTCTCATAAAGGGCATTTGTCATATAAGAAATATATATTTGATCTTTGCCCCAAGTTTCTGACACAGTGCTCCTAAAACTCTTGTAATTTCCTAAATGATGGGGGAATAGGAGTGTCTTTTGTTACAATATTTCGTCTTCCCTGACACCAGAAAGGGTTTCCCTTGTGGCTCAGTTGGTAAAGAACCCACCTGCAATGCGGGACACCAGAAAGGAGATCAAGCCAGTCAGTCCTAAAAGAAATCAACCCTGAATATTCACTGAAAGGACTGATGCTGAACCTGAAGCTCCAATACTTTGGCCACCTGATACAAAGAGCCCACTCATTGGAAAAGACCTTAATATTGGGAAAGATTGAAGGCAGGAGGAGAAGGGGACAACAGGATGAGATGGTTGTACAGCATCACAGACTCCATGGACATGACTCTGAGCAAACTCTGGGAGACAGCGAAGGATAGGGAAGCCTGGTGTGCTGCAGTTCATGGGGTTGCAAAGAGTTGGACATGACTTAGCAACTGAACAACAACTACACAAGAACTTCTAAGATTCTTGGAATGTCCTGAGTGATGAGTGTGTCTTTTTTTTTTTTTTTAATGTTAATGAGATGATGAATAGCTGGGTTGGGCACCAGGAAAATCAAGTCTTAGCTGAAGGGTTAGAAGTTTCAGCCTCACACTCCCACCCCCTGACTGCATACCTCCATATGAGAGAAGGCACAGCCAAACACGAGTACAGCGTGACAAAATTTCATTTTGTGGATTGGTATCAGCAGCTTAAAAAAAAAGACTATTATTTACTTTTTGGCCATGCTACACAGCATGCAGGATCTTAGTTCCCTGGTCAGGGATTGAACCCGTGCTCTCTGCAGTGGAAGCATGGAGTCTTGACCATTGAGCCACCAGGAAAGTCTCTCTGCAGCTATTGAAGAACCTTTACTAACACGTATTATGAGAGTAATGTAGCAGGAGCCTCTTTGGTTTTGAAGGCTGCAGATGCAAGAGTCTGTTTGGGTTTATCCATGACCCATGGCTCACTCTGGGGCAGCCCATGTGGTGCTAGTGGTAGATAATCTGCCTGCTAGTGCAGGAATTGTAAGAGATGTGGGTTTGATCCCTGGTTCTGGAAGATCCCTTAGAGGAGGAAATGGGAACCCATTCCAGTATTCTTGCCTGGAGAATCCCATGGACACAGGAGCCTGGCAGACTTCAGTCCATAGGGTTGCAAAGAGTTGGACATGACTGAAGTGACTTTGCCGGCACACCCGCCTCACTGTTAAACTGTGGACAAAGAATGTCACTTGCTCTATCAGTAAACAGCCTTCAAGCCGTCAGCCACTGCTGCTGTCCCCTCCTCTACCCCCAGTGGATTCAGAATGGAGAAAATGAGGATTCTGTCCCTAGATAGTTAAGGTTGTTGGCTGGGAAAAAAATGCACAACCTAAAAGGTGAGAATCATGTTTTATTTGGTAGACAAAACTGAGGACTTAAACCTAGGACACAGCATCTCAGCTCCAAGAGACTGCTCTGAAGAGCTAAGCGAGGATCACAATATAAAGGACTTTTTGCAACAAAGACAATAAATCAGAACTTTGAAAGATTACTATTGATTAAGGAAAACCAATCATCTCAAGTTGAGGAATTTAATGCCTTTCTCTATATGCTGCTGCTGCTGCTAAGTCACTTCAGTCGTGTCCAACTCTGTGCGACCCCATAGACGGCAGCCCACCAGGCTCCCTCATCCCTGAGGTTCTGCAGGCAAGAACACTGGAGTGGGTTGCATTTCCTTCTCTAATGCATGAAAGTGAGAAGTGAAAGTGAAGCCGCTCTGTCAGTTCCGACTCTTTGAGACCCCATGGCCTGCAGCCCACCAGGCTCCTCCATCCATAGGATTTTCCAGGCAAGAGTACTGGAGTGGGGTGACATTGCCTTCTCTGTTTTCTATATGGGAAGATGCAAAAGTCAGAGCTCATTGAAATCGTTCCTTTGATGTGCACCTCAGCTCCCTGGGGTCAGGATCTGTACTTTCTCATCCTGAGTTTCCTCAGGGTGCTCTGTTGTGGGGTTGTTGACTGCAGTTTCTGATGATTCGGCTTCCTGTTTCTATCCTGAGCTCCCTCAGGGCTCACCATCAGGCTAGCTGCAATGTGATGACTTGATGGCTGTAAGATCCATTTTTTTTTTTTTCGTGATAAGGCAGGCAACATTTTTTTTTTCTTAATGACAAGGTATATATCTACATATCCAAGGAATGATTTCAAAGAACCAAGACTCTTGCATCTTCCCATACAAAGAAAAGCAGTAAATTCATTGACTTGAGATGTCTATTTTTTCTTTAATTAACAGTGACGTTTTGATGTTCCTACCACCTCGTTTCTTGCAAAAACTCGTAAATATCCTGGCTCCTCTCTTACCTCTTCAGAAAGCCCCTTGGAGCTATCTAAGAGGCTGTCTCCTGGGCTTAAATCCTCAGAAAGTTTGCTGAATAAGATGTAATTCTCAGCTTTTAGGGTGAGCATTTTTTTTAGTTGACAGATCACAGATAACTATACTTGATCTAGACACAAAACAGGGTGTTCCTGAGGGAACAGCCAGGCTTGTGAATTGGATAAAAGCCACGTAAGATCTGTTTACCTTGAGAAGAAAGACTGCCAACTCCTCTACAAACACCAGTGGAGTACTCCAGGTGAAACACCAGATGTGCTTCGTATGCATGTCCGCGGAAGTGCCTTCATGACAGGATATGCACCTGCTGACCGTGCCCATCACCTGAATCATGGTAAATGTCATTGTTAAGGGGGCCACTTTTGCCTGGGTACCTCAGATAATCTTGTTGTTGTTGTTTAGTTGCTGAGTCGTGTTCAACTCTTGTACAACACCATGGACTGTAGCCCGCCGGGCTTCTCTGTCCATGGGATTTCCCAGGCAAGAATACTGGAGTGGGTTGCCATTTCCTTCTCCAGGGGGTCTTTCCCACCCAAGAATCAAACCCACATCTCCTGGTACTTCATATAAACTTAGTGATGTATAATCAAGCAAGAATCTGGAATTTGCTTTCTTGGCTTCCCCTCATGGGTCTTGCAGATGCTTATAAAAACATTAGATTAATTAGCAAGAGAATGGGGAGAGGCAGAGGAAAGGGTCAAGGGACTGGTCTTAGAAGTATGAAAACTTTAACATTGTTATTAAGAAATAAGGTGAATAAAGGAAATATTGATGGAGTGAAACAAAGACAAAAGAAAAAGAAGAGCCATGGAATTCATCTCAGCCAGGTGGAAAGCTTTAGACAGTTATTTTAAAACGGTTTGCATAAAACTGACATTGATGGGGTTAAAACAGATGTCTTACCACTATGCTCTCAAAGGTTGGCCAGGCCAGTGAGACACCCAAATAGGTCAGCTCTGTTTACCCCAGTTTGGAGACATTTTAAAAGCTGGAAAGCAACGTTTATAATGAAACTCCTGACCTGCAACCACTTGATGCAAATCTCAGGCAGATTAGTTAAGGTAAAGGTTGCCAAAAGGGCCAATGTCCATAGGCTCAGCCCCCTTCACTGGGGACACACACCCTAATACACAAGAGTGGTAAAGTATGTCAGAGAATGGAGAAGAGAACTTTGCAAGTCTTTGACATGGGAGCCCTGTGCACCAAGTACCAACCATTTTGGTGAAATGCTGCCTCTTGGGCCACTTAATGGAGTAAATGAAGAAATGTGAGTGCTGATAGAATTATGATGACCAAAATGTTTAAGTGGGTTTATGTAAAGAAGTTGTGTCTCCTTTACCTTCATAGCATTTAGTCTAGTGGTGGTCTTGCCAGTGTGAGTCTTAGGTCAAGGAGACACTCTTTAGTGTAGTTGCAAGCAAATTAGGGAGCTAGGAGCATAGAACCCTGAAAGGTTGGAATGGCAGAGGGTCAGCAGCCAAATGTTGAGGCTGCAGTGATTTATTGTACACGGACAGCTGGGATCACTCTTAGGGGAAGATATCCTAAGAGATGAAGATGCAGGTAAGGGGCTTAGCGGTCAGCAGGTACTGGATAGAAGTTGAATATCAGGTCTTAAGAAATGAAATGTGTGTGTGTGTGTGAGTGTGTTGGAAGGCAGTTGGCAGGATGGATGTGAAACCAAACAGGACCCTGTGGGGCTCCTGGAAACAGAGGCCTTTCTGTGTCCCCTGCTTCTAGCTTGTAAGTAATAGGCTTCAGCTTCCATGACCTTCCCTGAGTTTCAAAGGGTAGGTTCAAACAGTTACTAATCAAGGAAGGGAGGGGAGGAGGAGACAAGGGAGGAGCAGCAGTACAAGAATCAATAGTATGGCCTTGGGAGAGTCTTGGTTCTGCCTCAGAGAATACATGACAATATCTTTAAACTCTTCTGTGGAACTAAACCCTAAATGGGAGATAGTTGAAGCATTCTTCATTCCAAGGAAAGTCACAGTTGGAGCATCCTGAGAACCACAGAAGCTCATCAGGAGACCACCTGAGACCAGATTAAAGGAGTGCTTACCCCCCCACACACACTGACCCTTTTCAGCGACCCCACCTTTGAAGCATTGCTATAAAACTTTTCACCAAATACTCCCACTCCCCGCAGTGGGACACACAGTTTTTGAGGGCACAAGTCTGCCGTGTCCCTCTGTGCCTGAGGAAGCTATAAAGCTATTATTTACTACTTCACCCCAAAATCTGTCTCTGAGATTTGATTTACACAGAAGCTAATTTTTCAGCATCAGAGGGAACCACAGTGGAACTTGAGTCAGTGAGGCAGACAAATCTGCTGGCTCGACATAGTGGAAGGGGTACAGAGTGGCACCAGACGATATTAATACCCTGATAGACGTCACTGTCACTGGCATGTATAGTGGAGGAAATCGATATTTACCTCCCCACTTCCAAGTTCTTGACTGGGACCCTTATAATAAAAGACAGATCAACAAGAGAAAAGCATACAAATTTATTTGACACAACTTTTACGGGACACAGAAGTTTTCATAAGGTAATGAGGACCCAAAGAAACAATTAAACCTGCAAAATTTTTTGCTAGGTTTGATGAAGAGTCGGGGAAAGATGTGATGGGACAGAGGTTATGAGGTAAGGGGAGTAAACTGGCCGAAGCTTAGCAAGGCTTGTTCATGCAGGTTCCTCTCTGTGTCCTTTCATCTTTGGAAGATAAGGACGCTCTTTCCTCTGGGTATAGAGAGGGCATATCTCACATGAGGGTTTTATGACCCGTTTCAGGGAAAGGTCAGAAAGTTTTTCCACTACATGCTGTTTCTCAAATTCCTTTAGCGTAACATACTCCTTACGCCAAACTGCCATACTTTGGGGTAGCCCCAGGCACAGCATGAACACTGAATGAGTAAATGAAAAAATGCACCTGCCTGGTGGCTTCCCTGGTGGCTCAGACCATAAAGAATCTGCCTGCAATGTGGGAGATCTGGGTTCAATCCCTGGGTTGGGGAGATCCCCTGGAGGAGAGAATGGCAACCTGCTCCAGGATTCTTGCCTGGAGAATCCCCATGGACAGAGGAGCCTGGTGGACTATAGTCTGTGGGGTCGCAAAGAGTCAGACATGACTGAGCAACTAAGCGCTACAAGGATGCCGAGAGGGGGATGGTAGAGGGAGGAGCAGCCCCGGTCCTGGGTGATGGATCCTCTTGACATTGACCGTTGGCATGACCCTGTCTTGACCCTGCCTCTGTTGGTCCCTCCCTGGGTCACTTCTCACCTCCTCGCTGGCCACATGGTGCATGGCCAGAAACATAGCGTGACTCGGTGTTACAACTGCATGTTACGGCCTGGGCCTCTCCTCCAGCATTCAACCTACCTGCTCCTCTCTCCTGCTGCTGCAGTTGCTGACTATGTGACTTGCCCAAAGCCTCCCCCTTGACCTGAGGTGGGGAGTGGACTAGAAAAGTGTACTAAGCCCTCTGGAACCTGGTTTTTGGAGCCTCCATCATTCAGGTGTCTTCAGTGGGCAAGGGACACATTCATTGAGAAGTCAGCCGCCATGATACACACAGGCCCAGGTGTCCACGAAAAGACATTTTCAATGCCACCTTTATTTTAACACAAGAGCAACAGAGTGAACAGACAAGGAGGTATATTTCAGTGCCCGCGTAGAGCTTGAAATGTGACTTTAAAATTCTTTGACAGTCTGGTCTCACCCCTTGAATCTGGGCCCTGGGACTCTTGGACCAATAGAATATGGCAGAGTTCACAGCATATTTGTGCCAGCTGCTGGGTCCAGGCTTTAAAAGAACAAGTGTCTTTGACTTCCTGTTGTTTGGAACCCAGCCACTGTGCTTTGAGGAAGCCAAGCGGCTCGCAGGCCACAGGTAGGTGTTCTGGCCGACAGCCTCAGGTGAGGTCCCAGCAGACGGCCAGCATCAACCACAGGTGTGAGTGAGTGTGCCCTTACCTGGTTTGGGCTCCCAGCCCGTGAGCTGTCCTAGCTGATAACTGTGGGAGCAGTTTAAATATAAAGTTATTGAGCCGTGCCCAGACTGCCTGAACTAAATAAACCTCTGTTGTTTTCAGTTACTAAATGTGGGGATAGCTTATTTACTTTATTTATTCATTCATTCGTTTCCACGCTGCATACCTTGCGGGATCTTAGTTCCCTTACGAGGGATGGAACCTGGACCCCAGCAGTGAAAGCACCAAGTCCTAACCACTGGACTACCAGGGATTTCCCTGGGGATGGTTTATTACAACTGCAACATATTACTAATTCAGAATGCAATCAACAATTAGCAAAGAGATGAAAGAGTGAGAAAGTATAAACAGCTAGAATGTTTCTCCCTGCCCCTGCCTCCTTTATAAGTGGGAAGGGAGAAAGAATAATGAAACCTTTTAAAGAGGGGATAAGACAAGAAGGAAAGATGACAAAGTGCTAAATGATACCTTTCAAAATAGACACAATTAAAAAGGGTTAGGAGAAGTCATTGAACTTATTTGAGAAGAAACACCTGCTACCCCACGCCCATGTTCAGAGATGTTACACATTTTTTTCTATTGCAAGAAAATTTAAATGATTATAAGCAAGGCACAAAGAAAAGTATCAGAAATTTAGAGTAACGATGGTAGAATAAAACCAAATTATAAATTCTCTCTCTGGAATTTCCCCCCCCCTATACTACCAGCCAATTTTCTGGTTCTCTGCATGCCAACTTAATGAGAAAAAAAAGTTTTTCTTTACTATTCATACAAACATTTCTAATACTGGATGTATGGATTTTCCTGTGTCTGGTGTTTTCACTGTAAGCATGTTTGTCACAGGCTGCCTAGTGCAGCCAAAATTAAATTAAATAAATGAAATAAAAAAAAATTCATTCGTTTTGGGGCTTAAATGTAACACACCTATGGTCTCTCTTCCCCCCCATCATCTCTTAATTAGCAAGTGGATAACCAAAGCCTTAAAATTAATTATAAGAAAAAGTTACAGCAGAGATAGTTTTCAATGAACTATAACTGTAAGAGGGAGTGACACTTCTGACCTCTTCAGCGTCATTTCTAAAAGCATCAACTCATCCATTTATTCCGAAAGCATTTACTTCCACCTGTTGGCTGTTGGATGCTGGGACTACAAAGATGAATGAGACACAAGAGCCTGGCCTTACACAAGGTACTGTTTGGCACAGAGAATCAGGTTCAAAAACAATCTAATACACCTATCATGTCAGTGGAGAGAGAAGAAAAAGAGCTGGGCTGCTCAGGGAAGCGGCAGAATGCTCTCAAGGAGGTGCTTTTGGAAGGATCTGAAGGATGACTTGCTCACAGGAGGATGGACTGCAGGGAGTGGGAAGAGCCCAGCAAAGGCACAAATGTGGGAGGCTTGTCCTTCCATACTGCTGGTGTGAAGGGCATGTTCTCATTCAGAGCATTCAACAAGTATTTGAATGCTAGGCTTGAGCGCTAGAAGTCATTAGTCAAGGACTAGGGCACACTTAAGGAGGATGCACCCAGTCAAGTCTGAAGGGACTGGCAGAGGTGAAGAAGAGGGGAAGAAGCAAAGGAGAGAGTTCTAGGAGGAAAACGTGGCAGTAGATGATTTCCTTCCACAGGAGACCTACCATGGGTCAGGCCCTGCTTAAAGAGCTTTGTGCATACTATGACATTTAAATACACATTATAGGGCTTCCCTGGTGGTCCAGTGGTTGAGAATTCTCCTGGCAGTGCAGAGGACACTGGTTCCATCCCTGGTCTTGGGAGATCCCACATGTCGCAGAGCAACTAAGCCCATGTGCGACAGCTACTGAGCCTGTGCTCTAGAGCTGGGGCGTTGCAACTACTGAGGCCACCTGCCCTAGGGCCCGCCGTGCTCAGCAGCAGAAGCCAGCACAACGAGAAGCCTGCACACAGCAACTAGAGGGTAGCACTCGCTCACCGCAACTGGAGAAAAGCACATGCAGCAAGGAAGACCCAGCAGAGCCAAAATAAATAAATCTTTAAAAAAAAAATACACGTTGTCTCCTGGGCAACAAAAGAATAAAACTCAGGTAAATAACATCCCCATGGTCTTCTACTTGGTAAGTGGATAACCTGGCCTGGTTATCTAGTTAGAATGCCCTTTCTTGTAACCCCTATGCTACACTGTCTTCCCAGCTGTTCAGAGAACTATCGGTTTTACGTGATGACTGAAAGAAATCACAGGTCTCCTGGACATGTCTCAGGCAGAGAATTGATACTGGGAAAGGAACCCTGGGAATAATAACGCAAATGGAGAAGTTTGTGAAACACAGTAATAATTCTATTTCTAGACGTACTTTATTACCAGATTATTTATGGTGACATTTACTAAACGGAGTGTTGGATTTCGCGGGGCCTTACTGGGTTGAAGTTATCCGGACATCAGTAACCCACATCAAAACCAGGACGAATCAAGAAGTAATTCGAGTTTTCTGCCGTTCTTGCCTCAACAATCTAGAATCTAGGGCACTCTTCTAAGATGATCCTCCTCCTTTTTGGTTCGAAAGATTTCTCTTTTCGCGATTGCTCCGGTCGAGGAGGCTGTCTGGCCACGCTGCGGCTCTTGGAGAGCAGGTGATTACTGATCACTAGTGTTTTCCGGACGAGACGGCGGCGCTAACCCCCTCCCCTTCCCCCGCCCCCTCCTCCTCCCAGTCTGAAAAGGTGCAGGATCCGCTAAACCGTGCATCGCACAGCGGCGGCCGGAGCAGACGCGGGATGGTAGCGCGTCCCCAGCAGAGCAAAGGGGGGCAGCGAGAGAGCCTGGGGAAGGTACGGGCGGGGAGGCGGGGTGCAGACACCGCCGGGAGAGGGCAGAGGGTCCACCGGGCGGGGGAGGCAGTGGCCGAGTTGCAGGTGTGGACGAGGCGGCCCCAGGCCCACTCTTTGCAGCCGAGGGGGCGGGGGGCCGGGCCGCGGGCGCCCGGAGGCTGTGGACGGGGCACGATCCCCGGGCGCTCGCTCGCCCCTCTTTCCCAAGGACCCGCGGGGAACGAGGCCCTCGCCCGGGGGCCGGGCCTACCGGCGCCAGCACCGCGGCGCCCGCGGCGGCCGCCACTGCGGCGCACGGCCGGCCGCCAGGGGGCGGGAGTGGCGCCGCGAACAATGGCCGCGCTCGGCCGCGGGCCGGCGGGAGGAGGAGCGGAGGGAGGGTCGGTGCCGGGTGCGCGGCGCGGGGCCGCGGGGGCTCGGGGGCGCGCTGGGGCGCG